>JAVJIX010000018.1:4470000-4852500 GCA_036785185.1 Paratrypauchen microcephalus
AGCTGCGAGACATATTTGACCAAATAAAACACTTTGTACAATGCCCCTGTTGCTAATAACATTAATGAACACTTCTTATGAAAGTTAATGGCAGAATAATTATGTAAACTCTATTCAATCCACAAATCAAGCCATCTTTAGTCATGTTTTTAAATATTTTTCAAAGGAAATATCTCAGGCTTAAAGGAAAAGTAACGTTTTTTACAATCTGAGCCTTATTTTGGTAATAAAACAAGTTGTTTTACTCACCCATATCACTTTGGTGTCATATGGAGCACTTCCAGAGATGTTTTAGATTTGCGGTTAGCCTAGCGCGACTTCTAGCCATAGCTCGGGGCATATAATATATTCCCCAAGCATGTAATATGCCCCGTGCGGGCTCCAAATAACACAAACTTTAGCACTTTTCAAATCATAGAAGCCCGATGTCTTAGTCTATGATTTCATTTGAAGCAAAAGTGGCCTGTAATCCGAGATTTATCCATAGTTTGCAGCTTTGCGTTTCATGTTTGGGTCCCGGGAACTGAGAGCACAGTCCGCACATGCGCACTGGCGTCCTCATCTACTCAAAACTATGGCTTAATCTCAGATTACAGGCCACTTTTGACCACACAAAATTGTAGAGTAAGACATCGGGCTTCTATGATTTGAAAAGTGCTAAAGTTTGTGTTATTTGGAGACCGCAAACAAGTGCCCCGAGAACTCACATGATGGAGATCGCAAATCTAAAACATCTCCGGAAGTGCTCCATCTGACACCAAATTGCTATGGGTGAGTAAAACAACTTGTTTTATTACCAAAATAAGGCTCAGATTGTAAAAAACGTTACTTTTCCTTTAAGTGTACACACCTCTACAGCTGTGGAAAACTGGCCCCGAGTTCAGCGTTAAAATGTTATTAGCGGATGAATTATACAACAAGGAAAGACATGAGCAACCTCCCAACTGTCTAACACTAACTAATGCATCCGCTGTACCAGGACATGTTGTTCTGGGTGACGAGCTCATTAGATTACTTAGTTTTTTTTCTTATATAATTAAAATATTAAGTACATTCAAAATATTAAAGACGTTTAAAGGTTGAGGATGCTGCTTTATATAATAATTTAATATGTATATATATAATTTATGCCCCAATTCTGTGGAACTCGCTATCATCTGAGATCAGAGAAGCCATCTCTCTGGAATCTTTCAAAACTAAACTTAAGACCCATTTTTATAAATTAGCATTCAACTAATTTGAATGATTCTAACTTATTTGCACTAAATGGGCATCCTTGTTCCTACTGTAAATAATTGCCTTCTGTATTGCACTGTATATATATATATATATATATATATATATATATATATATATATATATATATATATTTATTTATTTATTTATTTATTTATTTATTTATTTTTTTTTATTGTTCTAATACAGTGGTACCTCACCTTACGAAATTAATTCGTTCCAGAAGTGGTTTCGTAACGTGAAAAATTCGTAAGTTGAGTAGCTATTTCAATGGAAAAAGCCTGATCCGTTCCAAGGTTTTTTTTTTTATAGTGTAACTTTTTTTTTATAGTGTAACGTTGTGTTCCTGACGGGCTAAGAGACTAGACCAGGACTAAAAGAACGTGGCCAGAACTAAACCTGGATTGGACCTGTTATTATTATAACATGGCAGTGCCGTTGGATGAGCGCGTTGCTCGTTGCTCGTGTCTGTGCACCTTGTGCGTTCCGCGCTAGGGCTAAGAGGCCGAGAAAGACGCTCTTTCAGCGGGAATAAGAGCAGGGCGGGGCGGGCTCTGCTTCTGTCTGACCTCCAGAGCCGGGGCGCCGACACTGTGAGCTAACAGACCGAGAAAGGTGCTCTATCGGCGGGCAAGACCGCGGGGTCTCGCTCGGGGCGGGCTCTGCTTCTATGTGACTTCCAGGTCTAGACCAGAACTAAACCAGGTGTGGCCAGAACTAAACCAGGTCTAAACCTGAACTGGACCTGGACTAAACCAGGACCGGACCAGGATTAAATCACCCTGTGCTCGGCCCGCGCGTGCTCGGCCCCGAGGAGGAGGCACAGCCCGGGCGCCGCGGTTCCATCCCGCAGCCCCGGTGTAGCGCGGCCTTGCGCCATATGGACGTCGTTTTTTGATCCTTCGATGTCAGCTCTTCCTATCATTGTGAAGCAGAATTCACCAAGTGTTGGATTGTTCACTCACTAATAGGGAACGTGAGCTGGGTTTAGACCGTCATGAGACAGGTGAGTTTTACCATACTGATGATGTGTTGTTGTGTCTCCCCTCGCGCGTTCGGCGCTATATTGAGCCGTGCCCCCCCACCCCTTCCCCCCACGCTTCACTATCAACACATTCCATTGAAAATCTATGAAAGTTCGAGTGTTCAAACGAGAGAGAAATGCGAGAGAAACTCCAGTCTGAGAAAAGCGTATAATGTGTGTGGTGAGATTGAGATTTGTTGTTTTTAAAGTGCTTTATAAATAAAGTTGGATTGGAGATTTCGCGTTTCGTAACTTGAAATTTCATTCGTATCTAGAGACCAAAATTTGACGTGAAGGCGTTTCGTAACTTGAAATTTTCGTTTGTTGGGTCATTCGTAAGGTGAGGTACCACTGTATTGTAATTCTGTTTTACTGTATTATGCCTCTGGAAAGCATTTTGAATTGCTAACAAGCACAAAAGGCTTTCTTCTTCTTCTTCATATTCATATTCATATTCATATTGATATTGATATTCATATTCATATTCATATTCATATTCATATTATTATTATTATTTAAAGGGCCCATATTACACTATTTTCTGGTCTGTTATAATGTTGTTTCCTCATCTGGAGTTGTGTTTTGTTTCATTCACAAACCTTGGATATTTAGGCTGAGTTCTTCTCTCAAACTGAAAACACTCTTTTCCACCTTGTGATGTCATGTGCTAATACAGGAATTACTTTTAAACTGTTTTTAAACTCCATACACCTTCACTAGAATCATGGATGAAAAAATGGATGATTTTAGCCCTTCTCTACTAAATTGAAGGTAAAGGATAACTGTTATATATAACTTGAAAACTAGTGCTTCATGACATCACAAGGGGGAATGGAGCATTTTGAGCTCTGGAGACGTAGACAGATAATAATAAAGAGTTACTCAAATATGTGTGAATGAAACAAAACACAGCTCCGGGTCTGTTTTTGAGGACTAAAAGTTCTCATGAATCAATTTTATATAATGAAGGACCTTTAAAAACAGATCAGTGCGACCTTTTTACGTATTACAGTGAACCCTCGCTGTATCGCGGTTCACTCTTCGCGGCCTCGCTGTTTCGCGGATTTTTTTTCCAATTTTTTTTTTTTTTTTTTTTTCCAATTTTTTTTATAGTGTAACTTTTTTTTACAGTGTAACATTCTGTCCTGCGCCCTGATTAGCTAAGAGACTAGACCAGGACTAAACCAGGTCTAAAGCAGGTCTAAACCAGGACTAAACCAGGTCTAAACCAGGACTAAACCAGGTCTAGACCAGGGATGGTAGGGACAGAGTCTCAGATGTCCTTCACGAGAGCGCCTGGGTGACAGGAGGTGTGGCCTTTGTTTAAGATAAGATAAGATATGCCTTTATTAGTCCCCCAGTGGGGAAATTCCAGTGCCGCAACGCACAGATCAAGAACAGCACGAAAAAGTAACGTCGGCCTCTGCGCGTCCTCCGTAGCAGCTCCTCCGCACATAGCAACGCACATAGCAACGGTGAAAAAGTTAAAATCCAGAGAAAATAGAGGTTGAAATGGAGCAGAAACATCGCGTATCTGAAGCACTTAGCCTTATACACATAATCTTCAAAGTGTGCAAACGAACAAGCAGGTAAGAGCAGAAAAAAAGTTGGAAAATAAGGGAGCGCGTTGCAACCAGCTCCGGCTCTCGCCGCGCCAGATCAAGTACTTGCACGAGCCACGGAAGAGAGTGTGAGCCGGACCATGGAAGAGCCAAGAATCAACATGGACGGGCCTGGCGCCTGGCCGCGCGGCGTCCGGGGGAGCCGCAACGGGGAGAGGACACTCGTGCGCACAGAGGAGACAGTGGCTCTTCCCCGTCACGCTGAGAGAACGAACTAGAGAGCTGTGGAGTATTGGCGACGCATTGATAGCGGTCTGATTTTGGAGCCGGGGTGAAATGCAACCAACTCTTGTGAGCGCAGGTTGGTCTTACCTGGTCTTGTGGTGAGGGCTGGTGCTCAGAGGCGTCTGTTAGCAGTTTGGCACTGTTAGCAGTGGCTTGAGTCTTGCCCAAAATGATATCCAGGTCGCTTTCCACTCGACTTTCGCACATGGCATGGATATGTGGTACCAAAACAAACACACGTGTCCGCGCGCACGTGTCCGCGTGTCACGTGCCCCCCCCCCCCACACACACTATTAATATATTTTAATGAAAATCTACAAAAGTTTGAGTGTTTAAACAAGAGAAAAATGTTAATACCAGTCTCAGAAAGGTGTATAATGTGTCTGGTGAAGCGTTTTCAGCCTTAAAACATGTAGAATAATTGTAAAATATAAAATTGTCCTACTTCGCGGATTTCACTTATTGCGGGCTATTTCTGGAACCTAATCCCCGCGATAAACGAGGGTTCACTGTATTTTTTTAACATTGTGAATAACCTTAATCATTTCTTTTCACTAGAGTCATAACACTGAAACCTGATGATGGCGTCGCTATTTCTAACCTCCTAGTGAAACATGAAGTAGTGAAAGAGTGTATGAAAAGCCTGGCGAGGTGTTAAACTCAGGGACAGGTGTTTTCACTGTTAAATGCGCTGTTAAACCTTCTGGAGATGTGCCGGTGTAAAAATATGGTGTGAGTCTGTCTCTGCCTGAGGAGAAGGAAAGAGGAAGAGAGGAAGCAAGATTCACAACAAGATAAAGAGGTGTTTAGAAACTGCCATGTTTCTGTCTCAGGGCCAACGTGCTGCTGCTTTTATAATATCGATACTTTGCAGCTCATGTCATCAATTTTCTTAGGGTGTGACGCTAACTGGAGGCACTAGATATCTTCTGACTGCAATTTTTATGAGAGAGACTTGTTTAACAGCACAAATTGCCTCACCTGTTTTAGTTCCAGTTAAACTGAATAAGGTCAGACTGTGTTCAAATAAAACTCATATTAAGTCTAACTTGAGTAACAGAGCTTCAGACAGAGTAGTGCTTTCAGTTAGCTTCACACCCCCAGGGAATGTTGATGCCATCAGCTGCATTGTAAAACTCTTGGCCTCCATCTGGAAAGAGTGTTGACCATTCAAAACGATATAACATTTCTTTAATACTTTTTTTTTTAAACTTTAAAGGGACAGTGTGTAAGATTTTTTTCCCGTTAATTACTGAAATTGAAGATACCCATTCAAAAATACATTGTTTTCCAAGCCTTTTCACTTCCATCATGAAATCAAAGTATTCTTTTGGACTTAGATATAGTCACATAAAAGGGGGATCTTCCCCATGCAGAGGCAGCCATTTTGAATACGAGAGCCGCAGAAGGACATTTGGGCTCCGCCTTCGGCAAGGCTCGTGGTTTTGGGTAAACAACACAAGCATGCTGCCGGATCAGACGTCGTAATGAATCTAACACGTGTTTTGGACTAAATTGTTTTACTGGATTTTATTTGCTGGATCCTTACGGACAAATTGAGAGCAAGTTTATGGTGAAATACAGAGTTTGACCTGTGCAAAGTATTCTAAGGTAAGCTAACCTCGTTTTGTGCTTTTCTGTATAAAAGCCCCATGTGCTCGGGGACTGATTGTTTTGCAGGGAAATGAATTGCATAGTCAAAAAGAGGAGACTGTAAGGTTTCATTTGATGTGTAGTGTCATGGTACATGATCGGGAATGTGTGTTTTCATGAGAAAAGAAAAAAAAATGGGACGGTGTTTTATTTATACAGTAGCGGCGCGCGGCTCGTGCACGCGCCCGGGTGACCCTCGAGGTCTGCCGTAGCTAAAACAGAAAGTGCAATAGCACCATCCACCTATGCGCCACGAATCCTACACACTGGGGCTTTAAGACAACATTTTCTATACAAATCATAATCTTACAATAAACCAAATCTGCATAATGAAATAAAATAAATACATTATAAAATAAAAAATTGTCATTACCATTTTTTTTTCTTTTTTGTTTGTTAACAGCCCTAATTTATAACCTATCTTGGGGGTTTCAAAGTTAAGTTATGGCAACAGTCCTACCTTTTCACCATTTTCAATGCTCACATACAGAGTGGCACTTAAACCAAGGAATCAAACGAATCCTCTTATATATACAAATCTGTATCAGCCTTTTCAGGTTTTATATTAAAAACCTGCTTCTGTAGCCTCAGGGCTAAAGAGCTGCATGATTCAGAGCTCTCACCACTCCACAAATTATTAAAAATTAAACACCACAACTTTGCTTTTAATTTGACATTTCCTGAGCTATTTCCTGACCTTTAAACTTCATTAGCTGTGCTTCTAAACAGCCACAAGCCTTATAAACAACAAGTATGGACCTGTTTCCGAAACATTTAGTCTTTCATCCAACCATGCAGTTTTTCCACACAAAAACAGCAAAACATCACAGAGCTGTCGGAGCAAATAGATTGTAGTGCATTATGGGAGAAGGCGGTGATGGCGAGCCGTAGAAGAAGATTGACGTTTAGCTGTAATAGGCTGGAAAACCATGATAGATAGTCCCATTCAATATTGGACACGCTCTATATCACCACAGCAGGTTTCAAAGATGTATTATCCATAAAGGCAGTTGAGCCGAGTGTGTGGGGATCAGGACTGGCCATGAAGTCATAAAGAGAAGTGTCATTTTTGTAACAAAGAGTTTTATAACACTCAGGGCAGAGGCGTGGGACTGGGAGAGGTGTGATGACACCGTGTCTCCTGATGACACCAGGCCAATGGATGCTCTTTTTAACTGCATTCTAGATATCAAATCCTGGATGGCAAGAAACTTTCTCCAGCTTAACCAGGACAAAACTGAGGTTTTAGTCATTGGCCCTGAGGCCCAGAGAGAGAAACCTTTATCAAAACTACAAGCACAGTCTTTTAACCCATCTCCTCAAGTGAAAAACCTGGGCGTCATTTTTGACTCTGAGCTGACTTTTATCCCACACATCAAGAACATCACAAAAATAGGTTTCTATCGCCTAAAAAACATAGCCAGAGTCTGCCCTATTCTCTCTCAGGCCAATACGGAGACATTGATGCATGCTTTTGTCACCAGCCGTATAGACTACTGTAATGCCCTGCTCTCTGGTCTTCCCAAAAAGAGTATTTCAGGTTTGCAACTATTACAAAATTCAGCAGCACGTGTCCTGACTAGGACCAGAGGGCGGGACCACATTACACCGGTCTTAAAGGTCCCATGGCATGAAATTTTCACTTTCTGAGGTTTTTGAACGTTAATGTGAGCTCCCCTCCCTTTTTTACCCCCCCCCCCCCCCCCCCCCCCCCCATGGTTAAAAGTTTCAAAATGTCTAAACTGAGCATTTGCTATCCTTTTCTGCTCAAACGGGCGATTTTGAACAAGGCACCTTATTGACGTCAGATCGAAAAAAGAAATGCAAATGCAGTTCCAGCCCCGTCTGTCTGTACTCAGCGTCTCTGTAAATCACGCCCAGAGAGTTTGGACTGCGAATGCGCTAGGCAATGCGAAATGCGTTTTTTTAATTTGCCTGGAGGCACGTCCGAGTGTTTCTAGGCTCGGAAGTCCTTTATCTGAGCCTCTGGACCTTTGAACAGCAGTGGTTTAATTTTATTTTATGTGGAAATGTGTTTATTTTTCAATGGAACGCTTCAAATCTCTCCCCCCGTGCAAAAACAAGGAAATGGATCAGCTGAGCGCTCAGAGCGAGAGCGGAGAGTTTGGCCATGCCCCCACCCTCTACTATTTATCTCTGTTTCTCATGCACTGAGTGTTGATTTTGAAGAAGGATTCATTTACAGTATTAGGGAACCATTAACTCATTGACTGCCGGTGACGAGTTTTCTCGTCATGTTGAATCCGAACGTTGAGTGCCGTGACGAATAAACTCGTCAAGGACGTTTTTCAGCGGGGGTTGCTAGGATACGACCTGGAGCAGCTTTGAAGGTGTAATTCACCCTTCCCAACCTGTAGGTGGCGATCTTGTATCATTATCTGCCGATCGGAGAGGCGGGAGAGGAGAGGAGTGTAGTGTGTGTGTACTGTGGAGTGCGAGTGGAGGCGAATGGAGTAAGATGGTGAGGCGAGTGAACCCGGAAAAGCAGATAACTGTTGATCAGCGCCTACGGAGCGGTTTGATCGCTTTTGGGACCCAAGATCCCGGATCAGAGGATCACAGAGACACGCAGCGATGTCGGGGCAGAGATCTGCTCTGGCTGAGGCAGGGGGCGTGTCCTGATCGCGCTGCGCGGAGCAGGGGGACTCCCTGCTCTGAGAACTACGACAGTGCCAAAGAAGTTTACTGACTTGGATTCTGCTCTCCAAAGAGGCACGAGATGAGAAGAATTGAGTTTATATGTGTGTGTGTGTGTGCGTGCGTAGCTGTGTGTGTGTAAAGGTTTATGCATGGGCTTGTGTGTATGTACATATACATATATGTGTGTGTGTGTGTGTGTGTGTGTGTGTGTGTATGTAGGTGCGTGCGTGTGTGTGTGTATATGAGTGTGTACTCTGAGCCTCAATATTGTTGTGAAGTGACAAAGTTCTATTTTATATGAAAAGATATTATATCCTGTAAACATCTCTTGGCACAATTGAGTTGAAGGATTCACAGAGCCTTATATTCTTATATTTGTAAATAAAAAATGTACTTTGTCATCAAAAATCTCTTTCTCTGTTATTTTAGATGTTTGAGGTGTCACTAAATCGATAAATATTGATGTCAAAGTCACTGATCTGCTCGAAATCCTTCTCTGAACTTAACGCTCGTTTTCTCCATTTCTTGCTCAAAAACCAGTGTTTTTGCTGAAACTTCCCTATGTTCTACTATCAGTTATTTGAGAACCGAAAAGGTTAGAAACATAATTTTTTTTCCAGGTGAAAGAAGAGAGTCGACACTTTATTTTGATGTGTCCCATGTTTATATAGTCAAAGAACTCAGTATTCTGTGGGTCTTGGAAAATCAGTGAAATTCTACTGAAACCTGTGGCACTCTGGGGTTAGAATTCTGAAAACAGGCCGGCAGTGAATGAGTTAAGGAGCCATATAAAAGCATCAAGAAGTACCATGTCATGGGATCTTTAAAATCTCTGCATTGGCTCCCTGTGAGTTTCAGGATAGATTTTAAAGTTCTTTTACTGGTTTTTAAATGTCTTAATGGTCTTGGGCCTTATCTTATCTTTCAGAACTGCTTTTACCTTACGAACCTTCACGGGCCCTGCGCTCCTCCGGCAGCTCCTGGTCATTCCCAAAGTCAGGACACAGACTCACGGAGAGGCGTCTTTTCAGTACTACGGCCCTCGTCTATGGAACTGCCTGCTGGAGGACCTCAGGGCTGCAGAGAACGTTCATGTTTTTATGAGTGGGCTCAAGACTCACCTGTTTAGCCTGGCCTTTGATTGACTTCGGTCGTCTGTTTGCTTGTCTTTTGTTTGTTCTTTTGTTTGTTTGCTTGTATATCTGTTTGTTGTTTGTTCGTCTGCTTGTTTGTCTCTTTGCTTGTTTGTCCATCTGTTTGTCTGTTCGTGTTTTTTATTTTTTTTATTTTTTTTCTGGCAGCACGGTGGCTGAGTGGCTAGCACTCATGCTTCACAGCAAGAAGGTTCCGGTTGCCCGGGCCTTTCTGTGTGGAGACTGCATGTTCTCCCCGTGTCTGGGTGGGTTTCCTCCGGGCACTCCGGTTTCCCCCATCAACCTAAACATGCGCCATAGGTAAAATCCTCCAGCTTAGGGCCTGACCAAGCCTAAATAACAAAACAAAATTATGGGGATGGTCCCCGGGTCAAATATAGAAACAACTTCTCCTGTGCGAGATCAATAAAGGTCAATCTTCTAATCCTTGACCACTGTAAGGCGCTTTGTGTTACAATTTTGTATGAAAAGCGCTTTATAAATATTGTTTGATTTGATTTGATGAACAGAGGAGCAGAGAAATAACAAAACTATGACTATAATAGATACTGCTGGTGCTGCTACTACTACTACTACTACTACTATTCAAAATATCAAAATATCAATATATCGTATGATGTGATGTTTGTTTTTCAAGGTATTTTGGAGCATTTGGAGCAATTTGCTTGATTTGGGGTGTTTTCAATTTTAAAAACACTTGAAATCAAGTAAATTAACTGATTTTAGTCATATTTACTGTATGTATTGCCTGAAATGCTGCACATATAGTCTGTATAAAGAAGTAGACTAAGGGAGTGTGGTGTCACCCATAACATTCAGCTCCAGTCAAATGAAGCTCATCGAGGCTGGCAGATATAGGAGTGAATTTGAAGCTGAATTCCATATTAGGAATAGGAATGTATTTATGGATAAAATAGCAAAATAAAAACACCAGGATCCTGTAGACCAAGTTAATACAAACATTTTAAGGCCAAAATGATGAGGCTCACTGCAGCAGTTACAGAGAGAGGGGTGAAATATTTTAATGTAAAGTCAGGGTGCTTTCACATATAGTCCCCTTTAAGCGAACCAAACTCAGTCCCCTAAAAGTGGACCAACAAGAGGACCAAGAGAACACAAATTCAGTTCTGTTTGTGTTCACATTGTGAAAGAGGACCGAGTTCTCTTTCTGGTCCACTTAAGCTCTGATGGAGCCTCAGTCCTCTTTCTGTTCACACTGTAGCTTCTCTAGAGCTCTGAGACCTTCACTCCTTGGCATTCTCTGTGACGGCCATCCCTCTTAATCAGGGGCCCAGATTAGAGAAAACCCACAAAATAGAACCTATTCCATTATTCCTAGCTGCAGTATTCAGGCGACCGTGCCTGCCTTGAACACTCTAATTTATTCAAAGTAAACGCTTCGGACCCCGCGGGACACTCAGCCAAGAGCATCGAGGGGGCGCCAAGAGCCAGGGGCTGGGACAGACGGGGGCCCGCGCCGAGATCCAACTACAAGCTTTTTAACTGCAGCAACTTTAATATAGGCTATTAGAGCTGGAATTACCGCGGCTGCTGGCACCAGACTTGCCCTCCAATGGATCCTCGTTAAAGGATTTAAAGTGTACTCATTCCAATTACAGGGCCTCCAAAGAGTCCTGTATTGTTATTTTTCATCACTACCTCCCCGTGTCGCTGTCTACGGGAAGCTTAGAAGGTAATAAAACTGCACAAAAGGCGAAGTGAACCCGGAGCGTTATGTGTACACACTGCGCAGGTTAGACGAACCGTACCGCGGACCTTTTAGCGAACCGTACTGAGACCACCTCCCGAGATGGTCTCAGTTCGGTTTGTTTTAAAGGGGTCTGAGTGCGCTTAGAGTGTTCACATATAAACCTATAATGCTCAGTTAGCGATCTGAGTTCGCTTTAAACGCTGAAAGGGACCAAGTGTGAAAACACCCTCAATTGGAGCCAGAGTCAATGGAGCCGGAAGCGTCCCCATGATTACTTCCTATTTGGATTAGCTATGTCCATTTATACATACAGTTTATGGTTGTACAGTAGGGCTTTAATTAACATCAACATGCCGATGCAAGTCAAGAAACTGAAACATTTAGTTGGTTTATGACTGACTGAAATCTTTCTCTCTTTTTTTCTCTGCTGTGTCCTTCAGCCAAATGACACAGATGTAAGTACCCATAATTCCACTTTCATTTTCAACACCCGCTGAATCAAAGTCAAATTCTCACCACGAAAAACATTCAACGCTCACCGCAGACTCAGACACTGTTAGGGACGGCAATTAAATCCAGAAATAGCATGCTAACACTACGCTAACAGGTACAGTGCCATTCACAAGTCAAAATGATACTCACAACTTCTCACTTCAGTTTGACACCTTCGTACTAGCACCGAGCTGAACATATGCCTCTAGACATCCACCTACAAATACCGACAGACTTCAACAACGATATAACATGTGCTCTGTGGATCGGTCTCATTCTGGGCAGAGCAGTTACGTAAAAATCTGTTGGAAATTGCAATTTTTCTGACAAATTTTGCAACTGTAATTAAAGGCTTCATATTACACCACTTTCTGATCTGTTATAATGTTGTTTCATCATCACAAACATACCCGGAGCTGAGTGCAGTGCTCAAACTGAAAATGCTTTGTTCCGCCTTGTGATGTCATGTGGTAATACAGGAAGTGCTCCAGTGTGTTTTTATACTCCCTATACCTTCACTGGGAGCATTTGAATAAGTTCAGCACTGGAATTTCCAATCTCTACTGAAGAAAAGGTAAAGATAGCTGTTAAAGGTGCATTGTGTAACCTGTTTTTCAAAGTATTTTTGAGCTATATAACAACCAGGAATTTCATAAACATAAGATAGAGGTGTTTAATGTCATACTGTGGAATATTCCAGGTAGAGCAATGACATCTCCATAGACACAGGTGATGGACCCCGAACTAAACAGTTACACGGTGCACTTTTAATTTGAAAACTACCACGCAAGGTGGAACAGAGCATTTTAAGTTTTGGAGATGCAGACAGACTAATAATAAAGGGTTACTCAAACATGTGTGAAAGAAACAAAACACAACTCCAAGTATGTTTTTTGGAAATAACAGCATTATAACATAACTTAAAGCTCACAAGAGTCCATTTTGCGTAATATAGGACCTTTAAGAGTTAAAGGAAAATTAACGTTTTTTTACCATCTGAGCCTTCTTTCGACAATAAAACAAGTAGTTTTACTCACCCATAGCAGTTTGGTGTCAATTGGAGCAGTATCGAACTTATGTTGAGCCGTTCTGTTCTACTAATGATCCCGTATCCGTTAACATGGTGCTGGTATCATATGCTCGGGGCATTACTTTGCGGTGTCCAAATAACACAAACTTTAGCACTTTTCAAATCACAGAAGATCGCTGTGTCAGCGTAGACTTTTAGTGGATTCCAAAACGGCCTGAAACCCGATATCCAGCTATAGTTTCATTTGATGACGTCATCAGAGAGGACAGTGCGCATGCGTGAACTCAGCTGTTTTGTAAACACCGCTAGTCCGAAAGAAGCTAACACCGCTCTGAACTTTACTTTTCTGTTGCGATATCGGGTTTCAGGCCATTTTGGAATCTACTAAAAGTCTACCCTGACACAGCGATCTTCTGTGATTTGAAAAGTGCTAAAGTTTGTGTTATTTGGACACCGCAAAGTAATGCCCCGAGCACTCACGCTAACGGATACGGGATCATTAGTAGAACAGAACGGCTCAACTTAAGTTCTGCGATACTGCTCCAATTGACACCAAACTGCTATGGGTGAGTAAAACTACTTGTTTTATTGCCGAAAGAAGGCTCAGATTGTAAAAAAAACGTTACTTTTCCTTTAAGTTGAATGTTTGGTTCTGGTTTAAGCTGAGTTTAGTCTGACATAGACCTGGTTTGGTTCTGTTCTTTTCCTTGTTTGTAATAATAAATACAATATGTGATTCTAGTGCTCAGATGCAGACGGGATTTGTCCTCTACGCTGTGATAGTGTTGTAAGTACTACTACTTCTATTACTACTGCTACCACTACAAATAGTAGAAGCGGTTGTGCAAAATCTTCTTGTAGTACTATTGTTGTAGTACTACCATTACTAGTACTCTTATGAATAGACCCTGCTTTCACTATTACTAAATACTACTACAACTAAAACATATACTACTACTACTCTCATCATTACTACTACCACCTTTACTTCCACTACCTATGCTACTACTACAATTAAATATATAGTTCTATATAGTTCTACTGTTGTAAGTACTACTACTTCTAAATACCTCCTAGAGTACTACTCCTACTACAACTACAACTCCTACTTTTACTCGTACTAGTACTACTGCTATTACTGGTGTTGCTATAACAAGTACTACTACTATTACTAATGTCCTTACTTCCTTACTACCTATGCTGTTACTACAACAAAAACTTCTACTCAGGCATTTACTGATAGTACTAGCGGATTAAGAACTACTACTATTAGGTGTTGCTAGTACTACTGTGACAACTACTACTACTGCTGCTACTTCTGGTGGTGGTGTTATAACTATGACTTCTACTACTACTATTATTACCGGTGCCATTACTTCCACTATTACTACAACTAAACTACTACTACTACTACTACTACTACTACTACTACTACTACTACTACTACTACTACTACTACTACTATTACTATTACTACTACTGCTACTACTACTGCACCACTATGTTATAATTCTTTCAACAGATTTAGTCTACTTTGTTCTATAGTAAGAAGTATTACCTGATTAGTGTAACTTTGAGTCAGTATTCATAGCAGCCTTTCTCGTCTCTTTCATTCTGAGCCTCTTTTCTCTGCAGGATATTCAGTGCTACGTGATTGACAATAATGGGTTTGTCCTCATTTCAAAACAACGCAATGATGTAAGTGCACACACACACACACACACATACACACACACACATACACACACACACACACACACACACATACACACACACATATACACACACAAACATATACACACACACACAAGAGCATGCCTGAAATTAACCTTGATTTTATAGTGGTTGTAGACATGTTCTTCTTCTCAACATTCAAGTACCTCTGAGGTTAAAGGTGCATTGTGCAACTTTTCTGGTGGAGGGTCCATCAAATACTTTTCTCTAGGGGTGTGAATCTTTCACTCACAAAACAGTTCGATTCGAATCTCAATTCACAGGCTACGATTCGATTCAGGGACGATTCATTAAATTAGTAAACGATCCAGTATGATTAACTTCGATTGAATACAAATTGACAACTTTACTCCCAAGTGCTTTACAGTTATTGAGAAGAAAAAGAGAGAAACAGAAATTCAATTTCAAAATAGTATCCTTCTGTTTAGTGTCCAAAAGACAATACACCAGGCCTACTGAAAAACTGGAAATCCGGTTTGCAAAACTCTGCTCATACTTAAAATACAATACTGTCCTTCCCTCAAGCAACACAAAAAAATAAGGTTAGATATCAAAAATAAAAAAAGTTGTTATAAAACAAGCAAGTTGCCTATTAAAGGCAAAAATCAGAATGAATTAGTGCTTCAGTCACTCATATGAGTTTCAGTAACTGTAAAAGTGCAACATATCACTGACAAGAAGACAGATATTACTAGGCAGTTATAGAAAACACTAGCATGTTAAATCCAACATGTCTTTATGTCTGTAATTAACTTTTCTTAACAAAAAAGAAAATCAGAGAAAGCTCTTAACACTGAATAACTAATACTTTCTCTCCATCTCATAACATTTCCTCAGTCTCGTGTGTGCATTCGCGTGCGTTCGCGTGCGTTCGCGTGCGTTCGCGTGCGTTCGCGTGCGTTCGCGTGCGTTCGCGTGCGTTCGCGTGCGTTCGCGTGCGTTCGCGTGCGTTCGCGTGCGTTCGCGTGCGTTCGCGTGCGTTCGCGTGCGTTCGCGTGCGTTCGCGTGCGTTCGCGTGCGTTCGCGTGTGTGTGTATTCAGATAAGATAAGATATGCCTTTATTAGTCCCACAGTGGGGAAATTCCAGTGTTGCAACGCACAGATCAAGAACAGCAAGAAAAAGTAGCATGCAACAGAACAATATAATAAATAAATAATGGCCTAGGATAATTTAAAAATAGACCTAAAAATATACTCTGGAGTATAGCTGAATATTGTAGTGTAGATAAAGTTGAATGACATGTTAACAGTGTTCGTTGTACAGTCTGACAGCAGCAGGAAGGAAAGACCTGCGAAACCTCTCCTTCACACAGCGAGGGTGTATCAGTCTGTCACTGAAGCTGCTCTCCAGAGCCGACAGAGCGTCCTGCAGGGGGTGAGACTCATGGTCCAGCATAGAGGTGACCTTAGCCAGGACCCTCTTGTCCCCCACCTCCTGCACTGAGTCCAGAGGACAGCCCAGGACAGAGCTGGACTTCCTGATGACCTTGTCCAGCCTCTTCTTCTCCCTCTCTGTGATGCTGCTGCTCTTGCAGCGTGTGTGTGTTCGCGCGCGTTTGCGCGTGTGTGTTCGCGCGCGTTTGCGTGTGTGATTTCCGAACCTTGGATGTTCGGTGATCCGCGTCCGCATCCGCGTTGTCTGACGTGGTTAGTTGGTTCCAGAGCAAAGTGAAAGTATCCCGCGCTGCGCTCCAACTACTACAACTACATCAGCCGACGTCACAGGTAAAAGGTCAACACTGTCGTCTCGTGAGAGTTCAAACACACGCACAGGGCCGCTTCTACTGTCTATGAGAGCGAGCGCTCATGATCACAGGTGTTAGGAAACCGATTTGCGGCCGTAAATCCGGGCCACCGGCCGTTCTTAGCGCATTTTTACCGATCCGGGCTCCGTTGATCGGTACACTCAGATAGCAGAGGTCACAGACCGATAACCGATCCAAATCGGTTCATCTTTACACCCCTAATATTCTCCATGGAGACTTTATTGCTTTGTCTGCAATGTTTCACAGTATGGCATTAAAGCTTTCTGTCTTCATGGAGACCAAACCAAACCAAATTACAGATCAGATCTATGGAGAGGAAACCCCGCTCACAGTCAGAATGTCTGTTTTTCTAGGTATTTTTGAGCTATAAAACCACCTGTAATGCACACATTTAAAATACATCTATTAAATGACATACAGGATTATGGACCATTTGAAACAGAGCAAAAATGTATCAATAGAAACAAGAGGGTGATGGATCTCAACCAAAAAGTTACATAGTGCATCTTTACCTGCACCTGCACTGTTATATTCTTGTATTCTTGTAAAATTGTTAATTTAAGTTTTCTGCTTTGTTTTATTCTATTTTATTCCGCTCCAAATACCGAAGCAATTTCCTAATGTTGTGAACATGTTCAAACATATGGTAATAAAACCTTTCTGATTCTGATTCTGATTTACAGGACAAAACTATTCTAAATGTAGAATATTGTTAAAAAATCATGAGCTGCAGTAAATAAATACCACAATAAAACACTTTAGAATTTAGTTTGCATCTGTAATGAGTTATAGAAATGACTAATTCAACCTTTTACTGCTCAAATCTTACAGAACACAAAAATAACAAAATGTTAAAATAACAATTATCATGACAGGCCTGGGTTCAGATCTGATTTTAAGAGTGTTTGCTATAAAATTCTCAAATTGTAGTGTTTTTTTGTTTGTTTTTTTCCAGGCTGGGCGATTTTTGGGTGAGCTGGATGGTTCAGTCATGACCACACTGATTCGAATGGGAATGTTCAAAAGGTAAGTTGGATAAATAATATTTGTACTAGATACAGCAAATTAAGCTAAATATTGACTTTTATATTATTATTTGTTAGAGTTTGGCTTCACAAAATTCTCATATTAATGATACGATATTAACCAGGTCAACAAATCTGTAATACACAGCAGGTGGTTTTAATATTACATCACATTTCTTATGATACTTTGCAGTAACATCACCGTTCTACATGTATCCCTATGGTGGAATGTTCAGCAGTTACCATAGTGACATAATTCACACATTAGCAAACAGCCAAAAAACACATTTTCAGGAGTCTGTGATCAGTATGAGCGTTCATGGTCCTGTTTAGGTATTTGATTTTCAACAAAAAAGGTGAGAGTGCCTAACTGAAAAACTTGTTTAACAAATCATCTCACCTGTTGTAGTTCCATCTAAGTCGTCTGTTTCTAATCAGATTGTGTTAAAACAAAGCTCAGATTAAAGTCTAATTTGCGTAACAGAGCTTTAGATAGAGTACAGGGGGTCCTCGGGTTACGACGTAGATCCGTTCTTAAGACGCGTCGTAACCCGAATTTCGTCGTAAACCGGATTTTGCCTTTGATCTTCCAACCAAAGCACCAATAACCTTTCCATCTCAATAATTAGACCACTACGCTGCTTGGTTATCACTGCCGCTTTCATAGGAGCAGATCAGAGCCCACATCAGGTACTTCCGCCCACATTGGGCACGCACATGAGGCCGTCTTCTTCGCCCTACAACCACAACAGAGCGTATTCTTCCGCCGTGCGCCGCGCGCCGTTCGCGTTTGTTTACATCTCTTACCACGCTAAACCGCGTAAGACGGAATGACACGTAATATATACATATTTTTTTTAATGGGGGCGCGTTCGTAACCACGAAACGTCGTAACCCGAGACCGTCGTAACCTGAGGACCCCCTGTAGTACCTTCAGTTAGCATCACACGCACCCAGGGAGCTGCGAAGTCTCACTAAACACAGAATTCCCTCCAGTTAACCATACACAGCTTTTAAAGGTCCCATGGCATGAAATTTTCACTTTCTGAGGTTTTTGAACGTTAATGAGAGCTCCCCTGCCCTGTTTAGGCCCCCTACCCCATGGTTAAAAGTTGCGAAATGTCTAAACTGAGCATTTGCGATCCTTTTCTGCGTTAGAAAAAAACTGAGCTGAAACGGGCGATTCTGAACAAGGCACCTTATTGACGTCAGATCGAAAAATGCAGTTCCACCCCCCGTCTGTGTCTACGCAGCGTCTCTGTAAATCACGCCCAGAGAGTTTGGACCGCGAATGCGCTAGGCAATGCGAAATGCGTTTTTTAATTTGCTTGGAGGCACGTCCGAGTGTTTTATGTCTATGCTGGACCATGAGTGTCACCCCCTGCAGGACGCTCTGTCGGCTCTAGAGAGCAGCATCAGTGACAGACTGATTCACCCTTGCTGTGTTAAAGAGAGATTTCGCAGGTCTTTCCTTCCTGCTGCTGTCAGACTGTACAATGATCAATGCTAGTCAGGTTAATCTCCATAGCAACCATGTGTCATCTCCATAGTAATAATTACATGTGCAATATTATTTAGTGTCACTTTACCTGCTACTTATTTATGTAACCACCACTGTCCATCACAGCACTGTTCACAATCATCTGAGTCACTTTATTGTAGTGATATTATATATTACTGAACTGGAGTCACTTTAACTGCTCAGAACCAAAGACATTTATTTATTGTGCAGCGTTCCTGTGCCTTACAGTGTTGTGTTTTTTAGGCTGTACATACTTTTTATTATTATCTTAATTTTTGATGCATGCTCTTTTTTCCAACTGTTTCTGAAACCTGCGTTGTGACACTGCAATTTCCCCATTGTGGGACAAATAAAGGGTTATCTTATCTTATCTTAAGTCCTTTATCTGAGCCTCTGGACCTTTGAACAGCAGTGGTTTAATTTTATTTTATGTGGAAATGTGTTTATTTTTCAATGGAACGCTTCTCATCTCTTCCTCCGCGCAAAAACGCGGAAATGGGTCAGAGCGCACAGCTGAGAGCTGAGAGTTTGGCCACGCCCCCACCCTCTACTATAGGCCATCTGTGTCCTCCTCATTTGCATTCAAGCAACAACTCCCATAATGGAGTGTTCAGAGAGAGAAATCTTTCTCATCTCTGTTTCTCATGCACTGAGGCTTGATTTTGAAGAAGGATTCATTTACAGTATTAGGGAACCATTAAGGAGCCATATAAAAGCATCAAAAAGTACCATGACCATAGGTGACCTATGGTCATGAGCTTTGGGTAATGACCGAAAGGACGAGATCGCGGATATAAGCGGCCGAAATGAGTTTCCTCCGCAGAGTGGCTGGGCGCACCCTTAGAGATAGGGTGAGGAGCTTGGTCACACGGGAGGGGCTCGGAGTAGAGCCGCTGCTTCTCCACGTGGAGAGGAGCCAGCTGAGGTGGAGAGGAGCCAGCTGAGGTGGCTCGGGCATCTGTTCCGGATGCCTCCTGGACGCCTCCCTCGGGAGGTGTTCCGGGCATGTCCCACCGGGAGGAGGCCCCGGGGAAGACCCAGGACCCGCTGGAGGGACTATGTCTCCCGGCTGGCCTGGGAACGCCTTGGGGTCCCCCCGGAGGAGCTGGAGGAAGTGTCCGGGGTGAAGGAAGTCTGGGAGTCCCTGCTTAGACTGTTGCCCCCGTGACCCGGCCCCGGATAAGCGGAAGAAAATGGATGGATGGATGGATGGAAGAAGTACCATGTCATGGGACCTTTAAAGGCTTCATAAAACTATGTGCATTTGTTTCTGTGTTGTTGGCTTTCCCCCTGCGCTGTATCTGAGCCTGGATTACTTGAGTCGGACTTCCCTTGTCTCTGTAGCTTTAGCTTCTTTGAGTGCTTCGGCTTGACTTTAATGTCGGAAGCCTCATGAGTGAAGTGCTATTTTTAAAAATAGCTAAAAGATTTCTCCATGCTTCATTTGACACACAGGGTATTATCTAACTGTCTTTGCCTGCGTGAACTTCAGTGCGTGTGTGTGTTGCCATATCCCATTAGCATGTTTATCGGATTTCTGTCTCTCCAAGGACCAACAACATAGGGGAGAGAAAGCAGTCATGTATATTAATAAAACGCCATATGTAAATGATTTGGCTGTTGTTGCCAAAGGTCTTAAAGTATTTAAAATCATCAAAATGGCAAGTTGTATTTTGAGTTTAGCTCTTAGGTATATTTACTTTCAAATTAAAGGTAAGTAATGACACTTCTGCACTTGATTAAGGCTTAAAGGGCCCGTATTACACTATTTTCTGATCTACAGTGTGTTATAAAGTTGTATCCTCATCACAAACAGACCTGGAGTTGTGTTTTGTTTCATTCACACATGTTTAACACACAAACCCTGCATATTTAGCCTGAGTTCTTCTCTCAAACAGTGTCATGTGGCAATACAGAAAAGCTCCACTGCGTTTTTAAAGTCAATACTCCTTCCCTAGAATCATTTGGATGGTTTCAGACCTGGAATTCCCAATCTCTAATGAACTAAAGGTAAAAGGTAGCTGTTAACCTGAAAACTACCGCTTCATGACATCACAAGGTGGAATAAAGCATTTTGAGCTTTGAAGATGTAATAATAAAGGTTTACTCAAACATGTGTGAATAAAATAAAACACAACTCCAGGTATGATGAGGTAATATTAACATTATAACATGGCTTAAAGCTCATTGTTCTAACATATTTCTGAAGGACATTTTGTGATGATACGGGTATGTTTATTACAAGAAACAAAAATAAAATCAAGACAATCGTCCACAGATTTATAAGCAATATAATGTTGCATATATAGAAATTGGTGAATAGATGCCAATAATGCTATGGTCAGTTTGATTCTAAAGCACTAGGTGTACCGTAATTATATTAGGGCTTTCTAGATGTATTTTATTCCAATTGTGTGATTATTATTTTGAGATCACAATAGTAAGTAAGTAAGTAAACTTTATTTAGACAGCGCTTTTCACAGACAAAAATCCAAAAATACTTTACAAGGGGCAGGCACGCCATAAAATAACATACAGTGGTACCTCACCTTACGAAATTAATTCGTTCCAGAAGTGGTTTCGTAACTTGAATTTTTCGTAAGTTGAGTAGCTATTTCAATGGAAAAAGCCTGATTCGTTCCAAGGCCCCGATCCAAGTTTTTTTTTTTTTTATAGTGTAACTTTTTTTTATAGTGTAACATTGTGTTCTGCGTAGAGACCGTAGATCCAGGACTAAACGTGGACTATATCAGGTCTAGACCAAGGACTAAACCTGGACTAAACCAGGACTAGACCAGGTGGATTAAAGCGCCGCGTGCGGGTCTATTTCCTGGTTTCGTTTTGAGTCACGGCTGAGGCGAGCAGCGAGGGGGACCGCACGCAGTCTGAGCGCATGAACGAGACCCGTGCTCAAACCGTGCCTCCTCTAGCCCTCCTCTAGCCCTCCTCTAGACCTCTTCTAGACCTCCTCTAGACCAGGTCTAGACCAGGATTAGACCACCGCGGCTCTTGCATGCGTTCGTTCATGCGCTCAGACTGCGTGCGGTCCCCCTCGCTGCTCGCCTCAGCCGTGACTCGAAACGAAACCAGGAAATAGACCCGCGCGCGGCGCTTTAATCCACCTGGTCTAGTCCTGGTTTAGTCCAGGTTTAGTCCAGGTTTAGTCCTGGTTTAGTCCAGGTTTAGTCCTGGTCCAGTCCTGGTTTAGTCCAGGTCTAGACCTGCTGGCAGCCCAGCGCCGGGTCATGCTGCGCTATCACACACGTGTCAGAGTGCAGTCTTCTCCCCCCTCCCCCCACACTTCACTATTAATAATTTTGTTGAAAATCTATGAAAGTTTGAGTGTTTAAACGAGAGACAAATGTGAGAAAAGTTTAAATTCAGTCTGAGAAAAGCGTATAATGTGTGTGGCTGAGCGCGCATTATTTGAATTTTTGAGATTTCGCGTTTCGTAACTTAAATTTTCTTTCGTATCTAGAGACCAAAATTTAACGTGAAGGCGTTTCGTAACTTGACATTTTCGTTTGTTGGGTCTTTCGTAAGGTGAGGTACCACTGTACTAAAATAGGATCATAGGACTCAAATCAAAAGCATTCCATAATTTTTGGGGCCACAGTGATCTCAAAATAATAATCACACAATCTCGTCTTAAGGTCCACTTTTATTCTCTGGCTTTTAACACCGCGTGAGTTGTGTGGTCCTCTGTGTTTTTTATAAATTGCTTTTGTTTTTAGTTATTTTATTATTGTCACTTTATTTATTGCTATTTTAGTAATGTTTTTATTAAGTTTGATTGATTTTATGTGCAGCACTTTGGAAACTGTCTCTGTTTATAAAATGTGCTATCGAAATAAAGTTGGGTTGGATTGGATTGAGTTCCCACGTACGTTTTAAACCTGTAGAATATGTTCGATGAGATGATGCTTGAACAATACTTTTTGCTTTTTTCCAAAGGGTCTCTCTGTTTGACTACCAGGCCATGTGTAAGATGCACTCACACTCGGTCAGCAGTGGGCGTCACCTCATCAGTGTATGTAACATCTGTAATTTATCTGTTTTATTTTTATTTTTATTAGATTTTTATAGATTTTTACAAGACAAAATATACACCGTTTACAATCGGAAGTATTTTGATTGTCTTGTGAAAGAAAATAATAATAAAAACAGTAACCCGACTAAGTAGCAGAACAAAACAATGGGGAATAAAGACAACCTTTCCATATACTCTGGAATATTTCTGTTTCTAATCTTAAAGTATAATTCAGTTTCTCCATAATATATAACGCCTCTACCCATCTTTCCATTTGTGGTTATCTGTATTATTTTTATGTATTTAAATGTATTTTATTGACAAATGTTTTCTCTTTGTTTGCACAGCCTCTGTATGGGTTGATCTCTGCCCTAAAATGGTTCCTCTCCAACTTCCTTCTGTGAGTGTTGCCGTTGGAAACCAGAACGTACTGTAGCATTCCTAAAATATATTATAATAAATACATGAATATACAGTATAAAACATAATATGATTTTACTACTTGCTATCACCCAATCCCATTTAAAGCTACACTATGTAACTTTTCTGGTGGAGCGTCTGTCACATGCTTGTCTTCACAGAGATAAGTCTAATGCCATACTGTGGAATATTTCATGTACAGCAATAGGCAAGGCAAGTTTATTGCACAATTTGTACAAATGTAATTGTAAGTGATTTGCCCAATATGAAAATCCATAAAAATCAATCAAATCTCCATGGCAACAAGCAGGTGGCTGACACTCCACTATGAAAATTACACAATCTACCCTTAATATTTAGGGGCCAAGCACCGAAAGAAAAAAAAATAGTGTTTGCTCTGCGTTGCCTAGCGACGTTGCCTAGCAACCCTTTGATCTTTCCTTTGATGTGTCTGGTCTCCTGATTCTTATTATTCTTTTCACCATGGGAGTCTATGGCAACCCCTAGAACTGTCTGGTAAAAAGTTGTGAAATTTTGCATGCACATTCCAGCCAGTCTCCTCATTACCCACAGCGATTTATAGGCCCCCAGCCCCAACCGTCTAGTGGCACCAGCAGGTCAAAGTTGCAGGAATTTGTCAATTGCCTAGCAACGCACCTAGCAACCTTTGATCTGTCTTTGATGTGTCTGTTCTGACAGGGTCTAACCCTGTCAGACTCTGTTAGACCCTGTCAGACTCTGTTAGACCCTGTCAGACTCTGTTAGACCCTGTTAGACCCTGTCAGACTCTGTTAGACCCTGTCAGACTCTGTTAGACCCTGTCAGACTCTGTTAGACCCTGTCAGACTCTGTTAGACCCTGTTAGACCCTGTCAGACTCTGTTAGACCCTGTCAGACTCTGTTAGACCCTGTCAGACTCTGTTAGACCCTGTCAGACTCTGTTAGACCCTGTTAGACCCTGTCAGACTCTGTTAGACCCTGTCAGACTCTGTTAGACTCTGTTAGACCCTGTTAGACCCCGTCAGACTCTGTTAGACCCTGTCAGACTCTGTTAGACCCTGTTAGACCCTGTCAGATTCTGTTAGACCCTGTCAGACTCTGTTAGACCCTGTTAGACCCTGTCAGACTCTGTTAGACCCTGTCAGACCCTGTTAGACCCTGTCAGATTCTGTTAGACCCTGTCAGACTCTGTTAGACTCTGTTAGACCCTGTTAGACCCTGTCAGACCCTGTCAGACCCTGTCAGACCCTGTCAGACTCTGTTAGACCCTGTTAGACCCTGTTAGACCCTGTCAGATTCTGTTAGACCCTGTCTGACTCTGTTAGACCCTGTTAGACCCTGTTAGACTCTGTCAGACCCTGTCAGTTTCTGTTAGACCCTGTCAGACTCTGTTAGACCCTGTTAGACCCTGTCAGACTCTGTTAGACCCTGTCAGACCCTGTTAGACCCTGTCAGATTCTGTTAGACCCTGTCAGACTCTGTTAGACCCTGTTAGACCCTGTCAGACTCTGTTAGACCCTGTCAGATTCTGTTAGACCCTGTCAGACTCTGTTAGACCCTGTCAGACCCTGTCAGACCCTGTCAGACTCTGTTAGACCCTGTTAGACCCTGTCAGACCCTGCATGCGGCCTACATGCTGAGGCCTACATGAACCTTCGGTGCTTGGCCCCACATTGCTGCTTGCAGCTATATTTATATTTCTGTTTTGTTTAATTCAGATGAGGGCAAGTACAAAGTGTGATTTTGATTTGATTCTTTAATTCTGCAGTTCAATATTCCACTACACGATCGCGTAATATTAAAGGTTTAAGCTTTAAGTTATGTTATAATGTTAATACCTCATCAAAAACAAACCTCTATTGTGTTTTGTTTCATTCACACATGTTAATAATCCTGGTTTATTAGCCTGTCTTCATCTCCAAAGCTCAAAATGTTCTGTTCCATTTTGTGATGTCATGAAGTGGTAGTTTTCCAGTTACCCGCTGCCTTTTGTTCAGTAGAGATTGCAGTGTGTTTTATGTTTGAGAGAAAATTAATCCGGAGATGTTTTAGATTAGCGATATCCGTAACACGAGTTCTCAGGGCATATATTATATGCCCCGAGCGGTCTCCAAATAACACAAACTTTAGCACTTTTCAAATCATAGAAGCTCAATGTCTTAGTCTACACTTTCGTTTGAGTCAAAATTGGCCTGTAATCCGAGATTTATCCATAATTTACAGCTTTGCGTTTCATGTTTGGGTCCCAAGAGCTGAGAGTGAAATAAGATGGCCTTCTCATCAACTCGAAACTATGGATAAATCTCAGATTACAGGCCACTTTTGACTCAAACGAAAGTGTAGACTAAGACATTGAGCTTCTATGATTTGAAAAGTGCTAAAGTTTGTGTTATTTGGAGACCGCAAACATGTGCCCCGAGAACTCACATTACGGAGATCGCAAATCTAAAACATCTCCGGAAGTGCTCCATATGACACCAAAGTGCTATGGGTGAGTAAAACAACTTGTTTTATTACCGAAATAAGGCTCAGATTGTAAAAAAAAACAAAAAACAAACGTTAATTCTCCTTTAAATATGCAGGGTTTGTGTGTTAAACATGTGTGAATGAAGCAAAACAGAACTCCAGGTATCCAATCCAACAGTTGTGTACTATTTTCTATTTAATAATTTCCTCTTAAAAAGAACAAGGGAATTGATACTGAAGTACTATATATACAGTATAGTCTTTCCCTATAAGATTGAAACAGTATATAGATAACAGTAGAATCAACTCAAAAAAGTCTGTTACTGATGAGGTTGAATGGTTGGTCCGCGCCTTTGGATTCTCAAATAAAACTGCTTAATAACTGGTGGGCCCATTAAAATATTCCCCCGACACGAGTCTGGGGCCGGGCCCAGAAAATCTGTTCACAATCTGCTCAGGCTCTGATGGTCACTTAAGCCGCTTTCTCTCTCCTCCTCCTCCTCTTTTTTCTCTCTCCCACACTCTCCCTTCTCTCCATCCCCTCCCTTCCTCTCTCTCTCTCCCACTATCTCTTTCCCTCCATTCTTATCCTTTCTTATCTTTCTCTTTCTGTCTGCTTTTCCTCTCCCTTTTATCTCTCCCTTCCCTCTCTCTCCTCTTCTTTTCTGTCTTTCCCTTCTCTATCCTCTCTATCTCTCCATCCCCTTCCCCCTCTCTCCCTTTCCTCTTTCTTTCTTTCTTTCTCCTCCCTCTCTCTCTTTCTTTCTCTCTCCATCCTTATCCCTCTTTTTGCCTTCTCGTTCTATCTCTCCCTTCCCTCTCTCTCGTCTTATTTTCTGTCTTTCCCTTCTCTGTCCTGCCCCCCCCCTCTACTTTTCTGTCTTTTCCCTTCTCTCTCTGTCTTTCTCTCTCCTCCTCCTCTTTTTTCTCTCTCCCACACTCTCCTTTCTCTCCATCCCCTCCCTTCCTCTCTCTCTCTCCCACTATCTCTTGATCCCTCCATTCTTATCCTTTCTTATCTTTCTGTTTCTGTCTGCTTTTCCTCTTACTTTTTGGTCCTTCATTCTATCTCTCCCTCTTTCTCTCTTCCCTCTTTCTCTTTCTCTTTCTTCTCTATCTCTCCCTTCCCTCTCTCTCCTCTTCTTTTCTGTCTTTCCCTTCTCTATCCTCTCTATCTCTCCATCCCCTTCCCCCTCTCTCCCTTTCCTCTTTCTTTCTTTCTCCTTCCTCTCTTTTCTTTCTTTCTCTCTCCATCCTTATCCCTCTTTTTGCCTTCTCTTTCTATCTCTCCCTTCCCTCTCTCTCGTCTTATTTTCTGTCTTTCCCTTCTCTGTCCTGCTCTCCCCCCTCTACTTTTCTGTCTTTTCCCTTCTCTCTCTCTCTTTCTCTCTCTCTCCCTCCCTCCATCCCTTTTTCTTTCTCTCTCCCTCTATTTTTCTTGATAGGTTTCTTCTGGAGTTTAATATCTGCAGCCTGTGGCACACGGAGCACTTTGCTGAAGGTGAGCTCATCCTTAAATGTTCCTGTCCACTGTGGTCTGCCTCTGCTCATCCTTCACTGCTCATCCTTCACTTTCTCCAGCACAAATCATCACACAAATAAACACCATTTTAACCTAATATCAAACTTAGAATAACTGCACAAACATGTTTAAAGTGTCTATTTTCACCTGTTGTTACGATACTAAAATTTAAAACTCAATTTCCATACAAAGGAATAGACTTGATGTTCAATACTGATTCTGATGCCACAAGGACAATAAAAACATTCTTAGACAGTAGAATGTGATTTAAATCATAGTACTTTCTTTTCTATCCCGTGTGTTCTTATATCTGTGTACTCCCTCAGTGGTCCATGGGTGTATACAGTGGTCCCTCGTTTATCGCGGGGGTAAAGTTCCAGAAATAACCCGTAATAAGTGAACTCCGCGAAGTAGGACAACTTTATATTTTACAATTATTATACATGTTTTAAGGCTGTAAACGCCTCACCACACACATTATACACTTTTCTCAGACACATTTTCTCACATTTCTCTCTTGTTTAAACACTCAAACTTTTGTAGATTTTCAACAAAATGTATTAATAGTGAAGCGTGGGGGTGGGGGGGGGGGGGTACGAGTGGACACATGCACCCGTGGTCACGAAACAAGGCAAAGAGCCGCATGAGGTGGTTTAATCCTGGTTTAGACCTGGTCTAGTCCTGGTTTAGTCCAGATTTAGACCTGGTCTAGTCCTGGGACCGGAGAAGTGTGCGCGTGTACACGTGTACCCGCTCATCATGGTCAAATCCGTGAGCAGCATGACCGACGCGAAGCCATGCGTCCCACTGCGAGCAGACCGAGGCCGGCAGCGCCCGGACCGTGCCTCCCCCTCTGGACCACGTCCAACGATGCAGTCGAAGCGAACACGCACAAGAACCGCATGAAACAAGTCTCGAGCCGCATGCGGTGGTTTAATCCTGGTTTAGACCTGGTCTAGTCTTGGTTTTGTACAGGTTTAGACCTGGTCTAGTTCTGGGTTATTCCAGGCTTAGACCTGGTTTAGACCTGGTTTAGACCTGGTTTAGTCCTGGTTTATTCCTGGTCTAGTTCCGGTCTAGTCCCAGTCTGGTCCCGGTCTGGTCCTAGTCTGGTACTCATGTCTTAGTCCCGGTCTGGACTTCCTACAGATCCAGTGACTCATGTCTCGGCTCCTCGTGCATCCAGTGGGACTCCCGGAGCCCCCCCCGGGTCCCCCTCTATAACATCTATATAAATGTGGCAAACTGAACACATTCTGTACTGTACAGGAGACACGGCACGGAGGAGAAGCCAATCAGGATGCAGAACACAATGTTGATACACTATTGTTTTGGTTTTTTTTAATCCGCGAAAAGTGAGCCGCGATAGAGCGAGGGACCACTGTACTAGTCTATGTGCTCTTATACTTGTTCTGATACAACTCAACATTTCTAAAGCTACTTCATTTTTGTCCTGTGAATGGGACTTTTTTAGGATCGATACCTTATTTTTTATTTTCTTATGTATTTATTTGTAGCTATTATTATTTTCTTATGTATTTATTTCCATGTTTGACCTGCTTGATAAACAAAGAGAACTGTCCAAAAGCACTTTTCCTAAATGGCACAGAGCGTCACCTCTAGTGCCTGTTCTGGTTGTCTGATTTGAATTTCTTTTCACAAACTCCTTTAGAGGAGGTGGAGCAAGATTATTACACACTTTGTATACCAAAATTAAATCTGTGTATTGATTGTATTAAGAAATTAGTACAGTGGTACCTCACCTTACGAAATTAATTCGTTCCAGGAGTGGTTTCGTAACGTGAATTTTTCGTAAGTTGAGTAGCTATTTCAATGGAAAAGGCCTGATCCGTTCCAAGTTTTTTTTTTTATAGTGTAAGATTTTTTTTTATAGTGTAACATTGTGTTCTGCTTCCTGATTGGCTAAGAGATTGTAGAGCCAGGACTAAACGTGGAATAAACCAGGTATAGGCCAGAACTAAACCAGGTCTAGACCTGGACTGGACCTGGACTAAACCAGGACCGGACCAGGTCCAGACCCGGACCAAACCGGGACCAGACCAGGATTAAATCACCCCGTGCGGCTTTCCGCTGGCCTTGCGCGGCTCCTGCGCTCGCCCGCACATCCTCGGCCCCGAGGGGGAGGCACAGCCGGGCGCCGCGGCTCCATCCCGCGCCCGCGGCCTTGTGCCGTGTCGACGTCGCTTTTTGATCCTTCGATGTCGGCTCTTCCTATCATTGTGAAGCAGAATTCACCAAGCGTTGGATTGTTCACTCACTAAGGGAACGTGAGCGAGGTTTAGACCATCGTGAGACAGGTTAGTTACCCTACTGATGTTGTTGTCCCCCCCTTCCCCCCCCCACGCTTCACTATCAACACATTCCGTTGAAAATCTATGAAAGTTTGAGTGTTCAAACGAGAGAGAAATGCGAGAAAAGCCCAACTCCAGTCTGAGAAAAGCGTAGAATGTGTGTGGTGAGGCATTTACAGCCCTAAAACATGTAGAACAATTGCAAAATACAAAGTTGTCCTACCTCACGGACCTCTCCCACCGCGGGCCACCTCTGGAACCTAACCCCGTGTGTGTTGATAAAGTGTATTTACATTTCGGGGCGTGCATCTGAGCGCGCATTAATTGAATTTTTGAGATTTCGCGTTTCGTAACTTGAATTTTCTTTCGTATCTAGAGACCAAAATTTAACGTGAAGGCGTTTCGTAACTTGGATTTTTCGTTTGTAGAGTCTTTCGTAAGGTGAGGTACCACTGTATTCTACCATAGTGATAATTATTGGGCTTTTTCTCTAATACCTTACCTGCTCTAGTATCTAGTTTCAATGCTAGTTTTAGTATTGATTTAGTATCAGATTTTTTGACAACCCTAATTTAGATTCAAAAGCATGTTTATTTTTCCTGTCAGGAACGCATGCCTCTAACAAATAAAGTTCACTAGTAGATACACAGGATTATAATTTACCTCTATATTTCTGTCTATATACATATAAATCTGTCCCATATATTCACACTCCATAAAATGCCCATAAATTTGAAAAGTTGTTATTGCTTATCTGTTGATTTTGTGGTGGATAGATATATGGATATTAGAATCAGAATTGTCACTGAACACAATTCACAAATGAGGGACTTGCTTTGGTGTTAGAGAGCAACATAAAACAACAAATAATATAATATAAAATATGACAAAATAAAGCATGCATTAAAATAAGTTATACCACGGTCAATGAGAATTCCGATGTCTCACTGCTGTACATGAAAACTGCATAACTTGCAGCTCCTCATTGTTTAATGCTTATGTAAATGATAGACTTCAATATACAATAGAGAATATACAAGTATGGGCAAGATATTGAACTCACTAATATCAATGATGACGATTAAGTTTAAGACTTGTGGATTTCCTATTTAAACACTTCTTAGAAAATCATGAATAGAGAGAGGGATCTTGTTGCATTAATTAAACTTAACGGATCTGATTTGACTAATCCTTGTGTATTTTGTGTGTCAGCTTCAGTCCATAAGAAAAAAGGGGAGATCCTGCAGCCGTGTGAGACAGAGTACCCCAGCTTTGTGTACGAACCCTCCGTCAAAGAGACGAACAGCATCATCAAATGTGGACGCTGCCAGAAGTGAGCGCCCCCTACAGTTTATACACAGTCATGCACTCATTTTCAGTTGTGGAACTTAAAGGCAAATTAACGTTTTTTACAATCTGAGCCTTATTTCGGTAATAAAACAAGTGGTTTTACCCACACATAGCATTTTGGTGTCATATGGAGCACTTCCGGAGATGTTTTAGATTAGCGATAGCCGTAATGCGAGTTCTCTGGGCATATAATCCGAGCATGTAATATCTGCCCCGAGCGGTCTCCAAATAACACAAACTTAAGCACTTTTCAAATCATAGAAGCTCAATGTCTTCGTCTACACTTTCATTTGAGTCAAAAGTGGCCTGTAATCCGAGATCTATCCATAATTTACAGCTTTGTGTTTCATGTTTGGGTCCCGGGAGCTGAGAGTGAAATAAGATGTGACTCCGCACATGCGCACTGGCCTCCTCATCTACTCGAAACTATGGATAAATCTCGGATTACAGGCCACTTTTGACTCAAACGAAAGCGTAGACTAAGACATCAAGCTTCTATGATTTGAAAAGTGCTAAAGTTTGTGTTATTTGGAGACCGCAAACATGTGCCCCGAGAACTCATATTACGGAGATCGCAAATCTAAAACATCTCCGGAAGTGACACCATATGACACCAAAGTGCTATGAGTGAGTAAAACAACTTGTTTTATTACCGAAATAAGGCTCAGATTGTAAAAAACGTTAATTCTCCTTTAAAGATCCCATGACATGGTACTTCTTGATGCTTTTATATGGCTCCTTAATGGTTCCCTAATACTGTAAATGAATCCTTCTTCAAAATCAACACTCAGTGCATGAGAAACAGAGATAAGATGAGAAAGAGTAATTTTTCTCTCTCTGAACAGTCCATAATGGGCGTTGTTGCTTGAATGCAAATGAGGAGAAAAGAGATGGCCTATAGTAGAGGGTGGGGGCGTGGCCAAACTCTCCGCTCTCAGCTGTGCGCTCTCTGATCCATTTCCGTGTTTTTGCATGGGGTGAGAGATGAGAAGCGTTCCATGGAAAAATAAACACATTTCCACAGAAAATAAAATTAAACCACTGCTGTTCAAAGGTCCAGAGGCTCAGATAAAGGACTTCCAAGCCTAGAAACACTCGGACGTGCCTCCAGGCAAATAAAAAAAACGCATTTTGCATTGCCTAGCGCATTCGCAGTCCAAACTCTCTGGGCGTGATTTACAGAGACGCCGAGTACAGACAGACGGGGGTGGAACTGCATTTGCATTTCTTTTTTCGATCTGACGTCAATAAGTTTCCTTGTTCAAAATCGCCCGTTTGAGCTCTGATTTTTTCTAACGCAGAAAAGGACCGCAAATGCTCAGTTTAGACATTTCGCAACTTTTAGCCATGGGGGGGGGGGGGGGGGGGGGGGCATTAATGTTCAAAAACCTCAGAAAGTGAAAATTTCATGCCATGGGACCTGTAACACTTAGAAAAATGCTACTAAAATACTACTAATACTAATTTAGTTATGTATTAAACTTACCTGATCGGGAGTCTACCACTTGCTTGTTGCTATTTGCCTGTAATGTTCCACAGTATGACATTCAAGATCTCTATCTCCATGGAGACAAGCAGGTCAGATCTGTGGAGAATGCATGTTTTTTAAGGTATTTTTGAGCAGTAAAATCCCCGTTAATGAATACAGGTAACAGGGAGACGTTTCAAGGTGCATTGTGTAACTTTTCTAGTGAAGGGTCCATCAGATGCTTTGCTCCGTGGAGTTATTTCTTTGTCTGGAATGTTTCACAGTATGGCATCTCCATGGAGACCAAAGCAGACCAAGCTACAGGTCAGATCTGTGGAGAAGTGACCCCGCTCACAGTCAGAATGCTTGTTTCTGTAGGCGTTTTTGAGCTATAAAACCACCTGTAATTGAATAAATGTAAAGATGAGCTGTTTAAAGTCATACTGTGGAACATTTCAGGCAGTGCAATGACAAATTCACAGAAACAAGCAGGTGACAGACCCCCAACCAAAAAATGACATAGTGCATCATTAAAGGAAAAGTAATTTTTTTTTAACAATTTGAGCCTTATTTCGGTAATAAAACAAGTTGTTTTACTCACCCATAGCACTTTGGTGTCATATGGAGCACTTCCAGAGATGTTTTAGATTTGCGGTTAGCCTAGCGCGACTTCTAGTCATAGCTCGGGGCATATAATATATTCCCCAAGCATGTAATATGCCCCGTGCGGGCTCCAAATAACACAAACTTTAGCACTTTTCAAATCATAGAAGCCCGATGTCTTAGTCTACGATTTTGTTTGAAGCAAAAGTGGCCTGTAATCCGAGATTTATCCATAGTTTACAGCTTTGCGTTTCATGTTTGGGTCCCGGGAGCTGAGAGCACAGTCCGCACATGCGCACTGGCCTCCTCATCTACTCGAAACTATGGCTAAATCTCGGATAACAGGCCACTTTTGACCACACGAAATCGTAGATTAAGACATCGGGCTTCTATGATTTGAAAAGTTTGTGTTATTTGGAGACCGCAAACAAGTGCCCCGAGAACTCACATGATGGAGATCGCAAATCTAAAACATCTCCGGAAGTGCTCCATATGACACCAAATTGCTATGGGTGAGTAAAACAACTTGTTTTATTACCGAAATACGGCTCAGATTGTAAAAAAAAGTTACTTTTCCTTTAATGCCATACTGTGGAACATTAGAGGTCACATGGAAAGAAGCAGGTGTTTGATTATTTCTTTAAAAATAGTGCCAAACACATAGTTTATATTGGCCCCTGCCCTCTCTGCGTGCACTGCATGTTCTGTTCTGAATACTAAGACAGATGCGTGTTTATTTTAAGAGTGGACATCAAGCGCACAGGGACAGAGTGGCTTCTCAGGGTGAGAGGTGTCTACTGCTGTGAATGGGATGAGGATGGAGGGAGAATTTTTAAAGCTGAGACAGAGGGAGGAGAGAGAAAGATAGAAAAACAGAAGAAAAATTGTGGAAGAATGCTGAGGTGTGGCCAAGTTCAAGATGTTTTATTAAAGTTTTATAGAAGGTATCTGTATTGTTTAAAAGGTACCACCATATGATACCAGAAAAGGTACTACTTAAGGTACAAATGTATACAGTATTATAGATAATATATAACAGTATTCTCCTAGTAGAGTATAGAAATTTTCTTTGCCCCCAAAAATTGAATGATTAAAAACTTACATTTATTCTTAAAAAAAATGTAGATCAATTAATACAATTTATGAACATTGTAATGAGAAAATAGAATAATAATTAATGAATAAAAATGAATGTGAAAATAGGTACCGAAAAAGGTATACAGGCGAAGAAAGCCAGCTATTGTTTAAGTTTGGCACCAAAAATGAAAGCAATCAATCATTATCTGTGCTTTCTACTCTTTCCAAAGCATTTTTAACAGTTTTGGAGGTAACTATATATTAACAGATAAAGGCTTATATTTATTTTAAGGAAACCTCTTAACCTGTATGGATACAAAAGCAATTCCACTGTCCCACTCTTAAAGGTCCCATGACATGGTACTTCTTGATGCTTTTATATGGCTCCTTAATGGTTCCCTAATACTGTAAATGAATCCTTCTTCAAAATCAACACTCAGTGCATGAGAGATAAGCTGAGAAAGAGTAATTTTTCTCTCTCTGAACACTCTATAATGGGCGTTGTTGCTTGAATGCAAATGAGGAGAAAAGAGCTGGCCAATAGTAGAGGGTGGGGGCATGGCCAAACGCTCCGCTCTCCGCTGTAGCTCACAGCTGATCCATTTCCTTGTTTTTGCACGGGGGGAGAGATTTGAAGCGTTCCATTGAAAAATAAACACATTTCCACAGAAAATAAAATTAAACCACTGCTGTTCAAAGGTCCAGAGGCTCAGATAAAGGACTTCCGAGCCTAGAAACACTCGGACGTGCCTCCAGGCAAATAAAAAAACGCATTTCGCATTGCCTAGCGCATTCGCAGTCCAAACTCTCTGGGCGTGATTTACAGAGACGCTGAGTACAGACAGACGGGGGTGGAACTGCATTTGCATTTCTTTTTTCGATCTGACGTCAATAAGGTGCCTTGTTCAAAGTCGCCCGTTTGAGCTCCGATTTTTTGTAACGCAGAAAAGGATCGCAAATGCTCAGTTTAGACATTTCACAACTTTTAACCATGGGGGGGCTAAACAGGGTAGGGGAGCTCACATTAATGTTCACAAACCTCAGAAAGTGAAAATTTCATGCCATGGGACCTTTAATTAATGCATTGCTTACAACATTTTCCAACCACTCACCTCCAGGAGTTCTTTTTTTTTTTTTGCTTTCTTTTATCCAAGAAAATTATTATTGTCTTCTACCAGCACTTTTTTATATTTATACAATATCAGATATTGTTTCCTGTCTTTTTCTTGCATCTAGTTAAGAGTTTAAGTACTGTTTGGATCTAATCCTCATAAAGTAGCCTATATATTAATCAAGGGACATATCAGGATTAATAAATAATATTTATTCATTTGTTTCTTTGTCTATAGCAGAGGTCTTCAACAGGGGGGTCGCGACCCCTAGGGGGGTCGCGGAGGTACTGCAGGGGGGGTCGCGAAATCTTTTAATTTCACTTTAAAATAATATAATTTTATATTTTATAGTGTAAAATACAGTATTAACCTGTGTATTATTTCCTTGTATTGGATGTACCATAACAGAGTAGCAATGTTTATACATGACACTAAGCTCAATTTAATATAAAACACAATTCTATGCCGTATATATAGTAGGGGGTCCCTGGCCCAGTTCGCCATCTGTTTGGGGGTCCCTGGCCTGAAAAACGTTGAAGACCCCTGGTCTATAGAGCTATCTTACTAACTGTATTGTCTTTGCTTCCCCCTGCAGGATGTTTGTGGTACAGCAGGTCCCGGACACTAACCTGCTGATGCTGGTGGTTCAGGCGGACTGCGACTGCTCCAGACAGTACTCCCCCATCACACTCACCCCTCAGGAAGTCAAATATATCCTTTATATGGACACATAGCATTAAATAAAGATGCCCATTTACTTACATGTATATTAATTCATTTTGTTGACCATATTCATAGTTAAATAGTACACAAGCAAAACAACATGACTAATCATTAAAAATGTTATGCCAATATGTTGAAACAATATCACACCCCCTTCTTAATTAAGAGATTAAAATGTGCACTATATTGGTTTATCTGTAAAACAGAATTTAAACGTGTATGGTTTCCGGTGGAGAGCAGGCCTGGACTGGTAATTGGGCATACCGGGCATTTTCCCAGTGGGCCGACAGTCCTAGGGGCCGATGCCCTTCTTTTTTTTTTTTTTACTTAGAGACCGGCCCACAATTTAGGACTGAACCAGGACTAAACCAGGACTAAACCAGGACTACATCAGGTCTGAACCAGGACTAAACCAGGTCTGAACCAGGACTAAACCAGGACTACATCAGGTCTGAACCAGGACTAAACCAGGACTAAACCAGGACTAAACTAGGTCTGAACCAGGACTAAACCAGGTCTGAACCAGGACTAAACCAGGACTAATCAGGTCTAAATCAGGTCTGAACCAGGACTAATTATGAGGGGCTGGTCTAAGCCAAAAATGCCAGGGCCATTTTTTTGTCCCAGACCTGGTGGAGAGTCAGCTACCTGGACTGCTTGTCTCCATGGAGATGTTATCGCTTTGCCTAGAATGTTCCACAGTATGGCATTAAACTATTCCATCTCCATGGAGAAAAGCAGGTGACAGGTTACAAGTCAGATTTGTGATATAAGATATTTTTTAGAGAATAGAGAATAGGTGAATAATGCAAGATAGATAGAAATATAGGATTATTAAGTTAGTTAAGTTTGATCAGTTTGTTTCTAATTCACTTGCTTGTATCTGCTCTCAGGCAGTTCTGTGAGTTTTTGTTGTTGATTCTTAATGCTGCTGCACATAACTCATCATCTAAATGTGACAGAATGAGATCTCAGAAGATTCGCAGGCGCCCCGAGTCATGTCACGCCTATCACCCTCAGGTCTGATGCTTATTTTACAGTCATTTATGTATCACAATTACTTGGGTGCAGTCCTCGTTTAAAACTGGTTTAGATCACACCCAAAATTATTAAGCCTTTTGAGTACCAGCCAAATCATTTTCTTAGGTAATACTTGATGCGAAAGTGTATCCACATTTTTGTTTTGTAACTGGAGCAGTAAGTTTGATTCATTTCATTTTTTTTATTTGTTTTACTCATGTAAGATGAATATACAATAATTATGTTTCATGCATCAATGTGAATGAAAAAGAGCAGAAAGAAGTATATACTTGTAATGTCTGCCCCCTTTATTAAAAGTGGGTTTGCCACATATAGCTTTATTATGGTATTTTCACTTAGAATTTTGCAGAGTAAATTGTAATGTATTCACCCATAATATACCTTTGGCTTGGATAATTAAAAAAAAAAAAAAGAGTTAAAGGAAAAGTAACGTTATTTTACAATCTGAGCCTTCTTTCGGTAATAAAACAAGTTGTTTGACTCACCCATAGCACGTTCGTGTCATTTGGAGCTGTTTGGTGAAAGTTATGTTGTAGCGTATCCGTTAGCGTGAGTACTCGGGGCATTACTTTGCGGTCTCCAAATAACACAAACTTTAGCACTTTTCAAATCATAGAAGCCCGATGTCTTAATGTAAGATTTCGTTTGAAGCAAAAGTGGCCTGTAATCCGAGATTTATCCATAGTTTTCAGCTTTGCATTTCATGTTTGGGTCCCGGGAGCTGATAGCACAGTCCGCGCATGCGCACTGGCCTCCTCATCTACTCGAAACTATGGCTAAATCTCGGATTACAGGCCACTTTTGCTTCAAACTAAATCTTACATTAAGACATCGGGCTTCTATGATTTGAAAAGTGCTAAAGTTTGTGTTATTTGGAGACCGCAAAGTAATGCCCTGAATACTCATGTTAACGGATACGCTACAACATAACTTTCACCAAACAGCTCCAAATGACACGAACGTGCTATGGGTGAGTCAAACGACTTGTTTTATTACCGAAAGAAGGCTCAGATTGTAAAATAACGTTACTTTTCCTTTAAGAGTTAGTGAGTTATACTCATATAATATGGGAAGTTGTAGTTCCAAAAAGATATACAATAACCACTAAAGTACATAAGTAAAAACAGTGAAGCCAAAACTGTGAAATGATGGCACTACATTATTATTATTTATTTATTACAAATTACGTCAAAATCTTATCTTGTCTCGTTCTTGTGAATTCAATCTCGTGGCGTGTCTTGTCCCATCCCGAGTGTTTCCCTATAAAAAATATCCTGACAAGTATTCAGTACAATTTATCACTATAATAAACTTCCATTGTCTTTCTTTCCTATAGGAGAATGCAAACGACTGTGGAGGAGCTTCGTCTGTGTCTCTATCTGCTTTCCTCTTTTTGTTTTGTCTCGTCACATCGGCCCTCTCCTCCTGATAAACGACTGTCTCACATTTCAGACTTTTGAGAAATGCTATGAAAAACTCCACCAGGAACCATGAGGTTCAGAACAGCATCCACAAAATCACATTGCTCTTCATGGACTTTTTCGCTGGTGAAAGTTTTTATTTAACTGCAAAATTGCTGGATAAGTCTCTGATATCATGTTTGAACTATAAGCGACACAAGATGAAACCGTTATGAATTCAGGAGACTATTGAAATGTGGAAGGACTTGTATTTTTCCTATTCAGTTGAACTCGCCACTGCAAATGCTAAAAAGGGAAGAACTCATGTGTAATGCTTGCGTATAAAATACAGCGTTATGGACTTGTAATTCATGAAAAATGCACGTTTATTTGTGTGAATGGATCAGACCTTCTGGTGTCATGGAGTCTGTCAAGAGATATTTTAAAATTATTTATGTTATGTACTTTTTATATATTTTTTCATGTCTGATTTTTGCCTGTGTAATTATTTTGTGTTTTATATTTTCCTGCCATATGTGATCATATAAGAGACAGAGGGTAACAGAGGTGGGCAGTAGCTACTAAAATTAATTTCAGTTTATTTTTTTCTTTTGTATTGTATAACATTTGAAAATATTATGTCAGTCCATCAGAAATGCTAAAAAACAGTCTTAAAAAATGCATTTGTTGAAGTTTAAGTAGCCAAGCAAACATGAAATAACTGTAAAATTACACAATAACATTTGGATCCAGAATACATACTTTTTCAATTCTATACGAAAGTGAGTCTGGTCACCGGTGAGTCTTGCTGTGGGAAAAAAATATCACAGGAGGCTGAAAAACATGGCAGATTTCTGTAGGATCAATGAGTGAAGCACTAAACTGGGTGAGAGAAATGTGATTTTATTTGTAAATGATGGGAGACAGGCAGGTCTTGAGAAAAAAAATAGAGATCAGTCTGAATGTGCCAGGCAACAATAACATATCACTTTATACTGTTATTTGGAAGAATACAATACAGTTCATTTCATTTAGATTTTCTGTTTTAAACTTACATTCTTGATATTGATAATTTGAAATACCGTCTACCCTTAAAGTGTATTTGCTGTGTAAACTATGTCATTTTATTTTGTTCATAATCAGGGACATTTCAGTCTTCTGCACTACAGCACTCTCCTCGTTTTGTATTGTCATTAGAAGTCCATGTTTATTTAAAATCACTGACTTGTATTTCATTAAAAACAAAGCCTTTATTTAAATGTTCTGGAAAATTTGTGTGGTTGCTTGTTCAGTATCACTGGTACTGAGGGTCACACAAAATCCTGTAATTGAATAAATTTAGAGCTCTTTTAATGTCATACGGTGGAACATTCCAGGCAGAACAATGACATATCCCAAAAACAAACAGGTGAAGTACCCCCAACCAAAAAGCTACATAGTGCACCTTTAATGGAAATATTTTACCACAAAGGAGCTTTTTTAAACATGAATCAGGCCCAGGTCTACAAAAAGTGCAAAGGGTGCATTGCAAACTCATTTTAAATGTTTGGACCCTCATTTTTGGTGATTAAAATAATGACACTGACAGTCGGGTCACGGGGGCAACAGTCTAAGCAGGGACGCCCAGACCTCCTGCACCCCGGACACTTCCTCCAGCTCCTCCGGGGGGACCTCAAGGCGTTTCCAGGACAGCCGGGAGACAAAGTCCCTCCAACGTGTCCTGGGTCTTCCCCGGGGCCTCCTCCCGGTGGGACATGCCCGAGGGAGGCGTCCAGGAGGCATCTGGAACAGACTCCAACACAAGGTGGCTGAGCTGTGGGGCAATGAGCAGGCCCACACCGGCGGGCAACGCCAGAGAAATGGAGGGTCTAGCCCCCCTCAAGGAGTTGGGTTCCAGAGCCCAAGCTGTGCATGGAGGTGAGGCCGACTATATCTAGTCAGTAACCCTCAACTACCCGCACGAGCTCAGGCTCCTTCCCCCCCAGCGAGGTGACATTCCATGTCCCCAGAGCTAGTCTCTGGGAAAGGGCCCGGCTACCAGATGCTCGCTAGCGAGCACTCACCCCAGGTCTGGCTCCAGGGTGGGGCTCCAGTAACGCCAGTCTGGGCGACGTATCTGGCCTTGTTGTATGTCTCAACATAAGGGCTTCTGAAGCCCTTATGACACTTTGTACTCGTTTGAAACTCTAATGCACCCTCAGTCAGTTAAGTCTGGAAACCACCACTGGAATTCATAACTATTCAAGCATTACCCAGCCTCGAGCCTTCAAATACTTGTGGAAAGGGGATGAAAGTATTTGCTGAAATTGCCAATGCTTAAATATCTCGGCCTACTGAAAAGAAAGAAAGCTATGCCTTTATTAGTCCCACAGTGGGGAAATTCCAGTTCTGCATTTAACCCATCCTGTTATTAGGAGCAGTGAGCAGCACATTACTGCGCCCGGGGACCATCTCCATGATCTTCTTGCTGGAGGATTTACCTATGGTGCATGTTTTGGGTTGGTGGGGGAAACCGGAGTGCCCGGAGGAAACCTACCCAGACACGGGGAGAACATGCAAACTCCACACAGAAAGGCCCAGGCGAACCCAGACCATGCATGCAAACTCCACACAGAACACACATGGAAAGGCCTGGGCGACCCGGGGATCGAACCTGGAACCTTCTTGCTGTGAAGCATGAGCGCTAGCCACTCAGCCACCGTGCCGGGTCTCATCTGTAGCTCTATGTTACAGTTTCCGCTTCAAAAACAGACCTGGAGTTGTGTTTTGTTTCATTCACACATGTTTAACACACAAATCCAGCATATTTAAGATGGAAAACGGAAAACACCCTGTTCCACCTTGTGATGTCATGTGGTAACATGGTTTGGATCATTTGAGCCTTGGAATCTACTGAACTAAAAAGGTAAAAGGTTGCTGTTAATTTGAAAACAACCAGTTCGTGACATCACAAGATGAATCTGAGCATTTTAAGCTTTGGAGATAATAAAGGGTTACTCAAACATGTGTGAATGAAACAAAACAACTCCAGGCATCTCTTTGAGGAGGTAACATTCTAGCATGGCTAAAAGCTCACATGAGTCAATTTGCATAATATATTGAAAAGATTTTCCACATTTCATAATTTTGTCTTATCTAATTCTACAAACATGTAGAACAGATCTCAGTATCCACTTTAGTAGTAGTAGTTTACTGACATAGTTTTTATTGTAGCAGCTGGAGGGATTTTGGTAATGATTGACAAAATGTATTAAAGCTGCAAGATAAATGTGATAAGTGGACTTCTGCGTTGTGTTATTGTGTCAGTAAGATCAACACTAGCCACTTGGTCTAGCCCAAACTACAAGAGAGAAGACAACGGTGAGTTAGCATCTCCCCTCACTTCTTCACATGAATAAATTAAAACAAAGGAGCAACATCAGAGCTCAATGTAAACTTTATTACAACTAAAATATAATTGTGGATGTAAATAAAAGCAAAATAAAAACAAATGGACACTTAAATCATGGGATTACCATGGATGACTGACCTCTTCCCAACAATGGATTTAGATGCAGCAGTACAACCCTTAATTTACAGGGGCAAAGATCAACAACAACAACAGCAACAACAACAACAACAATAGAAATTGTGTAATACCAGTTATTATGTAAAAGATTCATAATAACTATATAAAGACAAATCTGAGTTAGTACTGTCAATATTCACCTAACATGATCCAAATCTGGCTCCCAAATATATGACCGTTCAGACTATTAAAGTCACTTCTTCTTTAATTACAGTAAAACAGTTAGCATAATTATATTTAACATTTCTACTAATTTTACCATACTGCAAAAAAGGGTCATGGTACAGGTACTATGCCTCCAGAACAATAATTAGAGAAACCTCTCGTATGCAGTTTAAGATCAGGTTAAAAAAGGCAGGTTTTACACCAAAGCAACCCTCTCCATTTCTCCAGGCTGGGGACTGGCAATAAGGGACACACAGCGCCCTCTGTGGCTGGATTAGACCCATCGCCTGTGTTTTTTTTTGTAGGATTAGTACATTAGTAAATGCATGCGGAGTTATACTCACAATAAACAGCAGCCTTTGAGACCTGTGAAGACTAGTTTAAAGGTTATCTGCAAGGAGAAGACATTTAGGGTTAGAAGCATAATATTCCACAAGGCAATAAATCAGTTCAAATTTGTACAGCTTCAAGCCCATAACAAACATACACATACACATACACGATATTGACCCCCAACATTAGTATGAGATAACTAGTGCAAACCTGTGGAAGAGTTTGATTAGGATAAATATGACAATCAGTATAAAAATCAATATAAAAATCAGTCTCTCAAAGGGGGCCTAATTAGCCTGCCAAAACGGCTGCGCCGACCGACAGTAGGGATTGAAGGAGGCGCCTGCAAAACAAAACGATCAGGCAAACAGTCAGCAGGAATAACATTGTCCGTCACAGGCCGAGAAACGGAGTCAGTGTCAGAAGACAAAACTGAGGGTCTGGAAGGAGGACGACCACGACGAGGGGCCTGGGCCGGTAAGACATCGTCTGCGAAAATGTAAGCCGGTTTGAGGTGATCAACAGTAACTAACTCTCTACGTCCACCTAAATCCAGAACAAAACCCTTCGCATCTCTGTCCAGAACTCGAAATGGACCGTCATACGGAGGCTGGAGAGGAGAACGGTGGGCATCCCAGCGCACAAAAACAAAGCGAGCGGACCTAAGTGCAGTCGGCACAAATGACCGCGGAAAACATTGGTGAACTTTACCTAGAGCCAAAGCATCACAGAGCGAAAGCGCAGGGACCGGAGCCGGTGCCGACGACTCCAGCAAAAACTCCCCAGGAACGCCAGGCTGACCGAACACCAACTCTGCAGATGAAGCATCAAGGTCTGTCTTGGGTGCAGAACGCAAACCGAGCAGGACCCAAGGCAAACGATCCATCCAACAACTGTCCGTGAGTGAAGCACGTAAGGCTGCCTTAAGTGACCGATGGAAACGCTCACATAACCCGTTTGCCTGAGGGTGGTAAGCAGTGGTGCGGTGCACCTGAACTCCCAAGGAACGTGCCATCCCAGACCAGAGCTCTGAAACAAACTGGGGGCCTCTGTCAGAAGTAATGTCCGATGGTACACCAAAACGGGCCACCCAAGCTGAAAGGAACACACCAGCCACCTCTACAGCAGCAGTGGACGACAAGGGAACCACCTCACGCCACCTAGTGGTCCGATCCACCATAGTAAGCAGGTGAGTGAAACCCTTCGACTGCGGCAGAGGGCCAACCAGGTCCACATGCACATGGTCAAAACGCCTGCCCGGGACAGGAAAAGGTTCCAGTGGTGCTTTAGTGTGCCGGTGCACCTTGGCAGGCTGACAAGCAACGCAAGATGACGCCCACCCCTTGACATCCTTACGCAAACTGGGCCAAACAAAACACGCACTGACCAGCTTCACAGATGCCCGAACACCCGGATGAGAGAGAGAGTGAATGGAATCAAAAACGCGACGGCGCCAAACTGCCGGAACCACGGGGCGGGGTCGACCGGTTGAAACATCACAAAGGAGGGCGGGGTGACCGTCCTGCACCACAACCTCCTCAAGCTTGAGGCCTGTACTACCGGAGCGAAGCGCAATGATATCAGCATCACCAGGCTAATCAGCAGCCATTGCTGATGAATCAAATCCAAGAAGCACAGGACAAACAACAACACGCGACAAACAGTCTGCCACTGAGTTGGACTTCCCTGCCACGTGGCGACTGTCAGTGGTGAACTCTGAAATAGCAGCCAGGTGCCGCTGTTGATGCACTGACCAGGGCTCAGCTACCTTAGACATGGCAAACGTCAAAGGTTTATGGTCGACATATGCTGTAAAAGAACGGCCATCCAACAAGAAACGAAAATGGCGGGTAGCCAAAAACAATGCAAGCAACTCCCGGTCAAAAACACTGTACTTGCGTTTGCAATCCCGCAAGTTGCGGCTGAAAAAGGCAAGCGGCTGCCACGCACCTGCAACCCACTACTCCACCACAGCTCCGACAGCTTAATTTGAACCTTTTGAATCTTGGTCGTCTTTAGATAAGAACACGCTCTACATCCAACAGATGTAAGAGTCAAACTGACATAAATGAGTCGCCAACAGCGAACGTTAGCTAACAGACTATTTATCAGCAGGAGCTAGCGATTAAACATAGACATTAAAATTTCTCAGGCATCCACATTTTCCCCAACTGTTGCAATGGAGCGCAACAACAGATGTCGGGAGAACTAACTCAGATTTATTGACTACTGACATTCAAGAGAATGCGGCATATGTAACATGACAATCAACAGGGCTCTCAAGTTTTGAAGATTTGTAGGAGTGAGATTTCCGAGGAGCGGGGGGGGGGGGGGGTGCAAGTGACTTTTTTCGCTGAAAATGCGCAGTGCCTGCATTAACTTACCGACTTACCATTAACTTAACTAACTTACTTACAGAAGCGCTGTGAACAGTGGTTACAGTTTTGAATTGCTTAAAAAATTTCAGCGTGAGAAATACCATGTGTGGCGTGTGATGTCAAATTGCGTGTGTCACACTCTCAAAGCGTGAGACTTGAGAGCCCTGCAATCAACATGTTTTAGTTTTAGCTGTATTAAAAGAATGAGAACTTTGCACATCAATTTCTTGAAAAATCCTGCACAGTCTTACTGGCAAAATGTGAGCTTTATTAGGACAGACCACATTTCAGCCTGATGAAGGCCTAGTGCTGAAACGATGTATGTCCTAATAAATCAAACATTTTGCAATTAAGCTTTAGCTGTGTACAAACAAAATTAACCAACATCTGCTACAGCTGCCGCAGATGATTTTCATGTCTCATAGTTGCAAGACATGAAGTTGATTTAGCTTTAGCTTACATAAGGGGCAAATTAACCAACTTGTAATGTACAAAAAAAAACAAAAAAAACAGCAATAATAAAACAATTGCAACCTGTAAAAAGTTACATTAGCACACAAACATTAGCATGGTTTAGCTTAGCAGTGTTAAATAAACTTTACAAAATTAAACAGAAACAACCGGTGAAGATGTTTAGGTTAGATACCACCCTAAAACCTGAAAACTCGATGGTTAGGACATGACAATCAACATGTTTCAGCTTGAGCTGTATTCATATTAAATTAACCAACATCTGTTAAAGTCACTGGAGATGATTATCCCATCTCACAGTTACAAGACATGAAGTAGATATAGCTTTCGCTTACATTATGGACAAGTGAACTAATTAGCATTGTTACAGTTTAGCATTGTTAGTTTAGCAGTAGCCTACAAAATCAACATGGCTATTAACAATTGCTACCTGTGTGTTTAGCTTAGCAGTACAAACAAATCAACATAGCAATAAGAAAACAAAAGCTACATGTAAAAGGGTTAGATTAGCATGTTGGTATTCTAAAACCTGAAAACTCAAGTGTTAGTAACATCAACATGTTTTAACTTTAGCTTTAATTAACATCTCCTACATTTGCCGCAGATGATTTTCATGTCTCACAGCTGCAAGACATGAAGTGAACTATTTAGCATGTCTAGCTAGCAGTACAGAATCTACACAGGGTTGCCAACTCCCTGAAAAATAAATAAGGGACACCTCATGATTGCCTTCACCCTTCGTGGTGTAGTGAATCTTTTTTTTGTTTTTTTTGTATGTGTGAAGTGATTTTTTTAACAATTTGACTCAAACCTGAATTGAATTAGATGCATATTTGAGTGATATGAACACATGAAAAATAATTAATTATCAGCAATTAATTTTGAACACAAAATAACAAAATTAACAGAATAAAATAAATATCTGTCCTGCTTAACTTAAAGGGATATATGCCACCCCCAGGTCAAATTTGGGCATCTCCCCACAGTCCAGAGACTAAAATAAGTGGTGGAAAGCGTTTTCCTGCTCACCCAGCCATTGTCCGAGTCTGTCGCCACTGACCGCCGCGGTATTTTCCAGTGCGGAAGAATAAAGCCGAATCACGCAGCACGCTGCCAGGGGAATCCCAGTTACGCACCGGGAAGGGAGGTCCCCTGTTGCACAACGTGGTGCGTGATTCGGCTTTATTCTTCCGCACTGGAAAATAGTTCCCACCCAAAATGACCAAGGCAAGCTCTCGTGTTGATTTGCACATTTATTTGCACTCGATATGAATGCGCACTACACAGAAAGTAATTGGGAAACGCATCGAGCAAATTAATTCCTTTTGGCCGAAATCTTTCTCTGGCGACGTTAGACTCCAGTCTAAGGCGGAGGAGCACCAGATACCGCGACGGTCAGTGGCGACAGACTCGGACAATGGCTGGGTGACCAGGAAAACGCTTTCCACCACTTATTTTAGTCTCTGGACTGTGGGGAGATGCCCAAATTTGACCTGGGGGTGGCATATCCCTTTAAAGCTGTATAAATGAATATAAACAGGGATGAAAGTGAGCAGGGGGCATGCTCCCCCGAAAAACTGTTGAACTCTAGATGTTCTGAGATGCAATCTGGGGTCATTCCAGCCAATAAAAACTAAGATGTCAACCACCCATTTTGGGGGGAAAAATTCCCTTTCCCCCTCTTGATGATTCCACTTTGCACTACCTTTTCACAAAATTTGACTTGCACTGGATGGAATCAGCTCGGGATGCGTAGTCTGGACAGTAGCTGCTGACAGCCAGACTCAAGCACACATCAGTCATGGTGGACCCATGTAGTACTCTTGGGCTTAATGATCTTCATGTGGGAAAAGGTTGACTCACATAAATATGTTTTCATAAATCTATCTCCATTTTATCTGATAAATGTTCATTTTAATCTTAAAATAAGACAAGCAAACTGTACTGCACTTAAACACTCTGTGCCCCGTTTTTGGACCCTCACCCACAGTTTGAGGACCCCTTCTTTGATGTTTTTTTTTTTTTTTTTTTACCTGTTTTTTCAACTTCTTGCTGGTTTTGCAGTGGTATTTACCAGCCTCTGCACATTTACCAAATGCATGTCGTGACAAACAGATACATTTGTGCACTTTTATTAGGCAAACATATATTTAGATTAGTTTTTGCTTTGCACCTGCACGTCTAATCAGAGAGCATTGAGGAGGAGTTTGTGTGCACTATGAGCAGGGAGCATGAAAAGGAGAGGCGCCCTGACATGAGGCAAAGGACAGGTAGGATTAGGGGTGGGCGATATAGCCTAAAATTTATATCACGGTATAATTTGAACCATAGACGGTAGACGGTATATATCACGGTATACTTTGGTATGTAACAGTATTAACTGTTAACAGTATTAACAGCTTCTTAATGGTCACCAGAGCACATGGAAAAAGCATTCAAGCAGGATGCTGTTTTTTAAACTATTAAATAACATAAACGTCAAGAATATTACTACAAGAAAATGTATTGTGCAAAACTGTAATTGTAAAAAACATAAAACAAGTAACTTCACTTTCAAGCAGTATAAAATTTGAACAAGGCACTGTAAATCGAAAATGAAACTGCTTTAATATTGGCGCCGGTGTCAGTGCTGATGCATACCTGCAACTCTTCGTCAAGTTCCCATGACTCGAGCGCTTCCCTGAGTCCCTGGGCAATCATCTCCCCTGTAAGGTCGTCAGGGAAATACGATAATTGCAGTACACATGTACTGTTGAAATGGGCCGTACACAGGCATTTGCCGCACAACTTCCAGTCGTCGTCAATAAAATGGATTGTTAGGCTGATATACGGGTCCATAGTGCGACTCGACCATAAGTCTGTGGTGGTTGCATCATGTTTTATGTTACGAAGCTCTTTTCCCACTTGATTGCGGACAATGTCGACAATGTTCCCCCTAATGTTTTATGTGTCTGAGCAAACACACTAACTCCCTGAGCGCTCCTTGGACTCCTGTGCGCGACATCCGACATGCACCCCCGCTACACGCTGTTGAAAGAGCTGCGCGTGCTCGCGGCTTGCGCGTGCTCGTGGCTTACACCGGTAGAAGTTTAATACGAGACACATACTTTTGTTTCTGAATACAGTATCCGACGCCTTGTATCCAAACCATGACCAGATTACAGAAGTTGAGCCGGTCTTTTTCACGAGCTCCTCCTCCTCCATGTGCTCGCTGCTCGCAGCGATTTTTCCTCCTTCCTTGTTGTGGTGACGCAATGAACTATCGTGGTAGGAAGGTATAACCCAAATCTCTACCGTTGGCCAAATTTATACCGCATACCGTTTATACCGTTTATACCGTTTATACCGCCCACCCCTAGGTAGGATGTTTTATAAAGTTTAACCTGCTCTGTGATACACACTGGTATGCAAAGGTACACGCTGTAGCGAACAAGCTGTTCACGCTGGCATGGTGACGTGCAGTGTCCGCGGCTCCAGTCAAGCACGCAGGCTGCGAAGCCCTGCGTGGTCTGGTCCGCACACCAGATTGCTAAGGGCAGCGGCCGTAATGAAATGATCGCAATCATCTCGAGACCAAGACCGGTGTCGTAATACTTGACACCGATCGACTAGTAGATCATGATCAACGTATTGGGCACCCCTGTTTTAGACACTATTTTTGATTCACACGGTAATACGGGACAAAGTTTGTCCCTTTTCAGCTCAATATGGGACGCATACTTTTATTTCTGAATAAGGGCCGATTCTATTTTTCAAGGGACAGTTGGCAACCCTAGGCATGACACACTATTGGTTAAATACACGGAAGCAGCTCGAAGCGCAAAGCGCGAGTACAAAGAGGAGATAAGAAGAGCGCTATGAGCGCTATAAGAACGCAATAATGTTTGGCGAGTATGTCTGGGTCTGAAAATACTATAAAGTTGATGACAACAACATTGCCATAGCAAACGGTGGGATATGTAAACTTGGGATTGCAAGGGGTGGAAAGGAAAGGGCGACATTTAACACAACAAACCGATACGGCACCTCAAAAACAAACACCCGACACAATACAGCGAGTTACAGGCAACCCAGCCAAAAACGAGTCAGCTCACGCTGCAGGAGAGTTTGAAAAGGAGACAAAAAAATGCCCCTTGACAGTGCGAAGGCCCAGGAGAACACAGCCAGGAGCACAAATGATCGCAATGAGTGACTTACCATTCGCCTTTGTAGAGAAGCCTGGATTTCTTAAAGGTCCCATGACATGAAATTTTCACTTTCTGAGGTTTTTGAACGTTAATGTGAGCTCCCCTACCCTGTATAGGCCCCCCCCCCCATGGTTAAAAGTTGTGAAATGTCTAAACTGAGCATTTGCGATCCTTTTCTGCGTTACAAAAAATTGGAGCTCAAACGGGCGAGTTTGAAAAAGGCACCTTATTGACGTCAGATCGAAAAAAGAAATGCAAATGCAGTTCCACCCCGTCTGTCTGTACTCAGCGTCTCTGTAAATCACGCCCAGAGAGTTTGGACTGCGAATGCTCTAGGCAATGCGAAATGCGTTTTTTTATTTGCCTGGAGGCACGTCCGAGTGTTTCTAGGCTCGGAAGTCCTTTATCTGAGCCTCTGGACCTTTGAACAGCAGTGGTTTAATTTTATTTTATGTGGAAATGTGTTTATTTTTCAATGGAATGCTTCAAATCTCTCCCCCGTGCAAAAACAAGGAAGTGGATCAGCTGTGGGCTCTGAGCTCTGCGCGGAGAGTTTGACCACGCCCCCACCCTCTACTATTGGCCAGCTCTTTTCTCCTCATTTGCATTCAAGCAACAACACCCAGAATAAAGAGTTTGAGAGAGATATTTATGACTCTTTCTCATCTTATCTCTGTTTCTCATGCACTGAGTGTTGATTTTGAAGAAGGATTCATTTACAGTATTAGGGAACCATTAAGGAGCCATATAAAAGCATCAAGAAGTACCATGTCATGGGATCTTTAAGCTTATGGAGCACGTTGGACCTTGTTAATAATAATAATAATAATAATAATAAGCCCCGCGCCAGACACACACGTGTCAGAGCGCAGTCTTCTCCCCCCTCCCCCTTCCCCCCACACTTCACTATTAATACATTTTGTTGAAAATCTATGAAAGTTTGAGTGTTTAAACGAGAGACAAATGTGAGAAAAGTTTAAATCCAGTCTGAGAAAAGCGTATAATGTGTGTGGCTGAGCGCACATTATTTGAATTTTTGAGATTTCGCGTTTCATAACTTGAATTTTCTTTCGTATCTAGAGACCAAAATTTAACGTGAAGACGGTTCGTAACTTGGAATTTTCGTTTGTTGTGTCTTTCGTAAGGTGAGGTACCACTGTACTTGAGCGCCAACAGAGGCTCCGACTGGGCCTTCTCCTCAAACCTACAACACCCCACCACCAGGGGGCAGCACAGGTCAGAACAACACCACACCACCAGGGGGCAGCACAGGTGAGTACAACGCCGCCAATAATCAAGTAAAATAGAACGGCAGGCATTTTTACATATGTCACATTTAAATCCGCCCTATAGCGCTTGTGTGTCTCTATAGTTCTGACCTCTGAGCCCGTGGATCATTCTGTTATAATTTGGACATTTTAAATCACAATATTGATCTAAAACAACTTAATAAAAGAAACAAATGTGACGCACCACGGACTTTGAGGGCACAACTCGGGATTAGGCAATACCTCGTTTATCGCGGGGGTTAGGTTCCAGAAATAACCCGCAATAAAAGAAATCCGCGGAGTAGGACAACTTTATATTTTACAATTATTCTACATGTTTTAAGGCTGTAAATGCCTCACCACACACATTATACACTTTTCTCAGACTGGTATTAACATTTTCTCACATTTGTCTCTAGTTTAAACACTCAAACTTTCATAGATTTTCAACAAAATGTATTAAAAGTGACGTGTGGGGGGAGACACGACTCCGGGAGCCCCGCCGGACGCGATGCGCACCAACCCCTTGGAGAAGTGCGCGACACGTGCTGCTTTGTCACGGATTTGTCCACGATGAGGGGTTCATCGTGGACAAATCCGTGACAGAGCAGCACGTGTCACGCGTACACCGGGGCTGCGAGCACGAGATAGAACCGCAGCGCCCGGACCGCGTCCTCTCAGTCCGAGCCACGAACCGAACACGCACAAACAAACGCAAGAGCCGCACGGAGTGATTAATCCTGGTTTAGTCCAGGTCTAGACCTGGTCCAGTCCTAGTTTAGCCCAGGGCCAGTCCAAGTTTAGACCTGGTTTAGACCTGGTCTAGACCTGGTTTAGACCTGGTCTAGACCTGGTCTAGACCTGGTCTAGACCTGGTTTAGTTCTGGTCTAGACCTGGTTTATTCCACGTTTAGTCCTGGTCTAATCTCTTAGCCAATCAGGACGCAGAACACAATGTTACACTATAAAAAAAATTTGAAAAAGAAAAAAAAAATTTGGACTAGAGGACTAAAGCAGGACTAAAGCAGGCTGTGGGCTCCTCCTGTGGATCGCTGCCCTTCACACTAGAGCAGAGCGTTTTTTTTTGTTTTTTTTTACATTTGGACCAAACGCGATGACGTGACGCTGCCCAATCCTACGAGTATCACCCATTAAGAACATCAAACTGGAGAAGGAAGTGCGGACGTCACATTGGGCGTGTACTGGTCTTGAAAATAAGCGATTAAAGATTATTCACACATGAATCACTCCAAATGCAACTTCAGACGGTCAGTGAGAAGAAACTAGAACACTGTGAAAAGATCTGAAAAGTGTTTTAAATAAGTTCGATTATCACTGCTAGTGTAAAGAATACTTGTATACTTGTACCTGTACTTCCTGATGAGGTACTGTATCTGCAGTGGCGGAGCAGGTATTCCTTTGACGGTCGGCACAGTTTCAAAGACCAGAAATCGTCCAAACGCATTTTTGGAGATCAGGACTTCCCCGGGTTTCCTCCGAACAAATAATGTACCTAAAACACAAAACAACAACAGTTTCAACATTATTAAAATCTTATCTCATCTAAAACAAGACTTCAAAACATCCAGACACTCCACTCCCACTGAGAAACGAAGAGGACAGTGGGAATCATTTATCACTTCATCAATCATTTATCGGAGTTATCGCTTTGTCTGGAATGTTCCACAGTATGATATTATTATTGATTATATTATTATTATTATTATTATTATTATTATTATTATTATTATTATTATTATTATTATTACATCAGGGACTTTGTGGACTGGCGTGGGCGCAACCACCTGAGCCTTAACACCAGTAAGACAAAGGAGCTGGTGATCGACCTTACGACCACAGCTACGGCGGCCGCATCGACTAGAGAACAAGAGAACAAAGCCCACTTGGACTCTATTTCCCCAGCCTCCCTCGGAATTCGGGAGAAGCTCTCCCGGAGGTGTGAGTTGAAGGTGCCCCTGACAAAGAGCTCTGCCAGACGTTCCCAACAGACCTTCTGGTTTCCCCCACCCACGCAAAACATGCACCATAGGTAAAATCCTCCAGCTGAGGTCCTGACCAACCCGAAGCAAGAAGATCATGGAGATGGTCCCCGGGCGCAGTAATGTGCTGCCCACTGCTCCTAATATAACAGGATGGGTTAAATGCAGAGAAGAATTTCTCCTGTGTGAGATCAATAAAGTCACTTCTTGTGCTCGAACATGGTTATGGACAAACTGTGGCTAGCACAGAAGTCCAATAACAGAACACCGCTCGGGTTCAGATCAGGGAGGCCGTTCCTCCCAATCACCCCTCTCCAGGTGTCACTGTCGTTGCACACGTGGGCGTTGAAGTCCCCCAGGAGAACAATGGAGTCCCCAAGTCCTCCAAGAAGGCTGGGTACTCTGCACTGCTGTTCGGCCCATAGGCCGACACAACAGTGAGAGACCTGTCCCCGACCCGAAAGCGCAGGGACGCGACCCTCTCGTTCACCGCGGGGAACTCCAACACACGGCGGCTGAGCCGTGGGGCAATAAGCAGGCCCACACCAACCCGCCGCCGCCGTTCCCCGCGGACAACGCCAGAAAAATGGAGGGTCCAGCCCCCCTCAAGGAGTTGGGTTCCAGAGCCCAAGCTGTGCGTGGAGGTGAGGCCGACTATATCTAGTCGGTAACGCTGAACCTCCCGCACGAGCTCGGGCTCCTTCCCCCCCAGCGAGGTGACATTCCATGTCCCCAGAGCTAGTCTCCATGTCCGGAGATCCGGCCGTCGAGGCCCCCGCCTTCGACTGCCGCCCAGATCTCTTTGCACCCGGCCCTTATGGATCCTCCTGCGGGTGGTGGGTCCACAGGAGGATGGCTCCTTCGGGCTTCGCCCGGCCGCGTCCCGTGGGGAAAGGCCCAGCCACCAGACACTCGCTGGCGAGCACCCACCCCAGGTCTGGCTCAAAAATATTTTCTAAGGGGTTAAAGCAGGACTAAACCAGGACCAGGGCTAAAGCAGATCTAAAACTAGGGCTAAAGCAAGACTAAAATGATACGGTCGCTGTACCGGACCGTTGTGGTGAAGGAGCTGAGCCGAAAGGCAAAGCTCTTGATTTACCGTCGATCTACGTTCCTCCTCACCTATGGTCATGAGCTCTGGGTAATGACCGAAAGGACGAGATCGCGGATACAAGCGGCCGAAAGAAAATAGATGGATGGACCTTCAGCAACTTTTACAGGCACTGCTTATTATCTTTAGAATAATTTTGGTTTGTGGACATTCCAAAAAACCTTTTATGTCACACCTTTTTTTCTTCATCTCGTGACTTAATCTCGTCAGATGTGCCAAGAATATTTATAGTCAGACTGTGCAGCGTCTTTCAGGTTTGTCTGCCTTGAAATGTGGCACTTGAATAGTTGTAATTCCACAGGTGAATCCTGAGGCCAAACCACAGACTATAAAGAAGTGTGACGTCACCCACAGCGTTCAGCTCCACTCCAATGAAGCTCGTGGTGTTAGTGGTCACACGGGACAATTTGAAGCCAGGCTTTATATTAGGAACAGGATTTTTTTTAAATAAATAAAATTGTGAAATAAAACTGTCTACAGTCCATATCCATGTCTGTTTATGTTGCAACAAAGAATAAAGTAAGGCCACTAAGGCCTTAAAACTGGACTAAAGCAGGACTAAACCTGGAATAAGACAGGACTAAACCTGGACTAAACCAGGTCTAAACCTGGACTAAAACTGGACTAAAGCAGGACTAAACCAGGTCTAAACCTGGAATTAGACAGGACTAAACCTGGACTAAACCAGGTCTAAACCTGGACTAAAACTGGACTAAAGCAGGACTAAACCAGGTCTAAACCTGGACTAAAATTGGACTAAAGCAGGACTAAACCTAGACTAAGACAGGACTAAACCAGGTCTAAAACAGGACTAAACCAGGACTAAACCAGGACTAAACCTGGACTAAATCTAGACTAAACCAGGTCTAAACCTGGTCTAAACCAGAACTAAACCAGGACTAAACCTGGACTAAGACAGGTCTAAAACAGGACTAAACACCGAAGGTGCTAGGCACCCTATAGTATTGAGCACATGGAGAGCCGCGTCGAGGCTCTGCACGTCTCGAAGGACAAGGTTTGTGTCGTCTGCGTATTGAAAGATCTTGTATTCCCTGCCCGCGGGGCTCGTGAGTCCGCGCACGGCCCTGTCCTTCTTCAGCACAGCAGCGAGAGGTTCAGCCACTATGCTGTAGAGCAGCGCGCTTAACGGGCACCCGTCTGATCGACCTCCGCAAAGGGAAGGGGTCAGAGAGGAGGCCGTTACATTTCACGCAGCTGACCGTGTTCGAATATAATAAGCGGATCCAATCGATGAACCTATCCTTGAAGCCAAACCTCCCCAGAACGCGATAGAGGAAGCTGTGCTCTACTCTATCGAACGCCTTATTGAAATCAACCGAGACATGGACGCCACCCGTGGCGTGCATCTCCCTCAACAGGTACTTTAAAGAAAGAATTGTATCCGAGATGTCACGGCCCGGGATGCCGTACGCCTGCGTGTCCGCGACTATCGGGCCTATGACGCGCTTTAACCTACCCGTCAGAAACAACGGTGGAGGGCGAGGGGCTGCCTCCTTGCGCCTCCTCTTCCCCCTCCTCCGTCGCCTTGAGTCGGGACAGTGAGCCTGTCCAGGATGCTGTGATTCAGAGTGCACAGGCACTCGTGACGGTGGAGGGCGAGGGGCTGCCTCCTTGCGCCTCCTCTTCCCCCTCCTCCGTCGCCTCGAGTCGGGACAGTGGGCCTGTCCAGGATGCTGTGATTCAGAGTGCACAGGCACTCGTGACGGCGAGGGATGAGGGGCTGCCTCCACGCGCCTCTTCTTCCCCCTCCTCCGTCGCCTCGAGTCGGGACAGTGAGCCTGTCCAGGATGCTGTGATTCAGAGTGCACAGGCACTCGTGACGGCGAGGGATGAGGGGCTGCCTCCACGCGCCTCCTCTTCGCAAGCTGGTGAGGCTGAGGGGGGCCTCCGCCCTGTAGCCGTGGCGGCGGGAGCTGAGCCGAATGCTGCTACGGTCCAGCGCCTCACCCCCGGAGCGGGGGGAGCGGCGCGGCCCGGGGTCCGGGCCCCCGGGTCTGGCCGCACCCGGAAGACGAACGAGGCGAAGCTCAGATCTCAGACCATGGGGGACGAGTCCCTCCGGCCCTCGTCCGCTCCGGCCCCGTGTGATGTGGTCTCCACTCCGGGCCCGTGTGGCCCGCTCTCCGCTCCGGGCCCGTGTGGTACGGCCTCCGCATGCCCCTCTGGGCCCGCTACCACGTGTGGGGCAATAAGCAGGCCCACACCAACCCGCCGCCGCCGTTCCCCGCGGACAACGCCAGAGAAATGGAGGGTCCAGCCCCCCTCAAGGAGTTGGGTTCCAGAGCCCAAGCTGTGCGTGGAGGTTCGCTTAACGCTGAACCTCCCGCACGAGCTCAGGCTCCTTCTTCCCCAGCGAGGTGACATTCCATGTCCCCAGAGCTAGTCTCCATGTCCGGAGATCCGGCCGTCGAGGCCCCCGCCTTCGACTGCCGCCCAGATCTCTTTGCACCCGGCCCTTATGGATCCTCCTGCGGGTGGTGGGTCCACAGGAGGATGGCTCCTTCGGGCTTCGCCCGGCCGCGTCCCGTGGGGAAAGGCCCAGCCACCAGACACTCGCTGGCGAGCACCCACCCCAGGTCTGGCTCAAAAATATTTTCTAAGGGGTTAAAGCAGGACTAAACCAGGACCAGGGCTAAAGCAGATCTAAAACTAGGGCTAAAGCAGGACTAAAATGATACGGTCGCTGTACCGGACCGTTGTGGTGAAGGAGCTGAGCCGAAAGGCAAAGCTCTTGATTTACCGTCGATCTACGTTCCTCCTCACCTATGGTGATGAGCTCTGGGTAATGACCGAAAGGACGAGATCGCGGATACAAGCGGCCGAAAGAAAAAAGATGGGTGGACCTTCAGCAACTTTTACAGGCACTGCTTATTATCTTTAGAATAATTTTGGTTTGTAGACATTCCAAAAAACCTTTTATGTCACACCTTTTTTTCTTCATCTCGTGACTTAATCTCCTCAGATGTGCCAAGAATATTTATAGTCAGACTGTGCAGCGTCTTTCAGGTTTGTCTGCCTTGAAATGTAGCACTTGAATAGTTGTAATTCCACAGGTGAATCCTGAGGCCAAACCACAGACTATAAAGAAGTGTGACGTCACCCACAGCGTTCAGCTCCACTCCAATGAAGCTCGTGGTGTTAGTGGTCACACGGGACAATTTGAAGCCAGGCTTTATATTAGGAACAGGATTTTTTTAAATAAATAAAATTGTGAAATAAAACTGTCTACAGTCCATATCCATGTCTGTTTATGTTGCAACAAAGAATAAAGTAAGGCCACTAAGGCCTTAAAACTGGACTAAAGCAGGACTAAACCTGGAATAAGACAGGACTAAACCTGGACTAAACCAGGTCTAAACCTGGACTAAAACTGGACTAAAGCAGGACTAAACCAGGTCTAAACCTGCACTAAAATTGGACTAAAGCAGGACTAAACCTAGACTAAGACAGGACTAAACCAGATCTAAAACAGGACTAAACCAGGACTAAACCAGGACTAAACCTGGACTAAATCTAGACTAAACCAGGTCTAAACCTGGTCTAAACCAGAACTAAACCAGGACTAAACCTGGACTAAGACAGGTCTAAAACAGGACTAAACCAGGTCTAAAACAGGATTAAACCTGGACTAAGACACGTCTAAACCAGGTCTAAACACCGAAGGTGCTAGGCACCCTATAGTATTGAGCACATGGAGAGCCGCGTCGAGGCTCTGCACGTCTCGAAGGACAAGGTTTGTGTCGTCTGCGAATTGAAAGATCTTGTATTCCCTGCCCGCGGGGCTCGTGAGTCCGCGCACGGCCCTGTCCTTCTTCAGCACAGCAGCGAGAGGTTCAGCCACTATGCTGTAGAGCAGCGCGCTTAACGGGCACCCGTCTGATCGACCTCCGCAAAGGGAAGGGGTCAGAGAGGAGGCCGTTACATTTCACGCGGCTGACCGTGTTCGAATATAATAAGCGGATCCAATCGATGAACCTATCCTTGAAGCCAAACCTCCCCAGAACGCGATAGAGGAAGCTGTGCTCTACTCTATCGAACGCCTTATTGAAATCAACCGAGACGTGGACGCCACCCGTGGCGTGCATCTCCCTCAACAGGTACTTTAAAGAAAGAATTGTGTCCGAGATGTCACGCCCCGGGATGCCGTACGCCTGCGTGTCCGCGACTATCGGGCCTATGACGCGCTTTAACCTACCCGCCCTCCACCTACGACGGTGGAGGGCGAGGGGCTGCCTCCTTGCGCCTCCTCTTCCCCCTCCTCCGTCGCCTCGAGTCGGGACAGTGGGCCTGTCCAGGATGCTGTGATTCAGAGTGCACAGGCACTCGTGACGGCGAGGGATGAGGGGCTGCCTCCACGCGCCTCTTCTTCCCCCTCCTCCATCGCCTCGAGTCGGGACAGTGAGCCTGTCCAGGATGCTGTGATTCAGAGTGCACAGGCACTCGTGACGGCGAGGGATGAGGGGCTGCCTCCACGCGCCTCCTCTTCGCGAGCTGGTGAGGCTGAGGGGGGCCTCCGCCCTGTAGCCGTGGCGGCAGGAGCTGAGCCGAATGCTGCTACGGTCCAGCGCCTCGCCCCCGGAGCGGGGGGAGCGGCGCGGCCCGGGGTCCGGGCCCCCGAGTCTGGCCACACCCGGAAGACGAACGAGGCGAAGCTCAGATCTCAGACCATGGGGGACGAGTCCCTCCGGCCCTCGTCCGCTCCGGCCCCGTGTGATGTGGTCTCCGCTCCGGGCCCGTGTGGCCCGCTCTCCGCTCCGGGCCCGTGTGGTCCGGCCTCCGCATGCCCCTCTGGGCCCGCTACCACGTGTGCGGGCGCGGTGGGGGGGCAGATGGACTTCTGCGGTGGCGATGTTGAAGCGGACCTTGATGATGTTAGACAAAGCGTTAAGAGGCTCCGGAGGTCCTCTGGGTGCGCCGTGACTCCGAGGCGCGTCTGATGGGTCCCCTGGACGATCCCAGCTTCATTCGGAAAATGGAGAGGTTATACGACTGTTTCGATACTGAAATTGAAGTGTATGATTCTCTGATAGACTGGTGGGACGGGGCGACAGCCCGGATAAAGAGACTGGCCATCCGATGGCAGAGGAAACACAAAAATGTGTTTGCACTGCATCACCTTTGCTCTCCCCCAGGCCCCTTTCTTCATTCCTTTGGTCCTCTACATTCCCCGTTTCTCTTGGCCCTTGTGCCCAGTGGTGTTTATTCCCGTACCCGCATCCCCCGATGTGTCTTCTGAGTGCTTTGTGAATGTTATTGTGGTGATGAAATATGTACTATTATGTACCTGAAGTGTGTATTATTGTGTACCTTGTAATATTAAAAGATTTAAAAAAAATTGTGTTTGCTCTGCGTTGCCTAGCGACGTTGCCTAGCAACCCTTTGATCTTTCCTTTGATGTTCTGGTCTCCTGATTCTTCTTATTATTATTATTACCCACAACAATTTATAGGCCCCCAGCCCCAACCGTCTAGTGGCACCAGCAGGTCAAAGTTGCAGGAATTTGTCAATTGCATAGCAACGCACCTAGCAACCTTTGATCTGTCTTTGATGTGTCTGTTCTGACAGGGTCTAACCCTGTCAGAACGGACCCTGTCAGACTCTGTTAGACCCTGTCAGACCCTGTCAGATTTTGTTAGACCCTGTTAAACCCTGTCAGACTCTGGTAGACCCTGTCAGACCCTGTTAGACCCTGGTAGACCCTGTTAAACCCTGTTAGACCCTGCATGCGGCCTACATGCTGAGGCCTACATGAACCTTCGGTGCTTTGCCCCACATTGTTGCTTGCAGCTATATTTATTTTTACTGTTTGTCTGCTGCACTTTCTTCTTCAAACGTACGCTTGTACCAAACTGCCTGGAGCTAATGTGACAAGTGATTTTCTCCTATGTGAGATCAATAAAGTCTTATCTTATCTTAAACCTGCTTTAGATTTCATAACTCCCAACCTCCATTTTGTCTGTGTGTCAGATGCCCTCCCGTCCTTCTATATTTGAGAATTTGGGACATTGAAAGTCACATAAAAACAGATTTGTGAATTTATTTGTGTTTTGAACATGACAGTGTAAATATGATCACAGGTTTGCCTTCAGCATTACAACAGCATCACCAGTGTTCCTCATTCTGTGACTGTGCACCTTTTACAATCATGATTCAAAGTCCACAAACACACACTGAACATCTACACACACTTTTAGATCACTTTTACACTCGAACAGAGCAAACACTCCTTATCGTATAAACTCATCACGGTGAAGAATTAGGACGCTCTGAATGCAGAAGGTAAGTGAGGAAGAACTTTTTACCACTGCAAACTGTTTACAATGAACTAGTTATGTTTGTCACGTTGTTAAGATGTGTAAAACACCTGCAAACATTTCAAAGGAAAAATCAGGTACAGCCTTTAGAAATAAAAGTCACAAATTTGATCCAAACTGTGGAGAACAAAGTTATTATTTCAGTTTAGGGAAATGTGCAGAGTCTCCAATACTCCAGTATAACCCGACCCCAGTGTAGAGAGGCTGAGTGAACCTGGTCTGGACTCTGTGGAGGAGACTCATGGTTCCACCAGAGACACTGTAAAACGCCAAAACCCCTGCACTGTGATCCAGGTAAACCCCGATTCTGGACCCGACCGGACCTGAGATCTTGGAATGGACTGAGTTAAACCGAAATGAATAACCGGTTTTATCACAGTCTAAAGCCCAGGATTTATCGTTGAATCCCAATCCACATTCATCAGAGAATCCTTTCCTCTGAATCTCTCTGTATGAAACTGCTACAGAAACACTCATCCCCCTTGCTCTCCACTCCACCTCCCAGTAACAGCGGCCCCTCAGACTCTCTCTGCTCAGGACCTGCTCCCAGTAACTGAATCTGTCTGAATGATCTGGATACCTCTGGTCTTTTTGCATAACTGTGACTCTTCTGTTTCCATCAGACAGAACCAGTTGGCTGTGAGCTGTGTTTGGGTCCAGAGTGATTTCTGTAGAATATTGTAAGAAGTCCTCTCTGGAGCTGGGTTCAGCTGGTGGCAGTAAACCCTGGTCTGGACTCAGGGTGAGCTGGAGTGTGTCCCTGAGTTTGGACACAGCTTTGGTCACTTCCTCAAAGAATCCCCAGTCCCCTATGTGAATGGAGGCTGGCTCTGTGCTCTGTGTGTGTGGGGACAGTGAGGCGTAGACCTTTAGAAACTGGTTATGATCCTGGGTGAGGGCCAGTGTGTCCAGCTCAGAGAGGCTCCTCTTCAGTCCCCTCACGTCCTGCTGCAGATGGTCCTGGAGCTCTTGGACTCGTCTCAGTTGGGTCTGCTCCTGGGAGTGGATCTGCTGCTCCACTTCAGCTCGTCTTTTCTCCAGGAGAAGGGCCATGTCTCTGAAGCTGTCCCCGCTGTGCTGCGCTGCTGTCTGGGCAGAGCGTCTGATGTCCTGGGCCTCCTGTTGGAGCCTCTGGAGGTCTGTCTCTTTGTGCTGGAGGCTCTGGAGCAGCAGGGCCCTCCTGGCCGGCAGCTCAGCCTGCCTCTGAGCCCTCTCTGAGGCAGAGGACACAAGGTCATGGCCCTTGTGCTGGTCCACAGAGCAGAGGGAGCAGAGCAGCCGCTGGTCAGTGCGGCAGAATAGATCCATCACTTTGTCGTGTTGAGAGCAGATGTTTTCCTGGAGCCTGTGGGAGGGCGCCACCAGCTGGTGTTTCTTAAATGCTGCAGCTTCATGATGAGGCTGTAGGTGGCGCTCACAGTAAGAGGCCACACACTGCAGACAGGACTGGACAGCTCTCAGCTTCCTCCCAGTGCACACATCACAGGACACATCCTGAGGTCCGGCATAGCAGCGGGCAGCAGGGGGCGCTATCCTCTTCATCTGCTCTACCAAACCTGCTAACATAATGTTTTTACCCAGGACAGGCCTGGGGCTGAAGCTCTGGCGACATTCAGGACAGCTGTAGAGCTTCTTCTCGTCCTCTTGGTCCCAGTGCTGTTGGACACAGTTCCTGCAGTAGCTGTGTCCACAGGGAACAGTCACAGGATCCTTCAGTAGTTCCAAACACAGGGAGCAGAAAAAGGCTTCTTGGTCGAGTTCTTTCTGCGCCATCTCTGCTGAATCACACTTTGACTTCCACACACATGAAACTTAAGAGCGCTGAGGGAGGAGTCATGTGGAGATCTGAGGAGGAAACAGGAAGCAGAACAGTTAAAGTCACACACACCTTTTATTCTGTTTCACATGAGACTCTGTCAGCTGTTTACAGAGACTCACACAGCCACTGTGTCTGAAAAGCTTCAGAGGATTTTCAGAAACATGAAATCTGTTTCAGACCTACAAACACTTTAAGACAGAAACTGGATGAAATAAAAGGACAAAACTCCCCTCCCTTTGCTCTCTGCACAAAGTCACTTTAGTTTTTATGCGTGAAGAATCCCTCAGTCATCCAGGTAGAATCCATGATAAAAGGAGAAATTCAATTTGTCAACTGGACAATCTTTGTTAGGTTTGCAGCTAGATATAAGCAGTGTCTTACCAGCACTCGAACCAGGACTGACGAAGCCCCTCGGATGAGTGGCGAAACGTTGTCGACCTAACAAACTTTGTCCAGTTGACAAATTGAATTTCTCCTTTTATCACTTTAGTTTTTATTTATTTGCAATAAAGGCAACCACAGCTGAGTAAAAGTGAGACTGAGCTACAAGAGAAATCACAATTTGATTCTCTGCCACGGAGTTTGAGAAATGTGGAGTATGTGCCGTTTGAGAACACCAGAGGGCGCTGCAGGACTAAACCAGGACTAAACCAGGTCTAAACAAGGACTAAACCAGGACTAAAACTGGACTAAACCAGGACTAAACCAGGACTAAAACTGGACTAAAGCAGGACTAAACAAGGACTAAAACTGGACTAAACCTGGACTAAACCAGGACTAAACCAGGACTAAAACTGGACTAAAGCAGGGCTAAACAAGGACTAAAACTGGACTAAACCTGGACTAAACCTGGACTAAACCTGGACTAAACCAGGTCTAAACCAGGACTAAACCTGGACAAAGACAGGTCTAAAACAGGACTAAAACAGGTCTAAAGCAGGACCGAACCAGGACTAAATCAGGTCTAAACCAGGACTAAACCAGGAATAAACCAGTAATAAACAAGGAATAAACCACAACAAAACCTGGTCTAAACCAGGTCTAAACCAGGACTAAACCAGAACAAAACCAGGTATAAACCAGGTCTAAACTAGGACTAAACCAGGTCTAAACCAGGACTAAATCAGGTCTAAACCAGAACTAAACCAGGTCTAAACCAGGTCTAAACCAGGTTTAAACCAATTCTAAACCAGGACGAAACCAGGTCTAAAACAGGACTAAAACAGGACTAAACCAGGACTAAACCAGGTCTAAAACAGGACTAAACCAGGTCTAAACCAGGTCTAAACCAGGACTAAACCAGGTCTAAACTAGGCCTAAATCATGTCTAAACAAGGTCTAAACCAGGACAAAACCCGTTCTAATGTAGATATAAACCAAGACTAAACCAGGTCTAAACCAGGTCTAAACCAGGTCTAAAACAGGACTAAACCAGGTCTAAACCTGGTCTAAACCAGGTCTAAAACAGGACTAAACCAGGTCTAAACCTGGTCTAAACCATGTCTAAAACAGGAGTAAACCAGGACAAAACCCAGTCTAAACCAGGTCTAAAACAGGACTAAACCAGGTCTAAACTAGAACAAAACCCGGTCTAAGCAAGGTTTAAAACCAGGTCTAAACCAGGTCTAAACCAGGACTAAACCAGGACTAAACCAGGACTAAACCAGGACTAAACCAGGACTAAACCAGGTCTAAACCAGGTCTAAACCAGGACTAAACCAGGACTAAGACAGGTCTAAACCTGGACTAAACCAGGACTAAACCTGGACTAAGACAGGTCTAAAATAGGACTAAACCAGGACTAAACCTGGATTAAGACAGGTCTAAAATAGGACTAAACCAGGAATAAACCTGGACTAAGACTGGTCTAAAACAGGACTAAACCTGGACTAAACCTGGATTAAGACAGGTCTAAGACAGGTCTAAAACAGGACTAAACCAAGACTAAACCTGGACTAAGACAGGACTAAAACAGGACTAAACCAGGAATAGACCAGATCTAAATCAGAACCAAACCAGGTCTAAAACAGGACTAAACCTGGACTAAGACAGCTATAAAACAGGACTAAACCAGGAATAAACCAGATCTAAACCAGGACTAAACCAAATCTAAACCAGATCTAAACCAGGACTAAACCAGGACTAAACCAGGACTGAACCAGGTCTAAACCAAGACTGTATAACCCCCACTGTTTAGTGGAATGTAATTTTCTACTATTTTCTGATTTTCCTGGATGCACTTTTTTGTTCAAACTTTCTTTGCACTAAACTCCCTGGAGCTAATGTGGCAAGTGAATTTCTCCTGTGTGAGATCAATAAAGTCTAATCTCATTTTATTGACCCTTTGTATCTTCATGAAGACCAAACCAGACCAAGTTACAGGTCAGATCTGTGGAGATGCGACCCCGCTCACAGTCAGAATGTCTGTTTTTCGAGGTATTTTTGAGCTCTAAAACCACCTGAAATTGAATAAATGTAAAGTAGAGCTGTTTAATGTCACACTGTGGAACATTCCAGGCAGAGCAGTGACGTATCCATAGAAACGAGCAGGTGACGGACCCCCTTTCCGTCACACCAGCATCTTAATTATTCACCACGATGAGTTTATAAGCACTTTTCACAACTTTCAGAGACCAGAGTGGGGTTTAACTGTGGCAGTAAGGCTAAAAACAACTTGCATGCTAACACAGACTTCCTGATTATTGGAAAATAAAACACATTTTGACCATTTTGTCCTGGGCCAATTCCCGTTTTGCTCAAATTCATGGGAAAAAATGTGGTACAGGCCCTTAAATGTTAAATCTGCTCTTCAAATGCTCTAAAGTTTTGTGAAATTTATTAGACAAAACAGTTTAGGGAAGAGAGTTCTGAGAGTACTTCATGTTTTAACTTGTACTGTACTCTGCTGCCCTCTCCTGGCCATTTCATCCCCCCACTCCTGTTGTAAGAGTACCGTTTTGTATCGTGTTTTTGTGGGTTTATGGAGAACTGTCTCGTAGGGCTTGTGGGCGGAGCCTTGTACAGGACCGTACTGGTAACCGTAAGGAGGGTTTAAATAGGGCCTGGGAGAGATCGCTAGATTACTCAAACACGCATGGACTTTTAAAACATACCGACAACAGAAACATACAACAACAGAACAATCTATTTTCTGATTGGCTGAAAAGGGCGCGGCGCCTGAAAACTGAGATTTGACTGACTAATAGAGCATCATTACCTAAAACAAGCAGAAGTTGCATGCCTCTGACGACAGATTTATACCTCTTGGGCTTTTTCATTGGTCGATGTGTGCGTTTGTTTGAGAGTACCGGTAGATCATTTTGCTTGCCGGCAAAACAAAGCGCTCCAAGCTCCTCCATGTTTGAAAATTGCGGTAAATTATTTCTTTAAACGGATGTGATGAAATATTACCTACATCTTTACTGAGGGTCGCATTCGCGCAGCATTAATATTACCTATGGTAATTCCTCCAGACCCTTTTACAGAAGGTGAAACTCGCTGTAAATTTCACAGACATACTCTGTGAAATTTACAGAGTATGTCTGGTGCCCGGTACTGCCCCCAGGGCGCCATCTTTCGGCGCCCGGGGGGCAGTACCGTGAAGGGACTTGCCCAATCCCCCCCGGCAATGAGCAAGTCAGTGTGGGTCCTTGGGCAAGTCCCTTCACGGTACTGCCCCCTGGGCGCCAAAAGATGGCTGCTCACTGCTCCTGAAAAAGGATGGGTCAAATGCAGAAGTCAAATTTCTCCCGTGTGTCACTGTGTGTCATTGTGTGCGAGACCAAATAAAGGCTTAAAAAAAAAAAAGAAATGCATTCTGTGTGTATTTTTTAAGTGGTTTCTTTACTATTATTGGCCCTCACCAGTGACAAAGTCAATGGCGAGGGGTATTGTTCTTCGTGGCTTTCTTGCTTATTCTTTTTCTGCCAAAATGGTCGCATTTTTGACCCCCTGAACATCTACAAAAAGTCCCACAACCGGGTATAGAATCAATCAACCCGGCGAAAAATTCGATAAAATGGGCATTGCACTTTGTCTTCCAAATACAACTCTAGTGTAGTCTAAAAATCATTAACTGCCACGTCGCAAGGTGTTTGACCAAAAATCAAATTATTGGGTTATCTGATTATACTAGTTATCTGATTTTTACTGGCCATGTAAATGTATTAATATTCGATTTCTAGAAATGTTAAACTACTTCAAGGACATGCAAACTGCCCAATCTGAAATGTGTAATCAGAGTGACCATGATCAGAAAAAAAATGATATAATTTTGCTGTTTACATTTCATTTTAATAAGCGTTCAGCTCAAAAAATCAGATAATACTCATAATACTACTTATAATATGGTTAGCATGACCTTTACATAATCTGTAACTCCAGAATTCAGAAAACCATATATTTGATGTGCATGTGAACAGCCATCGACATCAAGATGGGTTTGCTCATATGTTTTTTTTAAGGTTCCGCTGACTCACCAAAGAGAAAGAACTGCTTCCAAGGGATTCTCTCTTGGTTCAGACGTGTCAGTTTTTTTCGCTGTGACACTGTGATGTTTACGTTATACAAGCCACAAGCGGGGCTGAGGGGGAAAGGGGGCATCATGGGTGAGGGGGCATGAGGGGGCGTTATGGGATGCAGTGTTGTGAGTGTGTGTGTGTGTGTGTGTGTGTGTGGGGGGGGGGGGGGGGTTAGGGTTAGAGTTACTCGGTCACTTGGTCCACTTTGTTGAATCCCCCTGGTGGTTAATACAAAAATAAAATATCGGAAGTGCAATTTATTTAGGTGTTAGGAGACAGAGGTGTAAATAATGACCAGGGGAGGGGGGTTTGGAGAACAAGGTGACCAAAGTTTGCACTGATAAAACAATTCAGGCTGTACATGGCCACCTTGTTGAATCCCCCTGGTGGTTAATAAAAGAATAAAATAGTGGGAGGGATGGGGGAAAAAACAGCAATTTATTTCAGTCTATATAATGGTAGAATCAAACATTTGAGAGGGGGATTTGGAGAACAAGATGGCCAAGGTTTGTACTAGTAACACAATTCAGTCTGTAGGTGAATCTCCTGGTGAGAGTGCAGTTTATTTAGGCCTGTGAGACATAGGCAAAAAATAATATGTTAACCCCTGGTGACTGAAAGACACAGTGGGAAGGATGGAAAAAACAGCAAAGAGGACCCCAAGCAAACTGCACCCCTCAAAAAACACGTGGGAAGGTGTGTGCCGCCTGTCTGTCCAGGGCTCTCCCCGAGGTTTCTCACATGAGTTTTTCCTCACCCTGAAGGAGGGTCTAAGGACGGGGGACGTAGCACTGTAAATGATGATTCAGATTGAATAACTACTTAATTGATATCTACAGTATTAATTAAGTATTTACAGTCTGAATCATTCTTAAAGATCCCATGACATGGTACTTCTTGATGCTTTTATATGGCTCCTTAATGGTAGCAGTAGCTGTGTCCACAGGGAACAGTCACAGGATCCTTCAGTAGATCCAAACAAATTTAGCAGAACAAGGCTTGGTGGAGTTCTAAGTCTTCTTGGTCGAGTTCTTTCTGCGCCATCTCTCCTTTTTTAGGTGATGTACGGCAGATTGAGGGCCCGTTTACACGAGAACGCTTACGGGTAAAAACGACAAAATATTTTATCGGAAGTGCCTTTCGTTTACACATTTTTGGGGCCTAAAAACGCAAAACCTGAAACCACCCTCCAGAGTGGAAAAGTTAAATATGCTCCGCTGTAGCGTCTCCGTGTAAACTGCCCAAGACGCAAAACTGGTCAGATCTGCTCACTTCGCGTACGCGTTTACGTCACATAGATGCGGCATACCTTGATACCACGGATGTTCTAGTCAACATACAAGAGTCATTTCAACAATTGTATAAATCGCACCCACACACGTCTACGGCGTACAAGTCTTTCTCACACTCTCACAGCCACACAGACGCCAAGACAAGCGACTTCCGCATGAGGCACTTCAAATGTAAAACCCGATGTGATTTTATATTTTCTAATTCACTGTAATCCTCCTGTAATGTCACTATTTTCAGTACAATATTCAAAAACATGTAAACATAAATACAAGTCACTGAAATGTTTGGAGCGGAACTTAACAAATCATTTAAAACGCAACTAGAACATTTTATTTTGAAGTTTTACCTTTCTCTTTTCCGGTACAGTCGTGGTTAGAAATGGAACTTGACGCTGTTGTGATGGGGTTTTTTTTGTTTTTTTTCAGTCCAGCCAGTCCTTCGCTGGCTTTTGCGTCCACTTTTGCGTCTTCGTATAAACGCGGATAAAAAATTGAAGACGAGACGGCACTTTTGCGTCTTCTGTTTTGATCGTCGCCGTATAAACGTAGCCTGAGAGGTCCACTCTGGCTCTCCCGTCTGTGTTGATCTTTGATTTTTGATCTTTGTTACCAACAAACAAAGATCAAAAATCAAAGATCAAAAATCAAAGATCAAAGATCAAAGTCAGCTTTATTGTCAATTCTGCCGTGTTCAACAGTGAATCGAAATTTTGTTTCTCTCTGGCCAGGTAGTGCAAAAAAAGACAGTGTACAAAATACAATATAAAGATGAAACAAAACAAAAACTATCTAAGACAAAAATCTAAATCCAAACTAAAATCTAAGATCTAAAAATCTGAAAGCAGTGCAACAGAATAAATAAATACCTATTTACAGATGTCCAAAAAATGTGCAATGTGCGTTAAAAATGTGCAATGGAAGATGCAGCAGTGAAATGGTAATGTGCAATAGAATGTGCATTGAAAGTAAAAATAAAAATAAATGTGCAACAGTAGAAATTCCAGTGCAATAATAGTAGTAAACAATAGTACAACAGTGGTAGTTTCCAGTAGTGAATGTGCAACAGTGCAACAGTCTTCCTTAGCAGCAGTTTTTAGAGTAGACTTGAGAGTAGGGTGACCACTGGCATGAAACAGGAAAGGAGGACACTTGTGTCCAAAAAGGAGGACAAAGGCCCTAAAGTGAGGACACCTTGTTTTTGTTTTTGTTTTTCCCTGGGTTGGGGAAAAGAAAAACAACTTATGAATAATGTATGACGTCAACATATATTTATTAACATGGAACACCCATCAAAAAGAAAAATGTGGCAAATTATGGTCAAGATGATATGAACAAAAAACAATATCATCACTAATTCACTGAAAAAACACAGTACATGCCATCATATGCCATGGTAAAGAAGAAAGAAATGCAGAACTAGTAGTTCTGTATTTCACTTTTAAGAGGTAAGATCTCGCTACCTGGATTTGTGTAATTCGCACAAAATCCCCAAAATATTATTTGCAATTATGAAAGCCGTAATGTAAATATTGTAACGTATTTTAACTGTCTACATTGAGAGGAAACGTAAGCGAAACCTGTTACGCATGGCACTAAAGAAAACAAAATTTTAAGGGACAGTAATAAGGCGATGAAGATGGAAGAAGGAGCCAAGTTGCACCTCAAAGAGTGGTTGATAGCGCAGATAGAGAGCGGACAATACGAGGGGCTGACGGGCTGTATCAGCTGCGCGCGCATCGCAAATGTTTGCATACGACACATCGCAGAGTAGCAAGTGTAAATAATGGGTGGGGATTTATGACGATTTATGCAAGGGTGGCCGATGAGGCTCCGAAAGGAGGACAAAATGTAAAAAAGGAGGACACGTGACAGACAGCCGGACAGACAGCTCTAAAACCGGACTGTCCAGACGAAATCCGGACGAATGGTCACCCTACTTGAGAGCCCTGCTGTAAATGTTTCTCTAAAGAGCAAACTTAAACCACAAAGCAACTAATGAGAGTTATATAAATGAAGTTATTACCTGATGGTTCTCAGTTTGTTTTATCATCACCGCAGTGTGCGCTTAGCAGCTGGAACTACACTCTACAGTCTGCCCAACAACAGAACAATCTATTTTCTGATTGGCTGATTTTTTTTCCCGGGGAGCGGGACGGGGAGGAGGGGGAGAGAACGCGGGGTGCCTGCATAAACTGAGCCACACAGACCGATTTTCTGGGCATTAAAAAAATAAAAAAATAAAAATCAGCGTGAGAAATGCCATGTGTGGCGTGTGAGCGTGTGAACACGTCGAATTGCGTGTGTCACACTCTCCATGCGTGAGACTTGAGAGCCCTGTTTGTGTGTGGCGGCCTGTTTGAACGCTGCCCAGTCTGTTGTGCCGAGGCAGTGCTGTAGTGCAGACGAGGCCCCCTCTGACCACACCTGGATCTGCTTCAGAACCAGTTTGGAGACTCACCCGGGGTCTGTATGTCGGTCTGAGCAGAACAGAGATGTGGTCAGAGAGGCCTATGTGGGGGAGGGGGAGGCCTTGTATGTTCCTTTGTGTGGTGTATAAACCATGTCCAAAATGTTGTTTCCTCTGGTTGGAAAATCAACATGCTGATGCATTTGTGGAATGACAGTCCTGAGGTCTGCATGATTGAAATCTCCAGCGAGGATAAAAACAACGGTTTAGCGCTGAGGAAATATGCCAATTCTTGTGGATTTTATGGATCTACATCATTATTCGGCGACTCTTTATGACAGGAGCACAAACAGACGACTACAGCGGGAGTGACACATGCGTGTGGAGTTTACAAATTGCTAAAAAGACGTTGTGGCGATAGTGACGCTACTTATCGTACGTGCAGCTCATCTCATATCAGTTTGGCGGTTCACCTCTGGTTTTACACGTGTATAAGCGCGGTCATGTGGCGTGCACATGTTTGTAATGTTCTGACATCAGTGCGTTTGGTACATGCTGTTTGACACAGTCTGTGAGTTTTATTTCATACAGGAGGAGAGTCCTCAAATGGAGCTCCAGTGTTTCTCATTTTATCTCAGCGAGTTCAAAGTTTATATTCTTTATTAAGTGTAAACCGCCTGCATCACATCAGTCCTGGTGTTGCCATCAGAATTTAGATCCCTCTAACTCGAGATCAGAAATTCTATAAATAAGACTAATATTTTAAAACATGATGGAGCCATATTTGACAAACCAGACTACAGAATGAGAGCTGTGCACAAAAGGGCTGCTGGATGTTTTTTTTTGTTTTTTTTTTGCTCACACCAGCCTCAATGTGAAAATGCAGAAAAAAAGAGGCTGAGGACATAATCATAATCACATGTAATGGATGTAAACAAAAATGTCATTGTACTAGCAAAAAAATAAAAATATTTTCAGCTCTGGTTCTCTAGTAGGCGACATAACTAATAAAACAAGTTATAAAAAAATATTTAACTCCACCACTGACCAGGACCAAACTAGGTCTTAACCAGGACTAAACCTGGTCTAAACCAGGACTAAACTAGGTCTAAACCAGGACCAAACTAGGTCTAAACTAGGTCTAAACCAGGACTAAACCAGGTCTAAACCAGGAATAAACCAGTACTAAACCAGATCTAAACTAGGTCTAAACCAGGTCTAAACCAGGACCAAACCAGGACCAAACCAGATATAAACCAGGTCTAAAGCAGTTCTAAACCAGGACTAAACCAGGTCTAAGACAGGACCAAACTAGGTCTAAACCAGAACTAAACCAGGACTAAACCATGTCTAAACCAGATGGAAACCAGGTCTAAACCAAGTCTAAACCAGGTCTAAACCAGGTCTAAACCAGGTCTAAACCAGGTCTAAACCAGGTCTAAACCAGGTCTAAACCAGGTCTAAACCAGAACTAAACCAGGTCTAAACCAGAACTAAACCAGGTAAACAGTGTTCAGTCTCTTGGGTGATACACTTTTGGCACTTTCCTTTAACCTCAGGTTTTGAACTTGGCTGTTTCACGGCAGGGACAGTGGAACGGGTGTTGTCAGCTACTCTCTGCATCTTCACTAACAGCTTTTGTAATGAGCTCCAAAATGGAGTCATCTGTGACATCCAGAACTGAGATATGAGGTTTAAGGTCTCGTCTGTCAAATGAACATTTTTCATTCAAACCTTGATACAGTGAATGAAGGAACATACCTTAGACCCATAAGCCTAAACACAAACTGCTGTGGTGTTTCTTTGTCATGTTGCTTAGCGTTGCTCGGCTCCCTTTTCTCCCTTTAAGAAACATTTTAACTCAGACACAGTAAGGATATCTTTTGTGACAAGCATGTCTTTAAAGATCCCATGACATGGTACTTCTTGATGCTTTTATATGGCTCCTTCAAAATCAACACTTAGTGCATGAGAAAGACACATGTACAGAGTCAGAGTCATAATCTCTCTGTCTGAACAACTCATTCTGGGCCTTGTTGCTTGAATGCAAATGAGAAGGACACAGATTGGTTAGAGGAGTGGGTGGGGGGGGGCCAAATGTGCCGCTGGTTCCTTGTTTTAGCGGTGCGCTGTGCCTGGCTCCACTTCCGCGTGTGTAAGCGCGAAGGAGGATAGGAGAGCCTTTTCAATGAAAAAAAACACATTTTTACAGAAAATAAAATTAAACCACTGCTGTTTCAGAGGTCCAGAGGGTTGGGTAAAGGACTTCCGAGCCTAGAAACACTCGCACGTGCCTCCAGGCAAATTAAAAAACGCATTTCGCATTGCGTAGCTCCTCCGCAGTCCAAACTCTCTGGGCGTGATTTCCAGAGACAGGGGGTGGAGATCCAGACGGTGGTGGAACTGAATTTGCATTTCTTTTTTCGATCTGACGTCAATAAGGTGCCTTGTCCAGAATCGCCCATTTGAGCTGTGTTTTTTTCAAACGCAGAAAAGGATTGCAAATGCTCAGTTTAGACATTTCGCAACTTTTAGCCATTGGGGGGCCCTAAACAGGGTAGGGGAGCTCACATTAACGTTCAAAAACCTCAGAAAGTGAAAATTTCATGCCATGGGACCTTTAAAGATACCAGGCTTGATTATCTTTAACACCATTGTAATAATCTCAGCGTCTGTGAACCCTTCATTTAGCCCCTCATCAATCTGTTTACACAACATATTGTAACTCAAAATCAGAGATTTGACCACCATGAATCTTGTACTCTCTGTGTGTCAAAAGTGACTTGAGTTCTGACAGCTTGACTAAACCTGTAACTGGATCAGCTACTACTGACGGTGATGGTGACTTCATAGTGACGACTGAAGGTGCAGCCTCCTCACAGGTCACAGGAGCCACCACAATCACTTCACTGTCCGGCATTACCACAGCGGCCTCCCCCACAGCTGGTGGCGCCGATTGCAGTTCTCCGATGAGGTCACTGAAAGCGAGCAGGCGAGACATCCCCTCGTCCTTGAGGTCCTTCAGTTGTGGACTTTTCAGAAAGTCAACAATGAAGTTGTAGAGTTCCACTTCTGTCGATTCTGCACCTGGAAATTCTTCTTCCACCTCATCCATCTTCCATCCAGCTTGTAGAGCAGATCTCCTTTGCAGGCTCTGATCAGCTGATGAAGTTCTTGTTGGATCTCCCATCTCGGGTCACATAGCACAGCCATATCTCTCAGGATTCAGTCGCTTGGATCGGCTCAGGAACAGGTTGTTAACTTCCCTTGGTTCTTCAATGATTAGCAGTGGCCCCCAAAACTGTTGCTCCTCCGACAAGCAGTTCAGAGGGCATATACCTCCGTGAAGTAAGACTGTTAATAAAAGAGTAGACAGAGCACGTTTTGAGATGCTTTACTTCTGAACAGAGGATTGTTTCTTCCTCTCGGGCACATAACATTATCATCCAAGTGACATGAATCCAGATAATTGACATATTGACATTTGTACATATTCACAATATGACCGTACGCTTTTGAATCTTAATTGGGGTCAAGCAGCACAAAGCTGTGAAGGCACCCATAGTGATTCTACTGATTCCTATTATTATTATATATTCTTCCGCCTCTGGGAGTCTATGGCAACCCCTAGAACCGTCTGGTAAAAAGTTGTGAAATTTTGCATGCACATTCCAGCCAGTCTCCTCATTACCCACAGCAATTTATAGGCAATTTAGAGGGTTGGGGGTGGCCCCAACCCTCTAGCGCCACCAGCAGGTCAAAGTTGCCCCCTAGCGCCACCAGCAGGTCAAAGTTGCAGGAATTTTCAGGTACATTTCTGTGTGTAACTTTTGAACTGTATGTCCAATTTTCAAAAACTTGGCATCCCTCGACTCCTTGGGCCACGTCGAAACCAACGCACCCTATGACGTCATTTTCCACTAGTGTAGATTTTCCGCCATTTAGAATTTTATGAAAAACACTCAAAATGCTTCTCCTCCCTCAATTTTGGACCAATTTTGCTCAAATTTGGTACATCGCATCTTTGGACTGAGCCTCATCAGAAACTTGCCTGGATTTATGATATCTCTTATCGTTTTGTCGTGACAGCCAATCAAATGCGTTCTAAAAGTCGCCAAACAGGAAGTGAGGTCATATCTCGGGAACCCTTCATAGGATTATTTTGAAAATTTTCACAGATGTTCGTGTCCTTCCCAGGATTGCCCACAAAAAAATTACAGGGCCCCAGCTCAAACCCTCTAGCGCCACCAACAGGTCCAAATTTGAGGGACATTTCTGCTTGTAACTTTTGAACCGTAAGTCCGATTTTCAAAAACTTGGTATCCCTGAGATCCTTGGGCAAAGACTGATCCAACGCATGTCATCAAATTAGGCTGGGTCACTGCTTGGCCCCACATTGTGCTTGCAGCTATATTTATAAACAGCGTTCGCTATTTGGTAATCACAATTAAGGGACCACATCATATCATTACAGTAACAAGGCACCGCCTCTGGGTGCCTTGAATTCTTTGCAGGTTGAAGTGATTACACTATTCGGTTTCAGGTTCTAACAAAAAAACAGCCTGGCGGAGTAGACGAGGTCGGCAAGATAAAGCAGGAAGTTGAGGGCAGTGAGCACAGACACAGTGATCAGATAGGACGGACCTGTTGCTCCTGTGGTCGTTTTGCTTATCAAATTGAAACACTGGCCAAATGATGGTTGCTGACAAATACATGGCAACAGCTAGCATCCCGTAGATGGACAGAAACTTTGAAAACGGTATTGGAAGCCACCCGCCAACGCATAGCACCACTATCCCCATGGAGAGGATGAAGCACATGCAGTACACAGCCATGCACCATTTCAGCACGGGGTGGTAGTCGTACGATATGGGGTTACTTACAAGAATGAAAATCACATAAGTGACAAAAGTTTGGCAAACTTTGAGCAGTCCTGAAGTGGTAGCCATGTAGCCTGTCACCTCTCCTGGTCTGGCTTTGGATTTGGATACGCTAACCTCACCCATGTACGCCACCGCAGCCAGGCAAGAGAAGACGGCAGAAATAATGTGATAGTCTCTCACTTTTCCGTAGACATTGCTTTCCTTTAAAAAGTATAAAGGGAAAACAATGGACGCACAGAGGCAGAGGAGAGCAGCATAGCAGGCGACCGTGATGGGGAAGTTGGTCCAGGAGACAGGAATGCGGGCCTGGAGACCGAAAAGTTCCACGAGGAGGACGAGGAGCGTGCAGGCAAAGCTGAAGGCCCAACAGAAGATGCATCATAGGAGACTGGTGCATCTTCCTATGCCCACGGGGTACAGCATGTTCATTGTGTTGTGCTAGTGCTCTGAAGGGGGAGTAACATTAAGTGGGGAGCAAAGGGAAGGGAGTCTCAGAGTGTCAAAAATGAAACTTATAATATATGTTAATACATTGTTTTCTGTGAATATAGCATTTTGAAAACAATAAAAGGTAACATAGTGATCTACATATGTTATGTGTTAGCTGGTAATACCCCGCAGAAGTAAAAATGCCCCCTCTTTAATAAACTATTCATCATGACTTAAGTCTTTGTTCATACTTTATTAAGGGTAACTAGATGTAGTTCGGGTCACGGAAGCAGCAGTCTGAGCACGGAGGCCCACACTTCCCTTTCCACGCACACTTCCTCCAGCTCTTTTGTGTGGACCCCGAGGCGTTCCCAGGCCAGCTGAGAGACATAGTCCCTCCAGCGTGTCCTGGGTCTTCCCCAGGGTCTCCTTCTGGTGGGACATGCACAGAACACCTCCCCAGGAGCCATCGAGAACAGGTGCCCGAGCCACCTCAGCTGGCTCCTCTATGTGGAGGAGCAGCGGCTCTACTTTGAGCTCCTCTCATGAGACTGAGCTCCTCACCCTATCTTTATCTATCTTTATCCGTGACCCGGCACCGGATAAAGCGGACGAAAATGGATGGATGGATAAGGTGTAGTTATTATAAAGTGGTACAGAGAAAACATAGCCAATTGCTTTTTTCACTTACATCCCCATTTTATCATATAATTATTACATTATCAGTAAATTAATACATTCATTGTAACATTGATTAATCCAGATTTCCAGAATTAAAATTGATTAAACACATTGTGGAAAATCTTTCATCTATTTTCTTTACAACAAAATAACAAAAACTCAAAAGATGACAGATTAAATTAAAAAAAAAATCTATTTCAATTTTTTTGTATCTTATAGAAGTAGTTATTTATATATTAGCAGCTAAATAAGAAGAAGTGACGCGAACTTTATTGATCTCACACTGGAGAAATTCTTCTCTGCATTCTAACCCATCCTATATATATATATATGTATATATTAGGAGCAGTGGGCAGTGGGCTGGAGGATTTTACCTATGGTGCATGTTTTGGGAGGAAACCCACCCAGACACGGGGAGAACATGCAAACTCCACACAGAAAGGCTCGGGCGACCCGGGGATCGAACCCGGAACCTTCTTGCTGTGAAGCAAGAGCGCTAGCCACTCAGCTACTGTGCCGCCATAAAATACTATTACTTATGTCATGATGGCATCTTACATCTTTTTGGAGGTATTATTCCAAACCTGCATGTATACAGGACCATTAAAAGTGCACAGTAAATTCTCTTGCATTGTTCGAGCTGAGGTCTGTATCTGTTCATCAAAGGAAATGATGTTTGAAGTTTGAAAGTCTCCAGGTTTAAGAAAACGCAATGACGCCCCCTAGTGGTGAATATATGAGTCGTTTAGAGTTTCACCGAGTTTCATACAGAGCTGTATATCATACGAAAGAGAAGCTCTTGTGTAACACTTGAAAACTGACCAAATTGCATTTAAACAGCAACATAAGTAAAAAAAAAAAAAAAAAACTATGGCCATTTTATTGTGTTGTATATACATTTTTTTATGAAATCATGAATTTTGGTTGGATTTTTTTTTTTTTTTTTTTATTGCACTGAAAAACTGTCCTTTCTCTGAGTAGGCTTGCATGTCCACAAACCTGACTCTAATTTGGCCTGGAGGATGGCCTCTTCCCGTTTGTTTCCATGGAGGTAAAGCTTAGTAAAACTTATCTATCTCCATGGAGAATGTTCCGAAGTATGGTTTGAACTTTCTATTTCGAGAGCTACAGGCTGGAGACCCCGGTATATATAGTGCTTCTTTACCCTATTGTTTTTACAACAAATGACCAGCTCCATCTCAACGGATTGTAAATGTCTTTGTGTCTCTCATGACCTCTGATTAGATTTGAGGCCCTCTCTGCTGTGGAGAGGAAGACGCATTGAAACAGGAAACATGCACAGCTAATGTGCACACACAGGAACTGCTACCACAGAATCATTACTACAGTATTACAGGTTTAGTCGACTGCAAATAAAGTGCCAGAATATAATCCGTGTGCATGTGTTCCAAGATAGACATAAGAAATATACAAAAAGATGATGTTAAAGAATCTATAGCATCATTTGCAGCATCTACTTTTTTTGAAGTAACATTAGTATTACTTGAGTAAGTCTACAGGTGACGATAGCTTTATGTTGACAATATAAAAGGATTTGAATATTTGTATTTCTTGCACTGCTACATCAGATATTATTGTTTTTTTTCTCATTTTTGTCTGTCTGTCCTTTGAAAATACCAGATTTTGTGCATTGTTTAATATTTTGTGCTTCCGATTACATTAACTTCAAATTATAAGTCATTTTATTTTTGACTTTTTTTTTTTTTTTTTAAGTAACGTTACTCTTACTTGAGTACAAGTTTTGGCGACTGTCAAACTCATCGCATCATTTTGAACATATATTTAATTTACCTGTACTTGGTCCAAGGGTTACAATGTTTAGTATGCATACTGAGATCCAAAACTAAAATGTATTAAAAAAATGTACCCAATGTGGCAAGATAACTGGGTGTAATAATCTGTTAACTAGTTGAATCTATGCCATTGAACTGGATCTATTTGAAATACAGTGTGGTGAACGTGGTAGGACTAGATCTAGCATTCAGTAAACACAGGAAACAGATTGCTGATCTCTGATGATGTTAATGCTTTTCCTGGGACTTTCCACAACGTGATGATAAACTTGTCTGTCTGTGTCAGAAGACACCAGTCCAACTTACACGTCACAAACTGTAAGAATGTATGTTTTTCAAGTCCATTTCTTTCTTTTCTTTTTAAACACAATTAAACAAATCTAGAATATATAAGTCTAATGCTAATGCAATATTAAGAACATTTCAAACAAGGCAATAACAGTTTCATACAGTGTGGTGAACGTGGTAGGACTGTATCTAGCATTCAGTGAAAACAGGAAACAGATTGGTTTGCCTTTGCGGTTTGTAAAACACAACTGAAACCAAGACTCTACACAAGTTGAACATCTGCACTCATAACTTAAGTTAACCAAGCTATTTCTTATTATAACGCATGAATCTGATCATATGTTTGAATGATTCAAGCTAAATAATACATAGCCTACCAATATTGCCAAGTAGAGGTGGGTAGAGTAGCTAAAAACTGTGCTCGACTAAGAGTAATGTTAGTTCAAAATAAGAGTAGTTTCACTGTAGTTACCTCCTCCCTTCAGGCAGATGTAGGCAGTGTCCACCAGCATCTGAAAAGAACTGAAGAAGCAGCTTGGATGAGCTGAGAAACATATTCGAACAAATAAACTTTTGTCCAGTCGACAAATTGAATTTCTCTATGTGCCTAAGAGTAAAAGTATTTGGCGCTTTTGGTACTAGTGAAGTAAGAGTAACTGTCAGGACGTAACATCTGATCTATAATTTGATGTTAAAATAATGGTCAAAACATTACATAATACACAAAAATGAGAAAAACTACATTATATCTGAAGAAGTGAAACAACAAACATAATGTTCCAATCATTTCATATTGTCACATAAAGCTTTTGTCACTTGTACATTTATTCACAATGGAAAGAGTACCCACAACTTTTACTCAAGAGTACTGGTACTTCAATAAAAATAATATATAAGCGGAAGTAAAAGTATGCTGCTAGAAAAGTACAATTTCTTTAAAAGTTCATAACTGTGCACTACCCACATCTGTGGATAACCTGCCCTTTTTCAATGATTCAACTGTCTGTAAATCTAAAGGAAATATTTTTGCGCATAACGTCAGTAAAGCAAATTATGTCGTTTTTATCGACGAAATATGCGCAATTAGTTCAAAACAGTAATAAAACAGTAATAAATGACACAGCGGTACATTTTTCGATTCAAGTTTTTTTTTTCTGTTGCAAGAGGCGTGTGTCTGTAACTTCCTGAAACGTGAGTGAAGTTGGCCACGCATCTCTCATCCTCCACATTTCAGAGCCCCACGCCACGATACGGTGTGTGGAAACCCTCCGAGAGAGAGAGGGAGAGAGGGAGAGGGAAGAGAGGGAGAGAGGGAGAGGGAAGAGAGGGAGAGAGGGAGAGAGGGAGAGAGGGAAAAGAGAGAGAGAGGACGTTTTATTTGGACTCGAAAAGGGGAACAACAGACTCAACGTGGCGAGCAGAAACTTTTTTTTTTTTTTTTGGCAAACAAGAACCTGAGATCTCAAAGACACGCACACGCGCATTTCAAATTCGACAGACTCAGAGTAAGTTAGTCTGTTAAGGTGGATTTCGCTGATTAAATTCTGCCTACACTGTCAGTGCTAAACTTGACCACACCCTTCAGTTCTGGAGTTTGAAGAAGGAGCAGCTGCACGGCCGCCATTTTTGTGCTCGCTTCGGTAAGGTCTACTTTTTCAAATACTGCATTTTAGACACTTAAACTATCAGAATTAAATGAGTGTGCTATATGGTCTCTGCATAAAATGACAGGAAATGTTCAAAATGTGAATTAATTTTTAATAATTGTTATTACTGCTCACAAGTTAGTGTCATGTCTGTAGTGTACAGTCTGTACAGAAAAACACATGGCCAAAAACACGGTCCTTTGAACTATTTGCATTTAACCCATCCTTATTATCAGGAGCAGTGGGCAGCACATTATTGTGCCCGGAGACCATCTCCATGATCTTGTTGCTTAGGCTTGGTCAGGACCTAAGCTGGAGGATTTTACCTGGTGCATGTTTTGGGTTGATGGGGGAAACCGGAGGGCACACTTTATACATTGGCAATGAGCAAAATCCTCGCAAAATGAGGAGCCTCAAAGGAACCGATTAAGCTAAAAGCGGCTAGCTGCTAACGTCCTGTTAGCCGCTGGTTAGTGACGGGGTGTGCGCTTTTTTTAGGCCGCAGGTGAACCACAGTGGTGCAGGGAGTTTTACCAAGGAGTTTTACCCACGGTACCTAGTAGGGGTGTAAAGATTAACCGATTTGGATCGGTTATCGGTCTGTGACCTCTGCGATCTGAGTGTACCGATCAGCGGAGCCCGGATCGGTCCAAATTCACTACGAAAGGTCCGATGCACCGGATTTACGGCCAAGAATCGGTTCTCGGCTCCTGAGCGGTCTCTCTCATGGCGTAGAAGCCGCCCTGTGTGTGTCTGCGTTCTTTCGCGAACGGTGGGTGGTTCACTTACCTGGGGTTGAAGCTTATTGGCTGGTTAACTGCCAATCACGCGAGCGGCGCGGGCTGTATGCGGAAGCGAGCACAAAATGTTTGCACTGTATAGCCGTGTCCCAATTCGCATTGTGCGGAGGGCGGGTTTCCCGCCGCCTCGTCTCGTCAGGAGATCTACTCTATCGGTAAGCTAAGCTAAGTTTCCTTTTATTGAGCTGTTGTTTAAGTTAATTTGGTGCGCTACCGCTATTTATGGACATGGTTCCTATACGTGGTTAACTTTTGTGCCGGTGTTGTGTCGCGTTGATAAAACTTTCACTGTCGGTCTGATGTTTCACTATCGGCTCGGTAGTCTGCACAGCAGCTATAGACCATAACAATTGTATGATACTAGCGTTTTTATTGTCACGGTTAGTGGATTGGGTGATTTATTTAGACAACATTCATGTATTGGCAATGTATATTTGATTTGGGCTAAAATTGACTTGGCTAATTTACTTTTGTGTGGAAAATACAATGTATAATCAGAATTGGTGCATTTCTGTATTAAATACTTATGATTTGTGTGTATAGAAACATACTTCACACACACACAGATGATTTTTGTCTCAAAGGAGACTGAGGTAATGTTATGAGATGGAGAGAAAGTATTATTCAGTGTTAAGAGCTCTCTGATTTTCTTTTTTTTTGTTAAGAAAAGTTAATTACAGGCATAAAAAGACATGTTGGATTTAACATGCTAGTGTTTTCTATAACTGCCTAGTAATATCTATCTTCTTGTCAGTGATATGTTACACTTTTACAGTTACTGAAACTGTGACTGAAGCACTAATTCTGATTCATTCAGATTTTTGCCTTTAATAGGCAACTTGCTTGTTTTATAACTACTTTTTTTTATTTTTGATATCTACCTTATCTACCTTTGTACTGAATCGAAATTAACCGAACCGGATCGGATCGAATCGGATCGAATCGAATCGTACCGGATCGTTTACTAATTTTATGAATCGTCCCTGAATCGAATCGTAGCCTGTGAATCGAGATTCGAATCGAACCGTTTTGTGAGTGAAAGATTCACACCCCTAGTACCTAGGCTAGCCCGGTCTTACACAGTACCAGCCCGGGCTTACACAGTACCAGCCCGGGCTTACACGGGACCGCGGGGCTGATCCTGTGTTGGCCTGGAGCGAATCCTCAAGAGCTGCAGAGCCGTTGTCAGGCTCCAGCTCCTGAGGAATGAGCGGCTCGCAGTGAGTCTTTTACACCGTGTGGACGGGAAGCTCCCGTCAGACCCAAATCTAAGAAAAAAGTGAAAATGTCTCGGACATGAGCGGATTTTTAAGCGAGGGCATGGTTAGCTGGCACGCCAATTCTTGAGAAATGAGCGGTTAGCGGCTGTTCCAAGAGTCATGAGAGTGCGAACTGGACGAGTGTGGGTTTGACGGGCAGCAGCTGGGCAAATGGACAGTAAAGAGCTGGAGATAGACATTCCCGAAGTAAACTGTACTAGCACATGTAGCATAGACTACAGCTTTGCTACAGCTACAGGTTAATAATAATAATAAATAAATAATACATTTTATTTAAAAGCGCCTTTCAAGACACCCAAGGACACTACAAAACAAAGTTAAAACATAAAAATACTTAAAATACAAAGATAAAAACAGAGATACAAAAGTGGAAGATGGTGAAAGTGACTGTTATGTGGTGTAGGATTGTCTGAACAGGTGTGTTTTGAGTCTGGAGGGAGAGAGTTCCAGACGAGCAGAGGGGACAGAGAGCTGGAGAGAGGAGGAGGAGCGGACGGAGAAGGAATGGAGATGTGGAGGAGGTCAGTGATGTAAGGTGGGGCCAGGTTATGGATCGCTTTGAAGGTGGTTAGGAGAATTTTAAAGTGAATTCTTTGTTTTATGGGAAGCCAGTGCAGTTGTTCGAGGATGGGGGTGATGTGGTGGGAGGAGGGGGTCCTGGTGATGATGCGGGCAGCAGAATTTTGGAGAAGCTGCAGTTTCTGGAGGGATTTTTTGGGGAGACCAAAGAGGAGGGAGTTGCAGTAGTCGATCCGGGAAGTAACAAGGCTGTGAACGAGTATGGCAGTGGTGTGAGGAGTGAGAGAGGGGCGGAGACGAGAGATATTGCGGAGGTGAAAGTAGGCGGAGCGGGTGATGTTATTAATATGGGATTGAAAAGAAAGTGTGCTGTCAAGGATGACACCCAGACTCTTGACCTGAGGGGAAGGAAGGACAGTGGAATCATGGATAGATATAGAGAAACTGCTGGATTTGGAGATAGTGGAATGCCTACTAGGAGGACTTCAGTTTTAGAGCTGTTAAGTTGGAGAAAGTTGGAGGAGAACAGGAATGGATTTCTTGTAGACAGAGGGTAAGAGAGGTTGGAGGGAGAGATGAGGAAGGTTTGGTAGAAATGTAGAGCTGGGTGTCGTCCGCGTAACAGTGAAAAAGTTAACTCATGACGTCATTAAAATGTGGATTAAAGCTGCACTGTGCAACTTTTCTGGTGCACTAAAGCAGGACTAAAGCAAGACTAAAACAGGACTAAGACAGGGACTAAAACAGGACTAAGACAGGACTAAGACAGGACTAAAACAGGACTAAAACAGGACTAAAACAGGACTAAGACAGGACTAAAACAGGGACTAAAACAGGGACTAAAACAGGGACTAAAACAGGACTAAAACAGGGACTAAAACAGGACTAAAACAGGACTAAAGCAGGGACTAAAGCAGGCCTAAAACAGGGACTAAAGCAGGACTAAAACAGGACTAAAACAGGACTAAAGAAGGACTAAAACAGGACTAAGACAGGGACTAAAGCAGGACTAAAGCAGGACTAAAGCAGGACTAAAACAGGACTAAGACAGGGACTAAAACAGGACTAAGACAGGGACTAAAACAGGACTAAAACAGGACTAAAACAGGACTAAGACAGGACTAAAACAGGACTAAAACAGGGACTAAAACAGGACTAAAACAGGGACTAAAACAGGACTAAAACAACTAAAGCAGGACTAAAACAGGACTAAGACAGGGACTAAAACAGGACTAAAACAGGACTAAGACAGGACTAAAACAGGGACTAAAACAGGACTAACACAGGGACTAAAACAGGACTAAAGCAGGACTAAAACAGGGACTAAAGCAGGACTAAAACAGGACTAAGACAGGGACTAAAACAGGACTAAAACAGGACTAAGACAGGACTAAAACAGGGACTAAAACAGGACTAAAGTAGGACTAAAACAGGACTAAAACAACTAAAGCAGGACTAAAACAGGACTAAGACAGGGAGTAAAACAGGACTAAGACAGGACTAAAACAGGGACTAAAACAGGACTAAAACAGGGACTAAAACAGGAATAAAACAACTAAAGCAGGACTAAAGCAGGACTAAAACAGGACTAAGACAGGGAGTAAAACAGGACTAAGACAGGACTAAAACAGGACTAAAACAGGGACTAAAGCAGGACTAAAGCAGGGACTAAAACAGGGACTAAAACAGGGACTAAAACAGGACTAAAACAGGGACTAAAACAGGACTAAAGCAGGATTAAAACAGGACTAAAGCAGGACTTAAACAGGACTAAAACATTGACTAAAACAGGACTAAAAGAGGACTAAAGCAGGACTAAAACAGGGACTAAAGCAGGACTAAAACAGGACTAAAACGGGGACTAAAACAGGACTAAGACAGGACTAAACATTGACTAAAACAGGACTAAAAGAGGACTAAAGCAGGACTAAAACAGGGACTAAAGCAGGACTAAACAGGACTAAGACAGGACTAAAACATTGACTAAAACAGGACTACAGCAGGAATAAAGCAGGACTAAGACAGGACTAAGTCAGGACTAAAACAGGGACTAAAACAGGGACTAAAACAGGACTAAAGCAGGGACTAAAGCAGGACTAAAGCAGGCCTAAAACAGGGACTAAAGCAGGACTAAAACAGGACTAAAGAAGGACTAAAACAGGACTAAGACAGGGACTAAAGCAGGACTAAAGCAGGACTAAGACAGGGACTAAAACAGGACTAAGACAGGGACTAAAACAGGACTAAAACAGGACTAAAACAGGACTAAGACAGGACTAAAACAGGACTAAAACAGGACTAAAACAGGACTAAAACAGGGACTAAAACAGGACTAAAACAGGGACTAAAACAGGACTAAAACAACTAAAGCAGGACTAAAACAGGACTAAGACAGGGACTAAAACAGGACTAAAACAGGACTAAAACAGGGACTAAAACAGGACTAACACAGGGACTAAAACAGGACTAAAGCAGGGACTAAAGCAGGACTAAAGCAGGACTAAAACAGGGACTAAAGCAGGACTAAAACAGGACTAAGACAGGGACTAAAACAGGACTAAGACAGGACTAAAACAGGACTAAAACAGGACTAAGACAGGACTAAAACAGGGACTAAAACAGGACTAAAACAGGACTAAGACAGGACTAAAACAGGGACTAAAACAGGACTAAAGTAGGACTAAAACAGGACTAAAACAACTAAAGCAGGACTAAAACAGGACTAAGACAGGGAGTAAAACAGGACTAAGACAGGACTAAGACAGGACTAAAACAGGGACTAAAACAGGGACTAAAACAGGACTAACACAGGGACTAAAGCAGGACTAAAACAACTAAAGCAGGACTAAAACAGGACTAAGACAGGGACTAAAATAGGACTAAGACAGGGACTAAAACAGGACTAAAACAGGACAAAGACAGGACTAAAACAGGACTAAAACAGGACTAAAACAGGGACTAAAACAGGACTAAAACAGGGACTAAAACAGGACTAAAACAACTAAAGCAGGACTAAAACAGGACTAAGACAGGGACTAAAACAGGACTAAAACAGGACTAAGACAGGACTAAAACAGGGACTAAAACAGGACTAACACAGGGACTAAAACAGGACTAAAGCAGGGACTAAAGCAGGGACTAAAGCAGGACTAAAGCAGGACTAAAACAGGGACTAAAGCAGGACTAAAACAGGACTAAGACAGGGACTAAAACAGGACTAAGACAGGGACTAAAACAGGACTAAAACAGGACTAAGACAGGACTAAAACAGGGACTAAAACAGGACTAAAGTAGGACTAAAACAGGACTAAAACAACTAAAGCAGGACTAAAACAGGACTAAGACAGGGAGTAAAACAGGACTAAGACAGGACTAAAACAGGGACTAAAACAGGACTAAAACAGGGACTAAAACAGGAATAAAACAACTAAAGCAGGACTAAAGCAGGACTAAAACAGGACTAAGACAGGGAGTAAAACAGGACTAAGACAGGACTAAAACAGGGACTAAAGCAGGACTAAAGCAGGGACTAAAACAGGGACTAAAACAGGACTAAAACAGGGACTAAAGCAGGGACTAAAACAGGACTAAAACAGGACTAAAGCAGGATTAAAACAGGACTAAAGCAGGACTTAAACAGGACTAAGACAGGACTAAAACATTGACTAAAACAGGACTAAAAGAGGACTAAAGCAGGACTAAAACAGGGACTAAAGCAGGACTAAAACAGGACTAAAACGGGGACTAAAGCAGGACTAAAACAGGACTAAGACAGGACTAAACATTGACTAAAACAGGACTAAAAGAGGACTAAAGCAGGACTAAAACAGGGACTAAAGCAGGACTAAAACAGGACTAAGACAGGACTAAAACATTGACTAAAACAGGACTACAGCAGGAATAAAGCAGGACTAAGACAGGACTAAGTCAGGACTAAAACAGGGACTAAAACAGGGACTAAAACAGGACTAAAGCAGGGACTAAAGCAGGACTAAAGCAGGCCTAAAACAGGGACTAAAGCAGGACTAAAACAGGACTAAAGAAGGACTAAAACAGGACTAAGACAGGGACTAAAGCAGGACTAAAGCAGGACTAAGACAGGGACTAAAACAGGACTAAGACAGGGACTAAAACAGGACTAAAACAGGACTAAAACAGGACTAAAACAGGACTAAAGCAGGACTAAAACAGGACTAAAACAGGGACTAAAACAGGACTAAAACAGGGACTAAAACAGGACTAAAACAACTAAAGCAGGACTAAAACAGGACTAAGACAGGGACTAAAGCAGGACTAAAGCAGGACTAAGACAGGGACTAAAACAGGACTAAGACAGGGACTAAAACAGGACTAAAACAGGACTAAAACAGGACTAAAACAGGACTAAAACAGGGACTAAAACAGGACTAAGACAGGGACTAAAACAGGACTAAGACAGGACTAAAACAGGGACTAAAACAGAACTAACACAGGGACTAAAACAGGACTAAAGCAGGGACTAAAGCAGGACTAAAGCAGGACTAAAACAGGGACTAAAGCAGGACTAAAACAGGACTAAGACAGGGACTAAAACAGGACTAAGACAGGACTAAAACAGGACTAAAACAGGACTAAGACAGGACTAAAACAGGGACTAAAACAGGACTAAGACAGGACTAAAACAGGACTAAAACAGGACTAAGACAGGACTAAAACAGGACTAAGACAGGACTAAAACAGGGACTAAAACAGGACTAAAACAGGGACTAAAACAGGGACTAAAGCAGGACTAAAACAGGACTAAGACAGGACTAAAACATTGACTAAAACAGGACTAAAAGAGGACTAAAGCAGGACTAAAACAGGGACTAAAGCAGGACTTAAACAGGACTAAGACAGGACTAAAACATTGACTAAAACAGGACTACAGCAGGAATAAAGCAGGACTAAGACAGGACTAAGAAAGGAATAAGACAGGAATAAGACAGGACTAAAGCAGGATTAAAAAGGACTAAAGCAGGACTTAAACAGGACTAAGACAGGACTAAAACAGGACTAAAGCAGGACTAAGACAGGACTAAAGCAGGACTAAAACAGGCCTAAAGCAGGACTAAGACTGGACTAAAGCAGGACTAAGAAAGGACTAAAGCAGGACTAAAACAGGCCTAAACCAGGCCTAAAGCAGGACTAAGTCAGGATTAAAGCAGGAGTAAAGCAGGACTAAGAAAGGACTAAGACAGGTTCTAAACAACACCTAATCCATGATTAAACCAGGTCTAAACCTGGAGCGAGCTCATCTGGAGATCCAAACTAGTGATGGTGAGATGAACCTCATGAGGCATTGAACTACTTGAGCCAATTGGTTTGAGAAAAGGTTCATTTCTCGAAGCTTCATGAGCGCATGAAACCACCTACTGGCCAAGTGTGTAATCACAGGCAGCTGTATCTGAACCACAGAATGTGTTTTTGTGTCTGTTGGGAATGACTATGAATTACAAAACATGTATGACCAAATAATTTATGTACATATATTATCTCATATTTGTATAATAAATTTTGTATGTATTCTGTGTGTGTAAATTTTCCCAAAATGATCATATATGACAGGTTAAGCTGTTCTTCTGAAAATGGCAAAGGCGTAATCAAGCAGAGGACAGTGTTTGTGGAACTAGGAAAAGGACACAGATTATGCTTGTGTAACTTGGACAATGATGTACAGGACAGGGGAAATTTTATTCATTTTTATTCAGAAACAAGAGTTTCTCAACAGTTTTGGTTTTCAGATCAAGGTGTTCCCACACAGGATAAACCTCTTCCTTGCTGGCTCCATCCTATCACCTCTCCTACTCTCCTAAATCTATCTCCCTAAACTCTCCAAACTCTCTCCAAAATACAGTGGTACCTCACCTTACGAAATTAATTCGTTCCAGAAGTGGTTTCGTAACGTGAAAAATTTGTAAGTTGAGTAGCTATTTCAATGGAAAAAGCCTGATTCGTTCCAAGGCCCCGATCCATTTTTTTTTTTTTTTTTATAGTGTAACTTTTTTTATAGTGTAACAATGTGTTCTGTCCTGATTGGTTTCTCAGACTGGATTTAAACTTTTCTCACGTTTGTCTCTCGTTTAAACATTCAAACTTTCATAGATTTTCAACAAAACGTATCAATATTGAGGTGTGGGGGGAAGCGGGAGGGGGGAGAAGACTGCGCGGACACGTGTGCGCAGCATGACCCAGCGCAGAGCTGACAGCAGGACTAGACCAAGATCTAAACCTGGACTGGACCAGGACTAAACCTGGACTAAACCTGGACTAAACCTGGACTAGACCAGGTGGATTAAAGTGCCGCGTGCGGGTCTATTTCCTGGTTTTTCACGAGTCACAGCTGAGGCGAGCGGCGAGGAGGAGACCGCAGGCAGTCTGAGCGCATGTGAGCGCGGCTCCTCCTGGTTTAGTCCAGGTTTAGTCCTGGTTTAGTCCAGACCACTGCGACACTGTAGCGTGTACCTGCCGGAAGAAGAGGGACACTAAATCAACTGCAGCAGAGTTCAGAGACAAAGAAGGGGCTGTAACACAGAAAACTGCTTTATTTGCCAAGAATTAACCAGAATTTTTGACGGAGTGGATTATCAGATGTTGGTTGAAGGACTTCCAGAACTTTCTACCGCTGCTCCTGTAAGTATCTCCAGGGTCGGACTGGGAACAAAATTCGGCTCTTGCATTTTTCCTTTGTGCGCGACCCCCACCCCGGTCCGTGGGCCGATTTGGGGTCCCACCGGACTGTCCCCGAGCGCTGTTACACTTTAAATGCCCGTCGATTTGAGTTTATATATGTTGTAGTATCTAGTCGAATTTAGAAGGACAGAACTGATGGTTAAATGACTTTAAATTTTTCCAGAATGGTTTCATAGAACCAACGTAAGAGCGAGACAAGAACAAAATAACAGAAATGAGCACATGATCACCGTATTATGAGCTCATTACATTACTCCGATCAAGCCCGCCGCCAGAGTAACAGCAGTATCCTTGATATATTAATACGCCCATTTGGAGCAAATAAAGGACCGCGACAAGCTAAAAGTCAAAAAGCAGAGGTGGAATAAGTACTGAAAAATTGTAATTAAGTAAAAGTATCTTTACTTTGCTTAAATCCTACTCAAGTAAAAGTAGAAGTACCCATCTGAAAATGTACTGGAGTAAAAGTAAAGTAAAAGTTGTTTTAATCAAACTCTATAACGTGCATATCCAAACACACAGCTCATAACTGAACTCAGTAACATTGTGCTCTTAGTTCTGTGTTCCACAACACCCACAAGGCCAGTCACAATCTGTTGGGAGGTCATATGGTCCATATATGGTCCAACACACAACACTACAACCAAAGTAAAGAAAATAAAACCAAAATCACTGGAACACAGCGGAACACTGGACATTTTGCATAATATTGCAAACTGATTTAAAAAAATAAAATAAAATAAAACAAAGTGCCACGTCCCACACACTATTCGGCCCAATGGATGCTACAGCATTAGACCTGCAAAGCTCTTGTTCAGATTGAGCAGGAGTTGATTTTCAAAGTTTGCAGCACTAAGCCAATGTTCTGTGGTGAACGCTTGGCTGCTAGAATATCACAAACTAGTACTAGTAAAACTAGCAAATTATCATTTAGCACTAACATGCAAAGCTTGCATTCTCAACCAATCCATAGCTAACTATGGGCTACTAGCCTACCACTGTTCACTCGAAACTAGTTCAGGCCCTGAACTTACTATCCCATAAATTACTATGATTCATTCAGTGACCAATCACAAACTGACATCCTGCATTCTTATTTCTGACTGCCCTGGGGGTGATTAATTTCCCTTACACTCGGCCACACTTGAAACGTTAGTTATCAGGATGTTGAGGTCTTGTAAGCTGAAAGCTCTGTTCGGCGGGGCAGACACATTTTACATTGCATGATGATGATGTTGTTGCCTATTTTACGTTTAAACGCGAATAATTCCTCGAGGTTTGGCCAAGGGCTTCTATCCTGTCCAGAATCAATGGAATTGCCGCACGGAAACTGCGCAATGCATTCCCGGTAGATTTTTTTCTCCCGCATTTTTTTTTCTTAAGATGCATGAAGAATCCCTCAGTCGTCCAGGTAGAATCCATGATAACAGGAGAAATTCAATTTGTCAACTGGACAAAGTTTATTTGGTCGAAAACGTTTCGCCGCTCATCCGAGAGGACTTTGAGTGCTATTATAATGTCGTAGACATGTAGGTGTCTTCATGTCTGTGCAGGTGAGTAGCTCAGTGATTCTGTGTTCTGACAGAGGAGAAGTTTCAGAATGACGGTAAATATTTTTGGTTATTATTAATTTTGCAATGTGATTTAATGTGATGTTATTTCATGACACACAACTGAAGACGCACTAAATGAGCACAATCTTTTTATGGACTTTTAGCTTGTTGTGGTCCTTTATTTGCTCCAAATGGGCGTATTAATATATCAAGGATACTGCTGTTACTTTGTACGGTGCACCGTTTGTTAGGGATTTTTCCTAATAAACATCAACAAACCCCTCCTTGAGCTGCCACCTTAACGTGGTGGAGGGGTTTGAGTGCCCGAATGATCCCGGGAGCTATGTTGTCGGGGGCTTTATGCCCCTGGTAGGGTCACCCAAGGCAAACAGGTCCTGGGGGACGGGTCAGACCAAGAGTGGTTCAAAAGCCCATTATGATGAGTATTCAATCGAGGTCAGTTACGTCGCCCGGATCGGCGTCACCGGGGCCCCACCCTGGAGCCAGGCCTGGGGTGGGAGCTCGCGAACGAGCGCCTGGTGGCCGGGCCTTTCCCCATGGGGCCCGAAGGAGCGACGTGGGGCCGTCCTCCCGTGGACCCACCACCCGCAGGAGGATCCATAAGGGCCGGGTGCAGAGAGATCTGGGCGGCAGCCGAAGGCAGGGGCCTCGGCGACCAGATCTTCGGACATGGAGACTAGCTCTGGGGACATGGAATGTCACCTTGCTGGGGGGGAAGGAGCCTGAGCTCGTGCGGGAGCTTGAGCGCTATCGACTAGATATAGTCGGCCTCACCTCCACTCACAGCCTGGGCTCTGGAACCCAACTCCTCGAAGGGGGCTGGACTCTCCATTTCTCTGGCGTTGCCCGCGGGGAACGGCGGCGGGCCGGTGTGGGCCTACTCATTGCCCCACGGCTCAGCCGCTGTGTGTTGGAGTTCACCCCGGTGAACGAGAGGGTCGCGTCCCTGCGCCTTCGGGTCAGGGACAGGTCTCTCACTGTTGTGTCGGCCTACGGGCCGAACAGCAGTGCAGAGTACCCGGCCTTCTTGGAGTGCCTGGGAGGGGTACTGGACAGTGCACCGACCGGGGACTCCATTGTTCTCCTGGGGGACTTCAACGCCCACGTGGGCAACGACAGTGACACCTGGAGAGGGGTGATTGGGAGGAACGGCCTCCCTGATCTGAACCCGTGTGGTGTTCTGTTATTGGACTTCTGTGCTAGCCACAGTTTGTCCATAACGAACACCATGTTCGAGCACAAGGGTGTCCATCAGTGCACGTGGCACCAGGACACCCTAGGACGGAGGTCGATGATCGACTTTGTTGTCGTGTCATCTGACCTCCGGCCGCGTGTCTTGGACACTCGGGTGAAGAGAGGGGCAGAGCTGTCAACCGATCACTACCTGGTGGTGAGTTGGGTCCGCTGGCAGGGGAGGAAGCCGGAAAGACCTGGCAGGCCCAAGCGCGTAGTGAAGGTCTGTTGGGAACGTCTGGCAGAGCCCTCTGTCAGGGGCACCTTCAACTCACACCTCCGGGAGAGCTTCTCCCAGATTCCGGGGGAGGCTGGGGACATAGAGTCCGAATGGGCTCTGTTCTCGGCCTCTATTGTTGATGCGGCCGCCCGTAGCTGTGGTCGTAAGGCCTGTGGTGCCTGTCGCGGCGGCAATCCCCGAACCCGGTGGTGGACACCGGAAGTAAGGGATGCCGTCAGGCTGAAGAAGGAGTCCTATCGGGCCTTGTTGGCTCGTGGGACTCCGGAGGCAGCCGACGGGTACCGGCGGGCTAAGCGTGCTGCAGCCCGGGCGGTGGCAGAGGCAAAAACTCGGAGTTGGGAGGAGTTCGGAGAGGCCATGGAGGAGGACTATCGGACGGCCTCAAAGAAATTCTGGCAAACCGTCCGGCGCCTCAGGAGGGGGAAGCAGTGCTTCACAAACACTGTTTACAGTGGGGGTGGGGAGCTGTTGACCTCGACTGGGGATGTTGTCGGACGGTGGAAGGAATACTTTGAGGATCTCCTCAATCCCGCCGTCATGTCTTCCGAGGAGGAAGCAGAGGCTGGGGACTCGGGGTCGGACTCACTCATCACCCTGGCTGAAGTCACTGAGGTGGTTGGAAAGCTCCTCGGTGGCAAGGCCCCGGGGGTGGATGAGATCCGTCCTGAGTATCTCAAGTCGCTGGATGTTGTAGGGCTGTCTTGGCTGACACGTCTTTGCAACATCGCGTGGCGGTCGGGGACAGTACCTCTGGACTGGCAGACCGGGGTGGTGGTCCCTCTGTTTAAGAAGGGGGACCGGAGGGTGTGTTCCAACTATCGGGGAATCACACTCCTCAGCCTTCCCGGTAAGGTCTATTCCAGGGTACTGGAGAGGAGAATTCGACCGATAGTCGAACCTCGGATTCAGGAGGAGCAGTGTGGTTTTCGTCCCGGCCGGGGAACACTGGACCAGCTCTATACTCTCCATCGGGTGCTCGAGGGTGCATGGGAGTTTGCCCAACCAGTCCACATGTGCTTTGTGGATCTGGAGAAGGCATTCGACCGTGTCCCTCGTGGGGTCCTGTGGAGAGTGCTCTGGGAGTACGGGGTTCGGGGCCCTTTGTTAAGGGCTGTTCGATCCCTGTATGATCGGAGCAGGAGCTGTGTTCGCATTGCCGGTAGTAAGTCGGACCTGTTTCCGGTGCATGTTGGACTCCGCCAGGGCTGCCCTTTGTCACCGGTTCTGTTCATTATATTTATGGACAGAATTTCTAGGCGCAGTCAGGGGCCGGAGGGGATCCGGTTTGGGAACCACAGGATCTCATCTCTGCTGTTTGCGGATGATGTTGTCCTGATGGCTTCATCAAACCGGGACCTCCAATGTGCACTGGGGCGGTTCGCAGCCGAGTGTGAAGCGGCTGGGATGAAAATCAGCTCCTCCAAATCCGAGGCCATGGTTCTCGACCGGAAAAAGGTGGTTTGCCCTCTCTGGGTGGGTGGAGAGTCCTTGCCTCAAGTGGAGGAGTTCAAGTATCTCGGGGTCTTGTTCACGAGTGAGGGGAGGATGGAGCGTGAGATTGACAGGCGGATCGGTGCAGCGTCGGCAGTGATGCGGTCGTTGTACCGGACGGTTGTGGTGAAGAGGGAGCTGAGCCAAAAGGCGAAGCTCTCAATTTACCGGTCAATCTACGTTCCTACCCTCACCTATGGCCATGAGCTTTGGGTAATGACCGAAAGGACGAGATCGCGGATACAAGCGGCCGAAATGAGTTTCCTCCGCAGAGTGGCTGGGCGCACCCTTAGAGATAGGGTGAGGAGCTTGGTCACACGGGAGGAGCTCGGAGTAGAGCCGCTGCTTCTCCACGTGGAGAGGAGCCAGCTGAGGTGGCTCGGGCATCTGTTCCGGATGCCTCCTGGACGCCTCCCTCGGGAGGTGTTCCGGGCATGTCCCACCGGGAGGAGGCCCCGGGGAAGACCCAGGACCCGCTGGAGGGACTATGTCTCCCGGCTGGCCTGGGAACGCCTTGGGGTCCCCCCGGAGGAGCTGGAGGAAGTGTCCGGGGTTAAGGAAGTCTGGAGGTCCCTGCTTAGACTGTTGCCCCCGCGACCCGGCCCCGGATAAGCGGAAGAAAATGGATGGATGGATGGATGGACATCAACAAAAAAAACAAATGAGAAAACAGACACAGAAGTAATATACTTGTTAACGAGGGAGAATGAGGTGTAGCATTTGTTAAGCAGAGCCGCCTCTGCCTCCTTCCAGGCCACACACTCAAATCTCAAAGAATACCTCCTCGTCCTTCCTTTTATTTAGGATCACAGGCACGGAAATTTCCAGATACAATCACCAAGCTTACAACAAAGTTAATCTTTACCATACACACATTCCTCACTAATCAGCAATTGCATTGATTGTTTGTTTAAGCAGTTAATCAGTCTTTGTCCTTATCTCATCCTATGGTTTCACAATAGGAGATGAACCAACTCAAGAAGAATATAACACTTTGATAATTCATTAAAGACACTATTATACAATTTTCTGTACCGTTTCATACACTGCATTGAGGGCGTTCAAAACAAGCGCTCTCACAGCTCTAGCGGCGACTTCTGGTTTGCGAGCGGCGGCGGGCTTGATCGCAGTTGCATTTTTCCTTTGTGCGTGACCCCCATCCCCCACCCCGGTCCGTGGGCCGATTTGTGGGGGAAAAGTCCAGGGCCGTTTTGGGGTCCCACCGGACTTAGGGTTTTTGTATAACTTTTCACCGTTAACTGTTGTTGTTTTTACTTTGCGTCTTTTTGTATATCAAGCTAATGTTTTTCACTGTCACTTCCGCTCAAACAGGAAGTCACCAAAATAAAAGTGTAACCTTACTATCAAATGCCATGGACTGTATGTTAATGTATATAAGAGCTAACTTGACCTTTACATATGTGGTGTATGTATATGTGTTTGTTATAATGTTTCTTCTGTTCTCCCTTTTTCTGTCCTCATCCATTATTATTGGCGCTATATAAATAAAATTGAATTGCATGTACAGTGGTCCCTCGCTCTATCGCAGTTCACTGTTCGTGGCCTCGCTGTTTCAGGGATTTTTTTTTTTTTATAGTGTAACATTTTTTTTATAGTGTAACATTGTGTTCTGTGTCCTGATTGGCTAAGAGACTGTAGACCTTTGCCGATTGATAGATGGGGGATGCAGGGGGGACTGGGACTAGACCAGGACTAAACGTGGACTAAACCAGGTCTAGACCAGAACTAAACCAGGTCTAAACCTGGACTGGTCCTGGACTAAACCAGGACTGGACCAGGTCTAAACCAGGATTAAATCACCCCATGCTGGTTTCGTGCAGCTCTTGCGTTCGTTTGTGCATGTTCGGTTTGTGGCTCGGGCTGCGAGGACGCGGTCCTGAGGGGGAGGCATGGTCCGGGCGCTGCGGTTCGATGCTCGCAGCCCCGGCCGGTCGTGCCGCTCTGTCACTGATTTGACCACAGTGAGCGGGTGAATGGAGCCTCCACGCTTAACTATTAATACATTTTGTTGAAAATCTACGAAAGTTTGAGTGTTTAAACGAGAGAAAAATGTGAGAAAACGTTAATTCCAGTGTTTTAAGGCGTTTACAGCCTTAAAACGTATGATAATTGTAAAATATAAAGTTGTCCTACTTCGCGGATTTCACTCATTACGGGTTATTTCTGGAACCTAACCCCCGCGATAAACGAGGGACCACTGTATTTGTCCGTCCCGTCTTCAATGTCCCCAGTATCACAAAGGTGAGGTGTGCACTCTCTAGTGGAGCCATTATTTGGGAGAAGATACAGTCAAGATTTGCCACCTCTACCCATATTTATATAAATGAGTAAATAATGGTGATTCTACAGTGGGGGCGTTATTCAATGGCTAAACTGGCCTGTCGATATGTGCTACCTTTAGTCGCAGCCCTATTTGAGAGCATAATATGACTGTCGAAATGAACTACCGACGTGTATTCATAGAAATGAGTTGAAATCTGACATAACTAAAGTAAAGTGTGATCACTGTGTGCAAACAGCATCAAACCTGCCGTCTCTAATCCAAAGAAATATGTAGTAAAACTGGGGAGGTTTACTTTATTGGCTCTGTACAACTGTAAACAGAAAAACATAAGGTCCCTTACTTCGATGGGGTAGCGTGAATTGATAGATGTCACTGTCGATTTAGGCTGCTGGGAGCTCATTTCGACAGGGCAGCCCATTTCGACTGAACACCCACCCAGTACAGAGTACAGATTGCCAGTTCAAGCCTGAGTATATCATATCTGTGGTCCATATGGGATTCACAGAAAAAGATTGTTAAATATCTCTGTATTTGTGACCATAATTTGATATTCTGTGGCTACAGACAGAAAAAGTGCATGTTCTTCCTGTGTCTGGGTGGGTTTCCTCCATGGGCTCCGGTTTCCCCCATCAACCCAAAAACATGCTCTATAGGTAAAAATCCTCCAGCTGAAATGCAATTTGACCCCTTTCAATTTCTCTACAGGGATAAATAAAGGATTTAAAAAAAAATGATTCAGGCAACTTTTTTTTCTATTCTGACCGTGAGAGAGCGGACGTGTTTTCTCTTTCCACCTCCTTATCTATTGCTCTGTTGTCTGCGTGCCTCTCTTGTTTTTTGTCATTTTCTCGCTTTTTGGAGCAGATTTTCCAAATTTCTAAAATATGGATGTGATCAGCTGGACCCTCAACACGATTGATACTCTTTTTTTCACGGAGGAGTGCCGCTCCGGGAGAAGCGGCGTGTCCGGATGGTACTTTTTCTGCTGGATATGCGAGGGACTTGTATTGTGCGTGGCAAGTCGTATGTCTGGCACCAATGTATCTAGAGGATGTGGAGGATATTTACGTATTCGGATTTCTGATAGCTGGACATCTCTTAATGGGCCTGGGATTGTCCATGATCTATCGCAAGATTTGTAAGCTGGCAGCAAGTAAAGAGTCCCCCAAGCTGTCTGCAGCAATTTCGAGCCACTGTGAAGCCGTTGGAGATCTCGTGAAAGGATTACATCAGAAAGTGGTACAGGTTGAGGACCTTTTGGAAGGGTTTCAACTGAAGGAACCATCTCGACGTTTGGATATCATCACGGGCATGGTTACAGAACTGTGTAAAGCCAACGCAGCGCAGTCTGTGCGCCAAGAGGAACTAATGAGATCTCTCATGAATCTTCATGGCGATATGAAGATGGGGGTCTGGCAAAACCCAAGCTCAATCTTAATAGTTCACCTGGGTCTCTAAAAATGTATTTCATCATGCTAAATTAAGCCCTTTGGATAATTATGTCTCCCTGTGAAAATCTGTGTGGCTCCAATGGCTTATCTTTGTTTTAACTTTGTCTCCCTGCAAGAACACTCCCAAGGCCACAGATGTGGTTTGTTATCATGGACTCTACATAAACAGGGCACACACTATTTGGACTTCACTCATACTGACATGATTGAGTAAGAAAGGTCTGATCTCTGCTCTTGGTTCAATCAATTTTCATTGATTTCCAATCTGATCCCCCCCCAATCTGATCCTTCTGTTGCCAAAGAAAAAGATCACCGTATGTTATATCTCCAATTGTTTTTCTGTCATTACATGTTGTAAAATTGTCACTGATTGTATTGCATCTTTTCCACTCTGCATCTCCCAGTCGGCGGCACGCGCATGCGCAGCGGCCCCTCCCCTAGCCCACTCTATCACTGTCTGGTTAGTGGGGAAACGAAATTTCGAATTCACTCAATGTACATGTACATGATTGTTTTCGACAAAGCAAACTATGTCTATGACTATGACTTAATGAAAGTTCCTTTTTTATAGCAAAAGGAGAAATTCAATTTGTAAACTGGACAAAAGTTTATTTGTTCGAATCCGTTTCTCAGCTCATCCAAGCTGCTTCTTCAGTTCTGGTCAGACGCTGGTGGACACTGCCTATATCTGCCTGATGGGGGCGCTAACTACAATGAAATGACTCTGAGACTACCACACCTACTTGTTTACAGTTTGTGTTAGTTAGGTGGGCCTATTAGATCTGCAGTGGGAGTGGAGTGTGGGTCTTGTTAGCAGAACCATTCAGGACCATAATGGTGTTTTCACTCCTCTGGACCTGACCTGCTGCACTATTGTTTTCTTTGTTTGTTTTGATTTAGGTTTGAGGATAGAGTTATAGATGGAGACAAATTATGTCTGAGACCTCCATTTCTGTTCAAGGAAGGATTCTCTTTCTTGACAAAAATAGCCTCTTTAACTTCCCTCTCAAACCAGCATTTTATATTCTATTACTTCTTTTATACTTAAATCTGATTTTGTACATACACATTTATTATCATTACTTTTATTTGTAAAAATTATGTCTCACCTGATACTGTCTTATTGCTCTTTGGTTGCTATTTCCATATATATATTTTTTACCCTATATTATATATTATATTTGATGAGTGAGCTACTGTACCCAAAACAATTTCCCTTGCAGATCAATAAAGTTTGTCTAAGTCTAAGAAACTGTAAACAAATAGGTGTGATAGTTTCATAGTAATTTCATTGTAGTTAGCTCCTCCCTGCAGCCAGTTATAAGCAGTGTCCACCAGCACTCTAGCCAGAACCGAAGAAGCAGCTTGGATGAGCTGCGAAACGTATTCGACCAATTTTGTCCAGTTGACAAATTTAATTTCTACTTTTGTCATGGATTCTGCCTGGACAACTGAGGGATTCTACAAACTTTCCTTTGTTTTATTGCAGAGCTACTGGATCCACCAACAGAATGGCTTTCACATGTGACCAGTGTGGAAAGGTGTGGCCAACAGCTTCCAAACTGAAAGTACACTACAGAACTCACGCAGGAGAAAGACCATACAGCTGTGCCCAGTGTGGGACGGAATTTAGAGACTCCGGTAACCTCCGTATACATATGAGAATCCACAGTGGAGAGAAGCCATACGAGTGTGACCAGTGTGGGACAAAAGTTAGACACTCCAGTGACCTCCGTAAACATATGAGAATCCACACAGGAGAGAAGCCATACGAGTGTGACCAGTGTGGGACGGAATTTAGAGACTCCGGTAACCTCCGTATACATATGAGAATCCACAGTGGAGAGAAGCCATACGAGTGTGACCAGTGTGGGACAAAAGTTAGACACTCCAGTGACCTCCGTAAACATATGAGAATCCACACAGGAGAGAAGCCATACAGATGTGACGTTTGTGAAAAGGCATTTTCACAGTCAAGCCACCTAGTATTACATATGAGAATCCACACTGGAGAGAAGCCATACAGATGTGATGTTTGTGAAAAGGCATTTTCACGGTCAAGCACCCTAGAATCACATATGAGAGTTCACACAGGAGAGAAGCCATACAGATGTGATGTTTGTGAAAAGGCATTTTCACAGTCAAGCAACCTAGAAATACATATGAGAGTTCACACAGGAGAGAAGCCATACAGATGTGACGTTTGTGAAAAGGCATTTTCACAGTCAAGCATCCTAGAAATACATATGAGAGTTCACACAGGAGAGAAGCCATACAGATGTGACGTTTGTGAAAAGGCATTTTCACAGTCAAGCACCCTAGAATCACATATGAGAGTTCACACAGGAGAGAAGCCATACAGATGTGATGTTTGTGAAAACACATTTTCACGGTCAGACACCCTAGAATCACATATGAGAATCCACACAAGAGAGAAGCCATACGAGTGTGGCCAGTGTGGGTGGACATTTAGAAACTCCAGTGCCCTCCGTCAACATATGAGAATCCACACAGGAGAGAGGCCATACGAGTGTGACCAGTGTGGGTGGAAATTTAGAAACACCAGTGCCCTCCGTCAACATATGAGAATCCACACTGGAGAGAAGCCATACAAATGTGACATTTGTGAAAAGGCATTTTCACATTCAACCACCCTAGAATCACATATGAGAATCCACACAAGAGAGAAGCCATACGAGTGTGACCAGTGTGGGTGGAAATTTAGAAAATCCAGTGGTCTCCATCGACATATGAGAATCCACACAGGAGAGAGGCCATACAGATGTGACGTTTGTGAAAAGGCATTTTCACGGTCAAGCCACCTAGAATCACATATGAGAATCCACACTGGAGAGAAGCCATACAGATGTGATGTTTGTGAAAAGGCATTTTCACAGTCAGGCCACCTAGTATTACATATGAGAATCCACACTGGAGAGAAGCCATACAAATGTGACATTTGTGAAAAGGCATTTTCACATTCAGGCACCCTAGAATCACATATGAGAATCCACACAAGAGAGAAGCCATACGAGTGTGACCAGTGTGGGTGGAAATTTAGATATTCCAGTGCTCTCCATCGACATATGAGAATCCACACAGGAGAGAGGCCATACAGATGTGACGTTTGTGAAAAGGCATTTTCACAGTCAGGTCAGCTAGTATTACATATGAGAATCCACACTGGAGAGAAGCCATACAGATGTGATGTTTGTGAAAAGACATTTTCACGGTCAGACACCCTAAAATCACATATGAGAATCCACACAAGAGAGAAGCCATACGAGTGTGACTAGTGTGGGTGGAAATTTAGACACTCCAGTGCCCTCCGTCAACATATGAGAATCCACACAGAAGAGAAGCCATATGAGTGTGACCAGTCTGGGAAAGCTTTCTCTCAATCATCCAGTCTCAATACACACATGAGAATTCACTTCAGACAGACTATGAGTGACCAGTGTAAAAAGGCTTTTAGAACATTCCAGTAACTCTCCAGTCACTACCAAACATGCACAGGAGATGAACCAGACGACTGTGAAGAAAGAGGGAAGGCTTTGAGGTCTGTGAGGAACCGTCTGAAACATGTCCAAATCTTCCAGACTGAAGAGAAAAGCTTCAGCTCTGACCAGTGTTGGTGGACTTTGAGAAAACCTGCTCATCTGAAGGTGCACCGTCTAGAACAGTCTAAAGGAGAAAGAGCTGCTGAGGCCAGATCAAGTGAGCCTAAAGTCAGACTCAAAAAGCTGGAGATCAGGCTTCAGAGAGTCTGGACTGTGGAGTTCAGCTCTGTGGCAAAATTTTACATCATTTTTAAGATTGTATTGTATTTTTTTTTATCCTTTTTTTTATTACAAAGAGGTTTTAGCTGAAGTCTGTCCATCTTGTTCTATATTGTCTTTATTTTTTGCTTTGAACTTTTAATCCAGCTTCACTGCAGTTCCCTAATCAGAGACGTGCATGGATTTGTGTTTTGTTTTTCAAATTTCTGCTTGCTGAGGACTGACCCACAACAGAGGGTTATTCTTTTCATGGATGCTGTGGTTAAAAAAGTCTACCTGTGTTTTTTTGTTTGTTTGTTTCATTCCTCAAGTATGAAAAGACATCAACAGTGTGATAACATTACAAAAATTGAATGAAAGGAGCAGAAAGAAGAGTAATCTTTTTTTATCTGCCCCTCTTCCCTTTTCTAGACAATAACATCGATAGTGACGATAAAACTTTTCATCAATACATTTTCAATCACAATTATTAATCAATTGTAAACAGAAAGCTTCATTTTTAAGTGCAACAGCTTAGTTTTCTTTTTCATACATACACATTACACTGGATTTTATGTATTTTTAAAATGTCGTTATTGTACTTGTTCCTTTGATTTCTTTGTCAAGACTTTTCCATAAATGAACTCCTTTCACAGCGACGCTTCGATCCATAACCTCGGTTCTGAATCTGGGTTTTTTAAACATGTCGGTTCTTTTTAAATTGTAGTTCTTGTTCTCATCTTAAACAGTCTGTGAATATTTACAGGAAACACTGCACTTTGCTTTATACATGACTTTGAGGAGACTTAATTCAAAAATATCACACATTTTCAACACTTTAAGTTGAACAGATAATTGGTTGGATGCTCTGACTGTTGGCGATAATTCTCAATGTCCTTTACTGTAAAATAAATAATGGCTGTAGGTGAGTTTTACATGGTGACCTCAAATTTCTACACAGAACATCAGATATGGTGCGATTATGGAGTTATACAAGGTTAATAATGAGAATTGTATGCAACACAGAAACTGCTTTGGAAATTTTGCTTTTAGTGTCATTTATATGAGATCTCCAGTTTAGACCTTCATCAATCATGACTCCTAAAAATGTAGATTCACCTTCTCTTAATCTGTATCCATCTATGTCTAATGTTATGTTGTCTTTTTTATTTTTATCTTTAAATAAAATGAAATTTGTTTTTTTAACATTAAGAATCAATCCATTTAAATCAAACCAATATTTTACTTTTTTAGCTCTTCGTTTACTCTATTTGACTCTTTTATATCTTTTCCGTGGTAAAATATTGTCGTATCATCAGCAAATAGAATTTTCCCAAGTTCAGATACTTTAACAAAATAATTCATATATAAAATAAATAATTTGGGCCCAAGAATCGAGCCTTGGGGCACACCCCATTTGATATCATACCTTTCTGATTCTGTGTCATTGATTTGTACATACAGTGGTACCTCACCTTACGAATGACCCACGAAAATTTCAAGTTACAAAAAGCGGGAGGGGGGAGAAGACTGCGCGGACACGTGTGATAGCGCAGCATGACCCGGCGCGGAGCTGACAGCAGGTCTAGACCAAGGTCTAAACCTGGACTGGACCAGGACTAAACCAGGACTAAACCAGGACTAGACCAGGTGGATTAAAGGATATTTCCTGGTTTCCAGCTGAGGGGAGCAGCGAGGAGGGGACTGCACGCAGTCTGAGCGCATGAACGCATGAACGAGACCCATGCAAGAGCCGTGGTGGTCTAGACCTCCTCTAGACCTGACCAGGTCTAGAGGAGGTCTAGAGGAGCCGCGGTGGTCTGGACTAAACCTGGACTAAACCAGGAGGAGCCGCGGTGGTCTGGACTAAACCAGGACTAAACCTGGACTAAACCAGGAGGAGCCGCGGTGGTCTAGCTCTTGCATGGGTCTCGTTCATGCGTTCATGCGCTCAGACTGTGTGCAGTCCCCTCCTCGCTGCTTTAATCCACCTGGTCTAGTCCTGGTTTAGTCCAGGTTTAGTCCTAGTTTAGTCCAGGTTTAGTCCTGGTTTAGTCCAGGTTTAGTCCTGGTTTAGTCCAGACATTTTGTTTGCTTCACAGGTAGCTGATGACCTGAAGGTTGTTGTATTGACATGTGACGTGGCAGTTTGCAACGCGGTGCCCATTTTTTAACCTAACTGGTTCCGTTTTCTGTAGGTGATAGAAGAGAGCTGTGGAAGCTGTGTCTTACCGTGCTCTCACACAGATGCAATGTTTTTTTTTCCTGATCCTAATGTTGACATTCCTCCCATATCAGCTTGCAGAGTTGGCTACTCAGGCTGAGTTTGGACAGTGATTTATTTAATAGTTTATTTGGAAGGGACAATGCATATTAATGAACGCACAATTTGTATAAGATCACACAAACCAATGTAAATATGCCGGATTTAGCACAGTGCTAATTTCCATCCACAGTCCCAGACATAAAGATATAGCATACAATAGAAAATATGTTGCCGTTGCAGACATTAAACAATTTAGTATCTATACAATAGTAGCATATAATTCAATAAATTACAGTAAAAATACAATTGATGGGCTTAGCCTAAAGTGCGGATTAAAAGGTGCTTCTCAGTGTGTGTAGTAAAGTGTCTGTGATTAAGGTGCCTATTTACAATGTGGATTTTTGGTGTGTGTGTGTGTGTGTTTGTGCACTTTGTGTATGTCATGGCTATTGTATTATATGATTACAGTTTTGATTCCGTGATTCAGATTGAATAATACAAAATTGGTTCACTAAAGGGTTTCCTGCATATGCACATAGGCATGTGCTGTCAGTCATGTGTTATTTTGTATGGTCAACAATCCAGGTAAAACTAAATTAATAGTCCAGAATGGCAAGGGGCAGTTTTGTGGCAAGACTAGTTGTCTAAAATCTCCTTTATATAGTCTATATTTCTTCCTCTGGCTCCAATGCTTCTCATATTTGAATGTGATCATTTTAATATTTCATAAAATAGTGGTTCCATTTGCTTTTTAGGATGTCTTTGTAGCCCCTCTGTGGTAAACACATGGCACAAAGTAAAGAGCTATACTATACGAATAATATTTACATATATCCACAACAAAATAAGTTGCTGAGAATACAAATTAATTATAAAATTTGATATACTTAAAAAAAAAAAAAAAGGAATTGGGAAATACTAAATTCTATATGAAGTTAAGAATAAACATTGGTTGCCTTTTACAGTTCAGCTCATGTGCGTCTTTCTCATGGTTTGGTGTAGTCATAGGGATAATTTCAGGTACATTGATCCATACATTGTAATAATATCTTCCAGATATGCACCAATTGATAGTGTGATTAAAAAAGATAAGCAATTTAACTGTTAACTATTCATAATTTATTTATTATCTTGTGCGTTTAAATAACCAGACATATAGAAATTAAGGTATCTTAAAATATAGTAAGTATTGATTTAAACTTGTGATTTAAACTAAACTTGTGTGCATTACAGTTTAGTAGATAAAATGGGCTTGGTTTAGGGTTTGGATAACATAAGTTTGAGTTTACCCGACGCTAAGGTAAGTCTTGGTTGGTTGACACCTGGTCACAACACATGGAGGAGTTCCCATGTAAACATGTTTCTAGTCCCGCAGTGGTTAAAGCTCTAATAACTGAAATTGTGCCACAGTGGGGTATTCGAGAAAAAATTTAAAGTAACAATGGGACGCACTTCGTGGCCAGGGTAATTGAGGAGGTGGGCCAATTTTTAGGAATTGATCTCCGCAGAATGGCACTTTAAAAGGTAAACTGGTTAAGATCTGTGAGGACACAGGCCTCACTTGGGTCAAGGCTCTTCCACTGGCTCTCATGTACATGAGGATGGGAGTGCGAGCACCGGGTAATACGAGTCCGGTTGAAATATTGTTTCCCAGACCCCCCAATCTTGGCTTGGGCCCACCTCCCAGGAAATTTTCCCCATAGTTTTCTGTGTGATGTGCTAACGTACTGTGCAGGTGAGGGCCACGCTGCTGATGGGTGCCACGAATGTTCTTCTCCACAACATTAAGGTCGGAGACCTGGTGCTGGTGAAGGAAACCAGGCGCGAGCACTGGGGTTCGCATCGCTGGGCAGGCCCTTACGAAATGCTGTTGGTCACCGAAACTGTTGTGAAGGTCGCACAGTGGGGGAGGTGGATACATGCGTCCCACGGGAGATCGGTCCCTCGTCTAAAGGAGGTCGAGGAGGTCCCGTGCCACCCAGGTGAGGGGTGCAGCACCACCGCACCCAAGTAACAAGGGGTACGAGCTGCCCCATCGAGGCTGCAGCAGGAGTAGGCCCGCAGGCTACTTCTGCCAACTCTAAGAACGGGGTAGGCTGTCACGCTGCCTCCTCCGGGAAGAAAGAGGGGAGACCAAGCGCTACCTACAACGCTAGAGCACGCGGACCAGGCCCTCTGGCGGGTCCCTACGTGGGAACAACAGAGCCAGACTCTCTGGTGGGCTCCTCCGAACGCAAGCCACGAGGGAGACCTCCAGGGGCTCGAACGGGGTCCAACCGAGCCCCACCTGACCCTACTGATCGTGTGCTAAGGTCTCGTGGTAACAGAGAATGATCCATCTACTGGTAATGTGCCCTAACCCATCTGACAGGATCGAGATGATACCGAATGTCACTTCCTCCTTGGACGAGGGGGAAGTTCCAACCATGGTCACTATGTCTAAATGAACTAAATCTGAGGTTCATCAGATTAAACTTATTAAGGTGTGAACTTAAAGGCACCTATTAATTTTTTTCTCTAGAAGTGTTCCTTTAATGTCCCCTATTGCATTCACATGATTTGTTTTGATTATGGTTCTGATGTGTTAACATTTTACCATTTGTTTCTTCCTACCTTAAAGCTTAAGCTATATTTTTTTGGGGTGCTCTCACCCACAAAAACAGCAGTGTCTATTTCTTAACTGTGTTTATGTAAGATTTGTTGTTTGGTTGATTAAGAATAAAATTAGATTTTATTATTATCAAAAGAGGGGAATTGTAATGGAAATCTTACAATAATCATGCATATAATCAGATATATATGTAATGTTGGTTTTGATGATTCTTAATAAAGTAGGTTGTCTATCTTGTTATTAAAATCTAGCTAAGGCTTTCGGCCGTGAACACGTGTGGTAGATTACACTGGCCTCCAAATCTGTTTTTCACTTGTTGTTTTGCTGCAAAGGAGCCAGCCTTGAGCTGACCTGTTATGTTAAATGTTATGTCTTGATTATGCACGTACGCACCCTTATACCCCCGTGGGGTATAAGGACTTGCTCTGTTTTGTTGTGAACACAGTTCTAGGGACAGAGACCTCTGTGAGGGACAGTCAGGGTGTAATTGTGCACAATTGCTTTTAATAAATGAACTCTTTGATTCAAGACAACTTTTTTACAGTTTTATAGTTTTATTTTCTTAGAATAGAAATTCCACAACACCTTATTGCAAACACCTTTTCCAATATTTTTAAAACTGTGGAAGCAGTGAGACTGGCCTATAGTTTGAGAAGTTATGTTTATCACCATTTTTATAAAGAGGTTCTATTTTCTCTCATTTCATTTTGTCAGGAAAGCCCCTGTTGTTATTGATAAATTGCATATGTATGTAAAAGGATCAATAACAGATTCAATTATATTTTTCACAATCACCATGTCCAATCCCTCACAGTCAGTTGATATTTTGTTTCCACGGTTTTTAACCATTTTTCTTAGTTCATCTTTTTCCACCTTGTCCAGAAAAATCCTGTTCACATTATGAACAATGAACAATGATTATCAATAATTATCAATATTATATTTCCATCGATCTTTTTAGAGGGATTACCTACAAGGCTGGACCCCACATTAGCAAAATATTCACAAAACTCATTTGAAATGTGTTTTTCATCATATGTCAGTATTTTCCTGTACAAAGTGGTGTGGATAAGGATGTTTCACTTTCTTATCACTCTATTTATTATTCCCCAAGTCGACTTCATTTTATTTTTGTTTTTATTTAGTTGTTCAGTGTAATTTTCTTTTTCTTTTCCTGATTATCCATACTCATTTGTTTTTATATTTTCTATACTTGTCTTCTGCCTCTCCTGTGTGTGTTTTCAAAAAACATGTATACAATTTTTTTTTTTTTTCTACATGCATTTTTTATTCCTTTGGTCCATGGTTTATTTTCACTTTTCTATCGGGAGGTTAATAAAGGGCAACATTTATGATACAGTTTTATCAGTGTATCAATCAAAGAGTCGTTTGCTTGATTGACGTCATTGACATAAACTGCATCCCGTCTTTGTGCTTTAAGATCTTCATTAAGTGTCTTTAGGGCTTTCATTGATCTGTTCCTTGACAATTTTACACTCACACACACTTTTGTGTTTGTATTTACAAGCTGTAAATAAAAGTCAGGTCAAAGTCGACTTTATTGTCAATTCTGCCATATGTGTTCGACATACAGTGAATCGAAATTCAGTTTATCTCTGGCCAAGCAGTGCAAAAAGATAGTGTACAAAATACAAAATAAAAACAATACAAAAACTAAGACAAAATCTAAAAACCAGTGCAAAGAATAAATAAATAAATATTTACAATTTTAACAACAGTACAGTACAACGACAAAAGAAGAAATTCAATTTGTCAACTGGACAAAGTTTGTTTGGTCGAAAACGTTTCGCCGCTCATCCGAGAGGCTTCGTCAGTTCTGGTTAGAGTGCTGGTAAGACACTTGCTTATATCTCGCTGCAGGGAGGAGCTCACTAGCTCACTACTTTCCGAAAATATCTCGCCTATTGGTTTCAGTCTTTTGTTTCTCTGGCGTCTAGATTAGCATACCTATTCATCCCTACACGACTGTTTTTCACACCTCTGGCCCTGACCTGGCTAGCCCTATTGTGTCTTTTGTTTGTTTGATCTGGGTTTAAGAATGGAATTATAGATGGGAGACAAATTATGTCTGACTCCACCATTTCTGTTCAAAGAAGGATTCTCCTTTTTGACAAAAATAGGCTCTTTAACTCCCATCTCAAACCAATTCTTTTCCCTGGCCAAGATCTGAACCTAATTCTATTTCTAGAATTATCAAACATTTCCATTAGACTTTCAGTAAATTGTTGAGCACCAGAGTCTGGTGGTCTGTGTACACAGATTATTCAAATATTTTTTTTTCTGTTGCAGATGTAATTTCCAGTTACAATTTCGATTCCATTATTTTCAGTTATTTCATTTCCCATTTTGCAGTTCAAATCAGAATGTTTGTATAATGCCGCCCCTCCACCTCTTTTGCTCTTCCTCTTTACTGAGAAAAGCTCAAATCCATCCGACTGTACCTCGTTCATGATGTCGTCCCTAAACCATGTTTCTGTGATCGATACTGAACTCTTAAACTTATTTGTAAATTCTTTTATTTCTGAAATTTGTTTAAGTGGATGAGAGTCAGAGTATCGACTTCAATGTTTTGATTGTTAAATTGTTCCTCATTATAATATTCACATCATGTATCTAATTCCTGTATATGATTCATATTTGTTTGTTTGATCTAAACTAACACAGTTGTACATAACCAATCACATATTTGACACACTTCACAATGAGACATTTCATTTTGCTTGTTTAAATTTGCCTCGATCCTCCACGTTCCTGACCTGTGGCATTTGCTCCTTTTACCCTTATCCAAACTCCACAGTTCAGACCCATGTTGCTACTATTTGGTTTTGTCTTTTTAAAAGTCTTGCCTCTCTTGCAATATCTGCATTTTTTTCATCAAGTGTTCATTCACATTTACGTTTGTGCCTTTCTATTTTTTTTGCCTGTTTCAGTAGATCATTTTTGTGTTCTGTTTGTAAATCTCACAATGATGATGGTTTGTTTTTACCATTTCTGTTTGGAAGTGTGTGGCATGCAGATATTGTGTCTTGTTGAATGTGAATACCTTTTTTGAGAAACAAAAGTCAGTCACTTGCTGCTCCAGTGTGCAAAGCTCTTCAGGTGGTGCATCTTCTCCAGCAGCTCCACCTGGATTCACAACTCTGGCATATGAGCGATTGTAGATTCTTATGGTTCTAATTGAAGCTTTAGCTTGACGCTCATCAAACTCTCTCATCCCAAAAAATAAATCCATGAGTCCACTTCTTGATTTTAACTGTTTACTTGAAAAACTTAAAGCAACATTACAAAACTGAAGAAATATCCACAAACTACTAATACATTAAGATTGTCTGAAGAGAGAGCGCACAAGGTCAAAAAACTATACCACGCTGCGTAACAGGGGAACTTCCTTCCTGGTGCGTAACAGGGATTCCCCTGTCAGCGTGCTGTGTGCTTCGGCTGTGTTTTTCCGCACTGAAAAATAGTTCCCACCCAAAATGACCAAGTCAAGTTCTCCGTGTTGATTTGCACATTTATTTGCACTCGATATGAATGTGCACTACACAGAAAGTAATTGGGAAAAGCATCGAGCAAATTAATTCCTTTTGGCCGAAATCTTTCTCTGGCGACGTTAGACTCCAGTCTAAGGCGGAGTAGCTGCAGATACCGCGGCGGTCAGTGCTGACAGACCTGGACAATGGCTGGGTGACCAGGAAAACGCTTTCCACCACTTATTTTAGTCTCTGTCTGGACTATGGCATGAGACTGAACTCTCTTAATCTCTGGGTCATCCATGCTTATCATACCAGGATCTGGATTCTTTGGCCACTGGTCTTCCTCGCAGCACAGGAAATCCGGCTTTCACATTTCAAGAATGCTTTGACAGACTGCCCTCGGGACACATGATCTGCTGGATTCAGGCTGGTATTGACGTACCTCCACTGTGAACCTTGAGAGTGACACACACAGCACAGGTCAGAACAACACCACACCACCAGGGGGCAGCATAGGTCAGAATATCACCACACCACCAGGGGGCAGCAAAGGTCAAAACAACACCACACCACCAGGGGGCAGCACAGGTGAGTACAACGCCGCCAATAATCAAGTAAAATAGAACGGCAGGCATTTTTACATATGTCTCATTTAAATCCGCCCAATAGCACTTGTGTCTCTCTATAGTTCTGACCCAGGGCTCTCAAGTCTCACACATTGAGAGTGTGACACACGCAATTCGACGTGTTCACACGCTCACACGCCACACATGGTATTTCTCACGCTGATTTTTTAAAAAGCAATTCAAAACTGTAGCCACTGTTCACAGCGCTTCTGTGCCCAGAAAATCAGTAAGTTAATGCAGGCACTGCGCGTTTTCAGCGAAAAAAAGTCACTCACACACCAGTGCTCGAGTTGAGCGATCAGCTGTGAGGCCTGTTCGCCAATCAGCTGATATTTACGCGGCATTTCCAAGACAATAAGAATCCTTAACTTGCTACGTTAATGCTACGTAAGAAGAAAGTTCGGGATATATTGAAGAAAGTTCGGGATATGTCCTTTTCTCCGGAGCTTCGGATTATTAAAGACCGTGACACGTGCATACATGGATACGAGTGACCGCGTTCTTATGGGTAAGTCATATTATCAGATTATTTCTGCATCTATTTCGGCACTAAACCAGAACTAAACCAAGACTAAACCAGGACTAAACCAGGACTAAACCAGATCTAAACCAGGACTAAGCCAAGACTAAACCAGGACTAAGCCGGGTCTAAACCAGGATTAAACTGGGACTAAACCAGGACTAAACCAAGACTAAACCAGGTCTAAACCAAGACTAAGTCAAGACTAAACCAGGTCTAAACCAGGACTAAACCAGGACTAAACCAGGACTAACCCGGCACTAAACCAGGACTGAACCAGGTCTAAACCAGGACTAAGCAAAGACTAAACCAGATTTAAACCGGGTCTAAACCAGGACTAAACCGGGATTAAACCAGGACTAAACCAAAACTAAACCAGGTCTAAACCAAGATTAAGCCAGGACTAAACCAGGTCTAAACCAGGACTAAGCCAGGACTAAACCGGGACTAAACCAGGACTAAACCAGGTCTAAACCAGGACAAAACCAGGACTAAACCAGAACTAAACCAGGTCTAAACCAGGTCTAAGCCAGGACTAAACCGGGTCTAAACCAGGATTAAACTGGGACTAAACCAGGACTAAACCAGGTCTAAACCAGGACTAAGCCAAGACTAAACCAGATCTAAACCGGGTCTAAACCAGCACTAAACCAGGACTAAACCAGGTCTAAACTAGGACTAAACCAGGTCTAAACCAGGACAAAGCCAAGACTAAACCAAATCTAAACCGGGTCTAAACCGGGACTAAACCAAAACTAAACCAGGTCTAAACCAAGACTAAGCCAGGACTAAAACAGGTCTAAACCAGGTCTAAACCAGGACTAAACTAGGACTAAACCAGGACTAAACCAAGACTGTGTGTGATAACATATCCTGTGCATTATTGAATTATTGAATGATAATATGGACTTTTTGTTATAAAAGCATTTCCATTTTAACAAAGTACCTTCTAATTATGCCCCCCGCTCCTCGGGAAAAAATGTCACTCGGAGATCTCTCACTCCTACCAATCTTCAAAACTTGAGAGCCCTGGTGATACACTTTTGGCACTTTCCTTTAACCTCAGGTTTTGAACTTGGCTGTTTCACGGCAGGGACAGTGGAACGGGTGTTGTCAGCTACTCTCTGCATCTTCACTAACAGCTTTTGTAATGAGCTCCAAAATGGAGTCATCTGTGACACCCAGATCTGAGATATGAGGTTTAAGGTCTCGTCTGACAAATGAACATTTTTCATTCAACCTTCATACAGTGAATGAAGGAACATACCTTAGACCCATAAGCCTAAACACAAACTGCTGTGGTGTTTCCTTGTCATGTTGCTTAGCGTTGCTCGGCTCCTGAAATAATTCAGTGCTGCTTTTCTCCCTTTAACCCTCCTGTCGTGTTCGGGTCAAATCTGACCGTTTTACAACTTATAATACTCATAAATATTATGTTTTTCATCTGATTACCTCAAGACCTTATGATATCCTCCACACTGTGTACTTGAACATATAAAAGTGATGATCACCTATTTTATTCAATTTTGAGTATTTTAATCAACCTTGTTACACCTGTGGTGTTTCCGGTCAAAAGTGACCGCCATAGGAAATGAATGGGTATCCAGAGTAAATTTATTCAACATACAGAAAACATCCCCATACACACTGCCCCAGCTCACTCACACACACACACACACACACACACTCACTCACTCACACTCACACACACACACACACACACACACACACACACACACACACAGGAGCAGCTATGCCTGGAATATGCAGGTGTACATGGGGAAACCCAGTACTGGAAGGGCCAAAAAAAAACAGGGCATGCGTGTTGTGCTGGACATGACAACCGGTCTCCAAGGGCATAATATCACACGTGACAACTTCTTCACATCACATCCTCTTGGTCAGGAGCTACTGAAAAGAAAGCTCACCATGGTAGGGACAGTGAGGAAGAACAAGCCCAAACTTCCCCCTGCGCTGGTATCGACCAGAGAAAGACAGGCACTGTCATCACAATTAGCATTCACTGACACTCACACTCTTGTGTCATACGTTCCCAAGAAGAACAGAAACTGATGAGCACAGTACACAGCCGCTGTCAGCACCACAGAGGACAGGAAGCCCCTGATGATCCAGGACTACAACAAGAACAAGGGAGGCGTTGACTGCCTTGATAAGGTAATGTAAAGTCTCATCATGCATTTTATTTTATTTTTATCTAGGTGAATCATAGCATTTTGTGTACGACAGATTTAATATTGTTCCTAATCTCTTATTATTTATTGTTCCTTTATTGAAGCTTACTGGTACATACACCTGTAAGCGGATGACGGCTCGCTGGCCTGTGGCACTGTTCCACAACATCCTGGATGTGTTAGCTTTCAACACGTATGTGGTGTGGACAGCAATCGACCCAACCTGGAATCAGGGGAAAAGTTTCAAGAGGAGACTTTTCCTCGCAGAGCTGGGGAAAGCTTTGGTGACTCCTCTTATACAGCGACGCCAGCACTTTCCCCGCACACCAGCCTCCGCCAGTCTGGTTAGGAGCATGCAAGCTCCAGCCCCAGCCGCTGCCCTGGCTGCTCTCACCAAACAAGGACATGGGCAGAAAAGGAAGCGTTGTGGCCTCTGTGCCCCTAGAGACATCAAAACGAGCCTGACATGCTGCAAATGTCATGCTTATGTTTGCAAGGCCGACTCTGACCTGAGTGTCACATGCCACTTATGTGCATGAATACACACACACACACACACACACACACACACACACACACACACACACACACACACACACACACACACACAGTTAAGTTTGGTGTTTGGTTTTCCATTTATTTTTTGTATTATATGTTCATTTTGTAGTTCATTTTCAGTGCCCAATTGTATTTTCACTGATGTTATTTAATGTTTACTACTATAAATTGTTGTTAGACACTATTTTGAAACATTGTTCTCAACTAAAGAATGTTTAATAAAAAAATTGGTGGTGAACACGACCGGAGGGTTAAGAAACATTTTAACTCAGACACAGTAAGGATATCTTTTGTGACAAGCATGTCTTTAAAGATACCAGGCTTGATTATCTTTAACACCATTGTAATAATCTCAGCGTCTGTGAACCCTTCATTTAGCCCCTCATCAATCTGTTTACACAACATATTGTAACTCAAAATCAGAGATTTGACCACCATGAATCTTGTACTCTCTGTGTGTCAAAAGTGACTTGAGTTCTGACAGCTTGACTAAACCTGTAACTGGATCAGCTACTACTGACGGTGATGGTGACTTCATAGTGACGACTGAAGGTGCAGCTTCCTCACAGGTCACAGGAGCCACCATAATCACTTCACTGTCCGGCATTACCACAGCAGCCTCCCCCACAGCTGGTGGCGGCGATTGCAGTTCTCCGATGAGGTCACTGAAAGCGAGCAGGCGAGACATCCCCTCGTCCTTGAGGTCCTTCAGTTGTGGACTTTTCAGAAAGTCAACAATGAAGTTGTAGAGTTCCACTTCTGTCGATTCTGCACCTGGAAATTCTTCTTCCATCTCATCTTTGAACGATTCATCCAGCTTGTAGAGCAGATCTCCTTTGCAGGCTCTGATCAGCTGATGAAGTTCTTGTTGGATCTCCCATCTCGGGTCACATAGCACAGCCATATCTCTCAGGATTCAGTCGCTTGGATCGGCTCAGGAACAGGTTGTTAACTTCCCTTGGTTCTTCAATGATTAGCAGTGGCCCCCAAAACTGTTGCTCCTCCGACAAGCAGTTCAGAGGGCATATACCTCCGTGAAGTAAGACTGTTAATAAAAGAGTAGACAGAGCACGTTTTGAGATGCTTTACTTCTGAACAGAGGATTGTTTCTTCCTCTCGGGCACATAACATTATCATCCAAGTGACATGAATCCAGATAATTGACATATTGACATTTGTACATATTCACAATATGACCATACGCTTTTGAATCTTAATTGGGGTCAAGCAGCACAAAGCTGTGAAGGCACCCATAGTGATTCTACTGATTCCTATTATTATTATATATTCTTCCGCCTCTGGGAGTCTATGGCAACCCCTAGAACCGTCTGGTAAAAAGTTGTGAAATTTTGCATGCACATTCCAGCCAGTCTCCTCATTACCCATAGCAATTTATAGGCAATTTAGAGGGTTGGGGGTGGCCCCAACCCTCTAGCGCCACCAGCAGGTCAAAGTTGCCCCCTAGCGCCACCAGCAGGTCAAAGTTGCAGGAATTTTCAGGTACATTTCTGTGTGTAACTTTTGAACTGTATGTCCAATTTTCAAAAACTTGGCATCCCTCGACTCCTTGGGCCACGTCGAAACCAACGCACCCTATGATGTCATTTTCCACTAGTGTAGATTTTCCGCCATTTAGAATTTTATGAAAAACACTCAAAATGCTTCTCCTCCCTCAATTTTGGACCAATTTTGCTCAAATTTGGTACATCGCATCTTTGGACTGAGCCTCATCAGAAACTTGCCTGGATTTATGATATCTCTTATCGTTTTGTCGTGACAGCCAATCAAATGCGTTCTAAAAGTCGCCAAACAGGAAGTGAGGTCATATCTCGGGAACCCTTCATAGGATTATTTTGAACATTTTCACAGATGTTCGTGTCCTTCCCAGGATTGCCCACAAAAAAATTACAGGGCCCCAGCTCAAACCCTCTAGCGCCACCAACAGGTCCAAATTTGAGGGACATTTCTGCTTGTAACTTTTGAACCGTAAGTCCGATTTTCAAAAACTTGGTATCCCTGAGATCCTTGGGCAAAGACTGATCCAACGCATGTCATCAAATTAGGCTGGGTCACTGCTTGGCCCCACATTGCTGCTTGCAGCTATATTTATAAACAGCGTTTGCTATTTGGTAATCACAATTAAGGGACCACATCATATCATTACAGTAACAAGGCACTTTTTATGAATTCTTTGCAGGTTGAAGTGATTACACTATTCGGTTTCAGGTTCTAACAAAAAAACAGCCTGGCGGAGTAGACGAGGTCGGCAAGATAAAGCAGGAAGTTGAGGGCAGTGAGCACAGACACAGTGATCAGATAGGATGGACCTGTTGCTCCTGTGGTCGTTTTGCTTATCAAATTGAAACACTGGCCAAATTATGGTTGCTGACAAATACATGGCAACAGCTAGCATCCCGTAGATGGACAGAAACTTTGAAAACGGTATTGGAAGCCACCCGCCAACGCATAGCACCACTATCCCCATGGAGAGGATGAAGCACATGCAGTACACAGCCATGCACCATTTCAGCACGGGGTGGTAGTCGTACGATATGGGGTTACTTACAAGAATGAAAATCACATAAGTGACAAAAGTTTGGCAAACTTTGAGCAGTCCTGAAGTGGTAGCCATGTAGCCTGTCACCTCTCCTGGTCTGGCTTTGGATTTGGATACGCTAACCTCACCCATGTACGCCACCGCAGCCAGGCAAGAGAAGACGGCAGAAATAATGTGATAGTCTCTCACTTTTCTGTAGACATTGCTTTCCTTTAAAAAGTATAAAGGGAAAACAATGGACGCACAGAGGCAGAGGAGAGCAGCATAGCAGGCGACCGTGATGGGGAAGTTGGTCCAGGAGACAGGAATGCGGGCCTGGAGACCGAAAAGTTCCACGAGGAGGACGAGGAGCGTGCAGGCAAAGCTGAAGGCCCAACAGAAGATGCATCATAGGAGACTGGTGCTTCTTCCTATGCCCACGGGGTACAGCATGTTCATTGTGTTGTGCTAGTGCTCTGAAGGGGGAGTAACATTAAGTGGGCAGCAAAGGGAAGGGAGTCTCAGAGTGTCAAAAATTAAACTTATAATATATGTTAATACATTGTTTTCTGTGAATATAGCATTTTGAAAACAATAAAAGGTAACATAGTGATCTACATATGTTATGTGTTAGCTGGTAATACCCCGCAGAAGTAAAAATGCCCCCTCTTTAATAAACTATTCATCATGACTTAAGTCTTTGTTCATACTTTATTAAGGGTAATTAAGATGTAGTTCGGGTCACGGAAGCAGCAGTCTGAGCACGTAGGCCCACACGTCCCTTTCCACGCACACTTCCTCCAGCTCTTTTGTGTGGACCCCGAGGCGTTCCCAGGCCAGCTGAGAGACATAGTCCCTCCAGCGTGTCCTGGGTCTTCCCCAGGGTCTCCTTCTGGTGGGACATGCACAGAACACCTCCCCAGGAGCCATCGAGAACAGGTGCCCGAGCCACCTCAGCTGGCTCCTCTATGTGGAGGAGCAGCGGCTCTACTTTGAGCTCCTCTCATGAGACTGAGCTCCTCACCCTATCTTTATCTATCTTTATCCGTGACCCGGCCCCGGATAAAGCAGACGAAAATGGATGGATGGATAAGGTGTAGTTATTATAAAGTGGTACAGAGAAAACATAGCCAATTGCTTTTTTCACTTACATCCCCATTTTATCATATAATTATTACATTATCAGTAAATTAATACATTCATTGTAACATTGATTAATCCAGATTTCCAGAATTAAAATTGATTAAACACATTGTGGAAAATCTTTCATCTATTTTCTTTACAACAAAATAACAAAAACTCAAAAGATGACAGATTAAATTTTTAAAAAAATCAATTTCAATTTTTTTGTATCTTATAGAAGTAGTTATTTATATATTAGCAGCTAAATAAGAAGAAGTGACGCGAACTTTATTGATCTCACACTGGAGAAATTCTTCTCTGCATTCTAACCCATCCTATATATATATATATGTATATATTAGGAGCAGTGGGCAGTACACACATTAGGGCACCCGGGGACCATCTCCATGATCTTCTTGCTTCGGTTTGGTCAGGACTTAAGCTGGAGGATTTTACCTATGGTGCAATGTTTTGGGAGGAAACCCACCCAGACACGGGGAGAACATGCAAACTCCACACAGAAAGGCTCGGGCGAAGGTTCCAGGATCGAACCTGGAACCTTCTTGCTGTGAAGCAAGAGCGCTAGCCACTCAGCTACTGTGCCGCCATAAAATACTATTACGTATGTCATGATGGCATCTTACATCTTTTTGGAGGTATTATTCCAAACCTGCATGTTTACAGGACCATTAAAAGTGCACAGTAAATTCTCTTGCATTGTTCGAGCTGAGGTCTGTATCTGTTCATCAAAGGAAATGATGTTTGAAGTTTGAAAGTCTCCAGGTTTAAGAAAACGCAATGACGCCCCCTAGTGGTGAATATATGAGTCGTTTAGAGTTTCACTGAGTTTCATACAGAGCTGTATATCATACTAAAGAGAAGCTCTTGTGTAACACTTGAAAACTGACCAAATTGCATTTAAACAGCAACATAAGTAAAAAATAAACTATGGCCATTTTATTGTGTTGTATATACATTTTTATTAAATCATGAATTTTGGTTGGATTTATTTTTTTTTAATTGCACTGAAAAACTGTCCTTTCTCTGAGTAGGCTTGCATGTCCACAAACCTGACTCTAATTTGGCCTGGAGGATGGCCTCTTCCCGTTTGTTTCCATGGAGGTAAAGCTTAGTAAAACTTATCTATCTCCATGGAGAATGTTCCGAAGTATGGTTTGAACTTTCTATTTCGAGAGCTACAGGCTGGAGACCCCGGTATATATAGTGCTTCTTTACCCTATTGTTTTTACAACAAATGACCAGCTCCATCTCAACGGATTGTAAATGTCTTTGTGTCTCTCATGACCTCTGATTAGATTTGAGGCCCTCTCTGCTGTGGAGAGGAAGACGCATTGAAACAGGAAACATGCACAGCTAATGTGCACACACAGGAACTGCTACCACAGAATCATTACTACAGTATTACAGGTTTAGTCGACTGCAAATAAAGTGCCAGAATATAATCCGTGTGCATGTGTTCCAAGATAGACATAAGAAATATACAAAAAGATGATGTTAAAGAATCTATAGCATCATTTGCAGCATCTACTTTTTTTGAAGTAACATTAGTATTACTTGAGTAAGTCTACAGGTGACGATAGCTTTATGTTGACAATATAAAATTATTTGAATATTTGTATTTCTTGCACTGCTACATCAGATATTATTGTGTTTTTTTTCTCATTTTTGTCTGTCTGTCCTTTGAAAATACCAGATTTTGTGCATTGTTTAATATTTTGTGCTTCCGATTACATTAACTTCAAATTATAAGTCATTTTATTTTTGACTTTTTTTTATTATTTTATTTTTTTAAGTAACGTTACTCTTAATTGAGTACAAGTTTTGGCGACTGTCAAACTCATCGCATCATTTTGACCATATATTTAATTTACCTGTACTTGGTCCAAGGGTTACAATGTTTAGTATGCATACTGAGATCCAAAACTAAAATGTATAATAAAAAACGTACCCAATGTGGCAAGATAACTGGGTGTAATAATCTGTTAACTAGTTGAATCTATGCCATTGAACTGGATCTATTTGAAATACAGTGTGGTGAACGTGGTAGGACTAGATCTAGCATTCAGTAAACGCAGGAAACAGATTGTTGATCTCAGATGATGTTAATGCTTTTCCTGGGACTTTCCACAACGTGATGATAAACTTGTCTGTCTGTGTCAGAAGACACCAGTCCAACTTACACGTCACAAACTGTAAGAATGTATGTTTTTCAAGTTCATTTCTTTCTTTTCTTTTTAAACACAATTAAACAAATCTAGAATATATTAGTCTAATGTTAATGCAATATTAAAGGGATATGCCACCCCCAGGTCAAACTTGGGCATCTCCCCACAGTCCAGAGACTAAAATAAGTGGTGGAAAGCGTTTTACTGGTCACCCAGCCATTGTCCGAGTCTGTCAGCACTGACCGCCGCGGTATCTGCAGCTCCTCCGCGTTAGACTGGAGTCTAACGGCGCCAGAGAAAGATTTCGGCCAAAAGGAATTAATTTGCTCGATGCGTTTCCCAATTACTTTCTGTGTAGTGCGCATTCATATCGAGTGCAAATAAATGTACAAATCAACACGGAGAGCTTGACTTGGTCATTTTGGGTGGGAACTATTTTTCAGTGCGGAAAAAGAAAGCCGAAGCACACACCACGCTGCGCAACAGGGGAACTCCCTTCCTGGTGCGTAACAGGGATTCCCCTGGCAGCGTGCTGTGTGGCTGGGTGACCAGGAAAACGCTTTCCACCACTTATTTTAGTCTCTGGACTGTGGGGAGATGCCCAAGTTTGACCTGGGGGTGGCATATCCCTTTAAGAACATTTCAAACAAGGCAATAACAGTTTCATACAGTGTGGTGAACGTGGTAGGACTGTATCTAGCATTTTATTATTATTTTTTATTATTTATTTATTTATTTCATTCATAAGTATAAAAAGACATCAACATTTGTGATAACAATACAAAATATTGAATGAAAGGGAGCAGAAAGAAGAGTTATCTTATGTTATCTGCCCCCTCTTCCCTTTTCCAAACACCAACACCGATAGTGACTGTAAAACCTTTCCTCATTACATTCCATTTCAATCACAATTATTAATCAATTGTAAACATAAAGCTTCATTTTCAAGTGTAACAATTTAGTTTTCTTTTTCATACATACACATTACATTGGATTTTATGTATTTTTTAAATGCCATTATTGTACTTGATTCTTTGATTTCTTTGTCAAGATGATTCCATAAATTGACTCCTTTCACAGCGACGCTTCGCTCCATAACCTTGGTTCTGAATTTAGGTTTTTTAAACATGTAGGTTCCCTTTAAATTGTATTGGCTTGTTCTCATTCAGTGAAAACAGGAAACAGATTGGTTTGCCTTTGCGGTTTGTAAAACACAACTGAAACCAAGACTCTACACAAGTTGAACATCTGCACTCATAACTTAAGTTAACCAAGCTATTTCTTATTATAACGCATGAATCTGATCATATGTTTGAATGATTCAAGCTAAATAATACATAGCCTACCAGTATTGCCAAGTAGAGGTGGGTAGAGTAGCTAAAAACTGTGCTCGACTAAGAGTAATGTTAGTTCAAAATAAGAGTAGTTTCATTGTAGTTACCTCCTCCCTTCAGGCAGATGTAGGCAGTGTCCACCAGCATCTGAAAAGAACTGAAGAAGCAGCTTGGATGAGCTGAGAAACATATTCGACCAAATAAACTTTTGTCCAGTCGACAAATTGAATTTCTCTATGTGCCTAAGAGTAAAAGTATTTGGCGCTTTTGGTACTAGTGAAGTAAGAGTAACTGTCAGGACGTAACATCTGATCTATAATTTGATGTTAAAATAATGGTCAAAACATTACATAATACACAAAAATGAGAAAAACTACATTATATCTGAAGAAGTGAAACAACAAACATAATGTTCCAATCATTTCATATTGTCACATAAAGCTTTTGTCACTTGTACATTTATTCACAATGGAAAGAGTACCCACAACTTTTACTCAAGAGTACTGGTACTTCCATAAAAATAATATATAAGTGGAAGTAAAAGTATGCTGCTAGAAAAGTACAATTTCTTTAAAAGTTCATAACTGTGCACTACCCACATCTGTGGATAACCTGCCCTTTTTCAATGATTCAACTGTCTGTAAATCTAAAGGAAATATTTTTGCGCATAACGTTAGTAAAGCAAATTATGTCGTTTTTATCGACGAAATATGCGCAATTAGTTCAAAACAGTAATAAAACAGTAATAAATGACAGAGCGGTACATTTTTCGATTCAAGTTTTTTTTTTCTGTTGCAAGAGGCGTGCGTCTGTAACTTCCTGAAACGTGAGTGAAGTTGGCCACGCATCTCTCATCCTCCACATTTCAGAGCCCCACGCCACGATACGGTGTGTGGAAACCCTCCGAGAGAGAGAGGTAGAGAGGGAGAGGGAAGAGAGGGAGAGAGGGAGAGGGAAGAGAGGGAGAGGGAAGAGAGGGAGAGAGGGAGAGGGAAGAGAGGGAGAGAGGGAGAGGGAAGAGAGGGAGAGGGAAGAGAGGTAGAGAGGGAGAGGGAAGAGAGGGAGAGGGAAGAGAGGGAGAGGGAAGAGAGGGAGAGAGGACGTTTTATTTGGACTCGAAAAGGGGAACAACAGACTCAACGTGGCGAGCAGAAACTTTTTTTTTTTTTTTTGGCAAACAAGAACCTGAGATCTCAAAGACACGCACACGCGCATTTCAAATTCGACAGACTCAGAGTAAGTTAGTCTGTTAAGGTGGATTTCGCTTATTAAATTCTGCCTACACTGTCAGTGCTAAACTTGACCACACCCTTCAGTTCTGGAGTTTGAAGAAGGAGCAGCTGCACGGCCGCCATTTTTGTGCTCGCTTCGGTAAGGTCTACTTTTTCAAATACTGCATTTTAGACACTTAAACTATCAGAATTAAATGAGTGTGCTATATGGTCTCTGCATAAAATGACAGGAAATGTTCAAAATGTGAATTAATTTTTAATAATTGTTATTACTGCTCACAAGTTAGTGTCATGTCTGTAGTGTACAGTCTGTACAGAAAAACACATGGCCAAAAACACGGTCCTTTGAACTATTTGCATTTAACCCATCCTTATTATCAGGAGCAGTGGGCAGCACATTATTGTGCCCGGAGACCATCTCCATGATCTTGTTGCTTAGGCTTGGTCAGGACCTAAGCTGGAGGATTTTACCTGGTGCATGTTTTGGGTTGATGGGGGAAACCGGAGGGCACACTTTATACATTGGCAATGAGCAAAATCCTCGCAAAATGAGGAGCCTCAAAGGAACCGCTTAAGCTAAAAGCGGCTAGCTGCTAACGTCCTGTTAGCCGCTGGTTAGTGACGGGGTGTGCGCTTTTTTTAGGCCGCAGGTGAACCACATTGGTGCAGGGAGTTTTACCAAGGAGTTTTACCCACGGTACCTAGGCTAGCCCGGTCTTACACAGTACCAGCCCGGTCTTACACAGTACCAGCCCGGTCTTACACAGTAACAGCCCGGTCTTACACAGTACCAGCCCGGTCTTACACAGTACCAGCCCGGGCTTACACAGTACCAGCCCGGGCTTACACGGGACCGCGGGGCTGATCCTGTGTTGGCCTGGAGCGAATCCTCAAGAGCTGCAGAGCCGTTGTCAGGCTCCGGCTCCTGAGGAATGAGCGGCTCGCAGTGAGTCTTTTACACCGTGTGGACGGGAAGCTCCCGCCAGACCCAAATCTAAGAAAAAAGTGAAAATGTCTCGGACATGAGCGGATTTTTAAGCGAGGGCATGGTTAGCTGGCATGCCAATTCTTGAGAAATGAGCGGTTAGCGGCTGTTCCAAGAGCCATGAGAGTGCGAACTGGACGAGTGCGGTTTTGACGGGCAGCAGCTGGGCAAATGGACAGTAAAGAGCTGGAGATAGACATTCCCGAAGTAAACTGTACTAGCACATGTAGCATAGACTACAGCTTTGCTACAGCTACAGGTTAATAATAATAATAAATAAATAATACATTTTATTTAAAAGCGCCTTTCAAGACACCCAAGGACACTACAAAACAAAGTTAAAACATAAAAATACTTAAAATACAAAGATAAAAACAGAGATACAAAAGTGGAAGATGGTGAAAGTGACTGTTACGTGGTGTAGGATTGTCTGAACAGGTGTGTTTTGAGTCTGGAGGGAGAGAGTTCCAGACGAGCAGAGGGGACAGAGAGCTGGAGAGAGGAGGAGGAGCGGAGGGAGAAGGAATGGAGATGTGGAGGAGGTCAGTGATGTAAGGTGGGGCCAGGTTATGGATCGCTTTGAAGGTGGTTAGGAGAATTTTAAAGTGAATTCTTTGTTTTATGGGAAGCCAGTGCAGTTGTTTGAGGATGGGGGTGATGTGGTGGGAGGAGGGGGTCCTGGTGATGATGCGGGCAGCAGAATTTTGGAGAAGCTGCAGTTTCTGGAGGGATTTATTGGGGAGACCAAAGAGGAGGGAGTTGCAGTAGTCGATCCGGGAAGTAACAAGGCTGTGAACGAGTATGGCAGTGGTGTGAGGAGTGAGAGAGGGGCGGAGATGAGAGATATTGCGGAGGTGAAAGTAGGCGGAGCGGGTGATGTTATTAATATGGGATTGAAAAGAAAGTGTGCTGTCAAGGATGACACCCAGACTCTTGACCTGAGGGGAAGGAAGGACAGTGGAATCATGGATAGATATAGAGAAACTGCTGGATTTGGAGATAGTGGAATGCCTACTAGGAGGACTTCAGTTTTAGAGCTGTTAAGTTGGAGAAAGTTGGAGGAGAACAGGAATGGATTTCTTGTAGACAGAGGGTAAGAGAGGTTGGAGGGAGAGATGAGGAAGGTTTGGTAGAAATGTAGAGCTGGGTGTCGTCCGCGTAACAGTGAAAAAGTTAACTCATGACGTCATTAAAATGTGGATTAAAGCTGCACTGTGCAACTTTTCTGGTGCACTAAAGCAGGACTAAAACAGGGACTAAAACAGGGACTAAAACAGGGACTAAAACAGGAACTAAAACAGGACTAAAGCAGGGACTAAAGCAGGACTAAAACAGGACTAAGACAGGGACTAAAACAGGACTAAGACAGGACTAAGACAGGACTAAGGCAGGACTAAAACAGAACTAAAACAGGACTAAGACAGGACTAAAACAGGGACTAAAACAGGGACTAAAACAGGACTAAAACAGGGACTAAAACAGGGACTAAAACAGGACTAAAGCAGGGACTAAAGCAGGACTAAAGCAGGGACTAAAGCAGGACTAAAGCAGGCCTAAAACAGGGACTAAAGCAGGACTAAAACAGGACTAAAACAGGACTAAAGAAGGACTAAAACAGGACTAAGACAGGACTAAGACAGGACTAAAACAGGACTAAAACAGGACTAAGACAGGACTAAAACAGGGACTAAAACAGGGACTAAAACAGGACTAAAACAGGGACTAAAACAGGACTAAAACAGGGACTAAAACAGGACTAAAGCAGGGACTAAAGCAGGACTAAAGCAGGCCTAAAACAGGGACTAAAGCAGGACTAAAACAGGACTAAAACAGGACTAAAGAAGGACTAAAACAGGACTAAGACAGGGACTAAAGCAGGACTAAAGCAGGACTAAAACAGGACTAAGACAGGGACTAAAACAGGACTTAGACAGGGACTAAAACAGGACTAAAACAGGACTAAAACAGGACTAAGACAGGACTAAAACAGGACTAAAGCAGGACTAAAACAGGACTAAAACAGGGACTAGAACAGGACTAAAACAGGGACTAAAACAGGACTAAAACAACTAAAGCAGGACTAAAACAGGACTAAGACAGGGACTAAAACAGGACTAAAACAGGACTAAGACAGGACTAAAACAGGGACTAAAACAGGACTAACACAGGGACTAAAACAGGACTAAAGCAGGGACTAAAGCAGGGACTAAAGCAGGACTAAAGCAGGACTAAAACAGGGACTAAAGTAGGACTAAAACAGGACTAAGACAGGGACTAAAACAGGACTAAGACAGGGACTAAAACAGGACTGAAACAGGACTAAGACAGGACTAAAACAGGGACTAAAACAGGACTAAAGTAGGACTAAAACAGGACTAAAACAACTAAAGCAGGACTAAAACAGGACTAAGACAGGGAGTAAAACAGGACTAAGACAGGACTAAAACAGGGACTAAAACAGGACTAAAACAGGGACTAAAACAGGAATAAAACAACTAAAGCAGGACTAAAACAGGACTAAGACAGGGAGTAAAACAGGACTAAGACAGGACTAAAACAGGACTAAAACAGGGACTAAAGCAGGACTAAAGCAGGGACTAAAACAGGGACTAAAACAGGACTAAAACAGGGACTAAAGCAGGGACTAAAACAGGACTAAAACAGGACTAAAGCAGGATTAAAACAGGACTAAAGCAGGACTTAAACAGGATTAAGACAGGACTAAAACATTGACTAAAACAGGACTAAAAGAGGACTAAAGCAGGACTAAAACAGGGACTAAAGCAGGACTAAAACAGGACTAAGACAGGACTAAAACATTGACTAAAACAGGACTACAGCAGGAATAAAGCAGGACTAAGACAGGACTAAGTCAGGACTAAAACAGGGACTAAAGCAGGACTAAAGCAGGCCTAAAACAGGGACTAAAGCAGGACTAAAACAGGACTAAAACAGGACTAAAGAAGGACTAAAACAGGACTAAGACAGGGACTAAAGCAGGACTAAAGCAGGACTAAAGCAGGACTAAAACAGGACTAAGACAGGGACTAAAACAGGACTAAGACAGGGACTAAGACAGGGACTAAAACAGGACTAAAACAGGACTAAGACGGGACTAAAACAGGACTAAAGCAGGACTAAAACAGGACTAAAACAGGGACTAAAACAGGACTAAAACAGGGACTAAAACAGGACTAAAACAACTAAAGCAGGACTAAAACAGGACTAAGACAGGGACTAAAACAGGACTAAGACAGGACTAAGACAGGACTAAAACAGGGACTAAAACAGGACTAACACAGGGACTAAAACAGGACTAAAGCAGGGACTAAAGCAGGACTAAAGCAGGACTAAAACAGGGACTAAAGCAGGACTAAAACAGGACTAAGGCAGGGACTAAAACAGGACTAAGACAGGGACTAAAACAGGACTAAGACAGGACTAAAACAGGGACTAAAACAGGACTAAGACAGGACTAAAACAGGGACTAAAACAGGACTAAAGTAGGACTAAAACAGGACTAAAACAACTAAAGCAGGACTAAAACAGGACTAAAACAGGGACTAAAACAGGACTAAAACAGGGACTAAAACAGGAATAAAACAACTAAAGCAGGACTAAAGCAGGACTAAAACAGGACTAAGACAGGGAGTAAAACAGGACTAAGACAGGACTAAAACAGGACTAAAACAGGGACTAAAGCAGGACTAAAGCAGGGACTAAAACAGGGACTAAAACAGGACTAAAACAGGGACTAAAGCAGGGACTAAAACAGGACTAAAACAGGACTAAAGCAGGATTAAAACAGGACTAAAGCAGGACTAAAACAGGACTAAGACAGGACTAAAACATTGACTAAAACAGGACTAAAAGAGGACTAAAGCAGGACTAAAACAGGGACTAAAGCAGGACTAAAACAGGACTAAAACAGGGACTAAAGCAGGACTAAAACAGGACTAAGACAGGACTAAACATTGACTAAAACAGGACTAAAAGAGGACTAAAGCAGGACTAAAACAGGGACTAAAGCAGGACTAAAACAGGACTAAAACAGGGACTAAAGCAGGACTAAAACAGGACTAAGACAGGACTAAAACATTGACTAAAACAGGACTAAAAGAGGACTAAAGCAGGACTAAAACAGGGACTAAAGCAGGACTTAAACAGGACTAAGACAGGACTAAAACATTGACTAAAACAGGACTACAGCAGGAATAAAGCAGGACCAAGACAGGACTAAGAAAGGAATAAGACAGGAATAAGACAGGACTAAAGCAGGATTAAAACAGGACTAAAGCAGGACTTAAACAGGACTAAGACAGGACTAAAACAGGACTAAAGCAGGACTAAGACAGGACTAAAGCAGGACTAAAACAGGCCTAAACCAGGCCTAAAGCAGGACTAAGACTGGACTAAAGCAGGACTAAAGCAGGACTAAGAAAGGACTAAAGCAGGACTAAAACAGGCCTAAACCAGGCCTAAAGCAGGACTAAGTCAGGATTAAAGCAGGAGTAAAGCAGGACTAAGAAAGGACTAAGACAGGTTCTAAACAACACCTAATCCATGATTAAACCAGGTCTAAACGCGGAGCGAGCTCATCTGGAGATCCAAACTAGTGATGGTGAGATGAACCTCACGAGGCATTGAACTACTTGAGCCAATTGGTTTGAGAAAAGGTTCATTTCTCGAAGCTTCATGAGCGCATGAAACCACCTACTGGCCAAGTGTGTAATCACAGGCAGCTGTATCTGAACCACAGAATGTGTTTTTGTGTTTTTGTGTCTGTTGGGAATGACTATGAATTACAAAACATGTATGACCAAATAATTTATGTACATATATTATCTCATATTTGTATAATAAATTTTGTATGTATTCTGTGTGTGTAAATTTTCCCAAAATGATCATATATGACAGGTTAAGCTGTTTTTCTGAAAATGGCAAAGGCGTAATCAGGCAGAGGACAGTGTTTGTGGAACTAGGAAAAGGACACAGATTATGCTTGTGTAACTTGGACAATGATGTACAGGACAGGGGAAATTTTATTCATTTTTATTCAGAAACAAGAGTTTCTCAACAGTTTTGGTTTTCAGATCAAGGTGTTCCCACACAGGATAAACCTCTTCCTCGCTGGCTCCATCCTATCACCTCTCCTACTCTCCTAAATCTATCTCCCTAAACTCTCCAAACTCTCTCCAAAATACAGTGGTTCCTCACCTTACGAAATTAATTCGTTCCAGAAGTGGTTTCGTAACATGAAAAATTCATAAGTTGAGTAGCTATTTCAATGGAAAAAGCCTGATTCGTTCCAAGGCCCCGATCCATTTTTTTTTTTTTTTTATAGTGTAACTTTTTTTATAGTGTAACAATGTGTTCTGTCCTGATTGGTTTCTCAGACTGGATTTAAACTTTTCTCACGTTTGTCTCTCGTTTAAACATTCAAACTTTCATAGATTTTCAACAAAACGTATCAATATTGAAGTGTGGGGGGAAGCGGGAGGGGGGAGAAGACTGCGCTGCCACGTGTGCGCAGCATGACCCAGCGCAGAGCTGACAGCAGGACTAGACCAAGATCTAAACCTGGACTGGACCAGGACTAAACCAGGACTAAACCTGGACTAAACCTGGACTAGACCAGGTGGATTAAAGCGCCGCGTGCGGGTCTATTTCCTGGTTTTTCACGAGTCACAGCTGAGGCGAGCGGCGAGGAGGAGACTGCAGGCAGTCTGAGCGCATGTGAGCGCGGCTCCTCCTGGTTTAGTCCAGGTTTAGTCCTGGTTTAGTCCAGACCACTGCGGCTCCTCTAGACCTCCTCTAGACCTGGTCAGGTCTAGAGGAGGACCTGGTCAGGTCTAGAGGAGATCTAGACCACCGCGGCTCTTGCATGGCTCTCGCTCACATGCGCTCAGACTGCCTGCGGTCTCCTCCTCGCTGCTCGCCTCAGCTGTGACTCGTGAGAAACCAGGAAATAGACCCGCACGCGGCGCTTTAATCCACCTTGTCTAGTCCTGGTTTAGTCCTGGTTTAGTCCTGGTTTAGTCCTGGTCCAGTCCAGGTTTAGTCCTGGTCCAGTCCAGGTTTAGACCTTGGTCTAGACCTGCTGTCAGCCCCGCGCCGGGTCATGCTGCGCACACGTGTCCGCGCACACTTCTCCCCCCTCCCGCTTCCCCCCACACTTCAATATTGATACGTTTTGTTGAAAATCTATGAAAGTTTGAGTGTTTAAACAGAGACAAATGTGAGAAAAGTTTAAATCCAGTCTGAGAAAAGCGTATAATGTGTGTGGCTGAGCGCGCATTATTTGAATTTTTGAGATTTCGCGTTTCGTAAATTGAATTTTCTTTCGTATCTAGAGACAAAAATTTACCGTGAAGGCGTTTCGTAACTTGAAATTTTCATTTGTTGGGTCATTCGTAAGGTGAGGTACCACTGTATCTCCAAACTATATAAACGCTATGCAATCTCTAGTATCCAGACTCTCCAAACTCTAACCAAAACTCTCAGCTGACCGTAAGTCTCCTTCAAATCTCCACATTTTGAACGGAATCATTTTGGATGCTCCCCCTCGGCACGGCACGTCTCGTAACATCACTAATCCAAACCTTCTTGCTCCAATCTGTTCTCTTGTCTGACAATAGTCAAGTGGATTCAGCTTTACTAAACTTTCTCCGCCGCTCCGGCCTCTATCTGACAATTTAATGTTTTTTAACGACGGTGGAGAGCAGCACTGCGCACTGTAGCGTGTACCTGCCGGAAGAAGAGGGACACTAAATCAACTGCAGCAGAGTTCAGAGACAAAGAAGGGGCTGGAACACAGAAAACTGCTTTATTTGCCAAGAATTAACCAGAATTTTTGACGGAGTGGATTATCAGATGTTGGTTGAAGGACTTCCAGAACTTTCTACCGCTGCTCCTGTAAGTATCTCCAGGGTCGGACTGGGAACAAAATTCGGCTCTTGCATTTTTCCTTTGTGCGCGACCCCCACCCCGGTCCGTGGGCCGATTTGGGGTCCCACCGGACTGTCCCCGAGCGCTGTTACACTTTAAATGCCCGTCGATTTGAGTTTATATATGTTGTAGTATCTAGTCGAATTTAGAAGGACAGAACTGATGGTTAAATGACTTTAAATTTTTCCAGAATGGTTTCATAGAACCAACGTAAGAGCGAGACAAGAACAAAATAACAGAAATGAGCACATGATCACCGTATTATGAGCTCATTACATTACTCCGATCAAGCCCGCCGCCAGAGTAACAGCAGTATCCTTGATATATTAATACGCCCATTTGGAGCAAATAAAGGACCGCGACAAGCTAAAAGTCAAAAAGCAGAGGTGGAAAAAGTACTGAAAAATTGTAATTAAGTCAAAGTATCTTTACTTTGCTTAAATCCTACTCAAGTAAAAGTAGAAGTACCCATCTGAAAATGTACTGGAGTAAAAGTAAAGTAAAAGTTGTTTTAATCAAACTCTATAACGTGCATATCCAAACACACAGCTCATAACTGAACTCAGTAACATTGTGCTCTTAGTTCTGTGTTCCACAACACACACAAGGCCAGTCACAATCTGTTGGGAGGTCATATGGTCCATATATGGTCCAACACACAACACTACAACCAAAGTAAAGAAAATAAAACCAAAATCACTGGAACACAGCGGAACACTGGACATTTTGCATAATATTGCAAACTGATAAAAAAATAAATAAATAAATAAAACAAAGTGCCACGTCCCACACACTATTCGGCCCAATGGATGCTACAGCATTAGACCTGCAAAGCTCTTGTTCAGATTGAGCAGGAGTTGATTTTCAAAGTTTGCAGCACTAAGCCAATGTTCTGTGGTGAACGCTTGGCTGCTAGAATATCACAAACTAGTACTAGTAAAACTAGCAAATTATCATTTAGCACTAACATGCAAAGCTTGCATTCTCAACCAATCCATAGCTAACTATGGACTACTAGCCTACCACTGTTCACTCGAAACTAGTTCAGGCCCTGAACTTACTATCCCATAAATTACTATGATTCATTCAGTGACCAATCACAAACTGACGTCCTGCATTCTTATTTCTGACTGCCCTGGGGGTGATTAATTTCCCTTACACTCGGCCACACTTGAAACATTAGTTATCAGGATGTTGAGGTCTTGTAAGCTGAAAGCTCTGTTCGGCGGGGCAGACACATTTTACATTGCATGATGATGATGTTGTTGCCTATTTTACGTTTAAACGCGAATAATTCCTCGAGGTTTGGCCAAGGGCTTCTATCCTGTCCAGAATCAATGGAATTGCCACACGGAAACTGCGCAATGCATTCCCGGTAGATTTTTTTCTCCCGCATTTTTTTTTTTTTTCGTAAGATGCAAGAAGAATCCCTCAGTCGTCCAGGTAGAATCCATGATAACAGGAGAAATTCAATTTGTCAACTGGACAAAGTTTATTTGGTCGAAAACGTTTCGCCGCTCGTCCGAGAGGACTTTGAGTGCTATTATAATGTCGTAGACATGTAGGTGTCTTCATGTCTGTGCAGGTGAGTAGCTCAGTGATTCTGTGTTCTGACTGCCATTCCACAGAGGAGAAGTTTCAGAATGACGGTAAATATTTTTGGTTATTATTCATTTTGCAATGTGATTTAATGTGATGTTATTTCATGACACACAACTGAAGACGCACTAAATGAGCACAATCTTTTTATGGACTTTTAGCTTGTTGTGGTCCTTTATTTGCTCCAAATGGGCGTATTAATATATCAAGGATACTGCTGTTACTTTGTACGGTGCACCGTTTGTTAGGGATTTTTCCTAATAAACATCAACAAAAGGGAACAAATGAGAAAACAGACACAGAAGTAATATACTTGTTAACGAGGGAGAATGAGGTGTAGCATTTGTTAAGCAGAGCCGCCTCTGCCTCCTTCCAGGCCACACACTCAAATCTCAAAGAATACCTCCTCGTCCTTCCTTTTATTTAGGATCACATAGGCACGGAAATTTCCAGATACAATCATCAAGCTTACAACAAAGTTAATCTTTACCATACACACATTCCTCACTAATCAGCAATTGTATTGATTGTTTGTTTAAGCAGTTAATCAGTCTTTGTCCTTATCTCATCCTATGGTTTCACAATAGGAGATGAACCAACTCAAGAAGAATATAACACTTTGATAATTCATTAAAGACACTATTATACAATTTTCTTTAACACCGTTTCATACACTGCAGTGAGGGCGTTCAAAACAAGCGCTCTCACAGCTCTAGCGGCGACTTCTGGTTTGCGAGCGGCAGCGGGCTTGATCGCAGTTGCATTTTTCCTTTGTGCGTGACCCCCATCCCCCACCCCGGTCCGTGGGCCGATTTGTGGGGGAAAAGTCCAGGGCCGTTTTGGGGTCCCACCGGTCTAAACCTGGACTGGTCCTGGACTAAACCAGGACTGGACCAGGTCTAAACCAGGATTAAATCACCCCATGCGGCTCTTTGCTGGTTTCGTGCAGCTCTTGCGTTCGTTTGTGCATGTTCGGTTTGTGGCTCGGGCTGCGAGGACGCGGTCCTGAGGGGGAGGCATGGTCCGGGCGCTGCGGTTCGATGCTCGCAGCCCCGGCCTCGCGCCGGTCGTGCCGCTCTGTCACTGATTTGACCACAGTGAGCGGGTGAATGGAGCCTCCACGCTTCACTATTAATACATTTTGTTGAAAATCTACGAAAGTTTGAGTGTTTAAACGAGAGAAAAATGTGAGAAAACATTAATTCCAGTATTTTAAGGCGTTTATAGCCTTAAAACGTATAATAATTGTAAAATATAAAGTTGTCCTACTTCGCGGATTTCACTCATTACGGGTTATTTCTGGAACCTAACCCCCGCGATAAACGAGGGACCACTGTATTTGTCCATCCCGTCTTCAATGTCCCCAGTATCACAAAGGTGAGGTGTGCACCCTCTAGTGGAGCCATTATTTGGGAGAAGATACAGTCAAGATTTGCCACCTCTACCCATATTTATATAAATGAGTAAATAATGGTGATTCTACAGTGGGGGCGTTATTCAATGGCTAAACTGGCCTGTCGATATGTGCTACCTTTAGTCGCAGCCCTATTTGAGAGCATAATATGACTGTCGAAATGAACTACCGACGTGTATTCATAGAAATGAGTTGAAATCTGACATAACTAAACTAAAGTGTGATCACTGTGTGCAAACAGCATCAAACCTGCCATCTCTAATCCAAAGAAATATGTAGTAAAACTGGGGAGGTTTACTTTATTGGCTCTGTACAACTGTAAAATTGTCACTGATTGTATTGCATCTTTTCCACTCTGCATCTCCCAGTCGGCGGCGCGCGCATGCGCAGCGGCCCCTCCCCTAGCCCACTCTATCACTGTCTGGTTAGTGGGGAAACGAAATTTCGAATTCACTCTATGTACATGTACATGATTGTTTTCGACAAAGCAAACTATGTCTATGACTATGACTTAATGAAAGTTCCTTTTTTATAGCAAAAGGAGAAATTCAATTTGTAAACTGGACAAAAGTTTATTTGTTCAAATCCGTTTCTCAGCTCATCCAAGCTGCTTCTTCAGTTCTGGTCAGACGCTGGTGGACACTGCCTATATCTGCCTGATGGGGGCGCTAACTACAATGAAATGACTCTGAGACTACCACACCTACTTGTTTACAGTTTGTGTTAGTTAGGTGGGCCTATTAGATCTGCAGTGGGAGTGGAGTGTGGGTCTTGTTAGCAGAACCATTCAGGACCATAATGGTGTTTTCACTCCTCTGGACCTGACCTGCTGCACTATTGTTTTCTTTGTTTGTTTTGATTTAGGTTTGAGGATAGAGTTATAGATGGAGACAAATTATGTCTGAGACCTCCATTTCTGTTCAAGGAAGGATTCTCTTTCTTGACAAAAATAGCCTCTTTAACTTCCCTCTCAAACCAGCATTTTATATTCTATTACTTCTTTTATACTTAAGTCTGATTTTGTACATACACATTTATTATCATTACTTTTATTTGTAAAAATTATGTCTCACCTGACACTGTCTTATTGCTCTTTGGTTGCTATTTCCATATATATATTTTTTACCCTATATTATATATTATATTTGATGAGTGAGCTACTGTACCCAAAACAATTTCCCTTGCAGATCAATAAAGTTTGTCTAAGTCTAAGAAACTGTAAACAAATAGGTGTGATAGTTTCATAGTAATTTCATTGTAGTTAGCTCCTCCCTGCAGCCAGTTATAAGCAGTGTCCACCAGCACTCTAGCCAGAACCGAAGAAGCAGCTTGGATGAGCTGCGAAACGTATTCGACCAATTTTGTCCAGTTGACAAATTGAATTTCTACTTTTGTCATGGATTCTGCCTGGACAACTGAGGGATTCTACACACTTTCCTTTGTTTTATTGCAGAGCTACTGGATCCACCAACAGAATGGCTTTCACATGTGACCAGTGTGGAAAGGTGTGGCCAACAGCTTTCAAACTGAAAGTACACTACAGAACTCACGCAGGAGAAAGACCATACAGCTGTGCCCAGTGTGGGACGGAATTTAGAGACTCCGGTAACCTCCGTAAACATATGAGAATCCACAGTGGAGAGAAGCCATACGAGTGTGACCAGTGTGGGACGGAATTTAGACACTCCAGTGCCCTCCGTCAACATATGAGAATCCACACAGGAGAGAAGCCATACGAGTGTGACCAGTGTGGGACGGAATTTAGAGACTCCAGTAACCTCCGTAAACATATGAGAATCCACAGTGGAGAGAAGCCATACGAGTGTGACCAGTGTGGGACGGAATTTAGACACTCCAGTGACCTCCATAAACATATGAGAATCCACACAGGAGAGAAGCCATACAGATGTGACGTTTGTGAAAAGGCATTTTCACAGTCAAGCCACCTAGTATTACATATGAGAATCCACACTGGAGAGAAGCCATACAGATGTGACGTTTGTGAAAACACATTTTCACGGTCAGACACCCTAGAATCACATATGAGAATCCACACAAGAGAGAAGCCATACGAGTGTGGCCAGTGTGGGTGGACATTTAGAAACTCCAGTGCCCTCCGTCAACATATGAGAATCCACACTGGAGAGAAGCCATACAGATGTGACGTTTGTGAAAAGGCATTTTCACAGTCAGGCACCCTAGAAATACATATGAGAGTTCACACAGGAGAGAAGCCATACAGATGTGACGTTTGTGAAAAGGCATTTTCACAGTCAAGCCACTTAGAATCACATATGAGAGTTCACACAGGAGAGAAGCCATACAGATGTGATGTTTGTGAAAACACATTTTCACGGTCAGACACCCTAGAATCACATATGAGAATCCACACAAGAGAGAAGCCATACGAGTGTGGCCAGTGTGGGTGGACATTTAGAAACTCCAGTGCCCTCCGTCAACATATGAGAATCCACACAGGAGAGAGGCCATACGAGTGTGACCAGTGTGGGTGGAAATTTAGAAAATCCAGTGCTCTCCATCGACATATGAGAATCCACACAGGAGAGAGGCCATACAGATGTGACGTTTGTGAAAAGGCATTTTCACGGTCAAGCCACCTAGAATCACATATGAGAATCCACACTGGAGAGAAGCCATACAGATGTGATGTTTGTGAAAAGGCATTTTCAGAGTCAGGCACCCTAGTATTACATATGAGAATCCACACTGGAGAGAAGCCATACAAATGTGACATTTGTGAAAAGGCATTTTCACATTCAGGCACCCTAGAATCACATATGAGAATCCACACAAGAGAGAAGCCATACAAATGTGACATTTGTGAAAAGGCATTTTCACATTCAGGCACCCTAGAATCACATATGAGAATCCACACTGGAGAGAAGCCATACAAATGTGACATTTGTGAAAAGGCATTTTCACATTCAGGCACCCTAGAATCACATATGAGAATCCACACAAGAGAGAAGCCATACGAGTGTGACCAGTGTGGGTGGAAATTTAGATATTCCAGTGCTCTCCATCGACATATGAGAATCCACACAGGAGAGAGGCCATACAGATGTGACGTTTGTGAAAAGGCATTTTCACAGTCAGGCCAGCTAGTATTACATATGAGAATCCACACTGGAGAGAGGCCATACAGATGTGACGTTTGTGAAAAGACATTTTCACGGTCAGACACCCTAGAATCACATATGAGAATCCACACAAGAGAGAAGCCATACGAGTGTGACTAGTGTGGGTGGAAATTTAGACACTCCAGTGCCCTCCGTCAACATATGAGAATCCACACAGAAGAGAAGCCATATGAGTGTGACCAGTCTGGGAAAGCTTTCTCTCAATCATCCAGTCTCAATACACACATGAGAATTCACTTCAGACAGACTATGAGTGACCAGTGTAAAAAGGCTTTTAGAACATTCCAGTAACTCTCCAGTCACTACCAAACGTGCACAGGAGATGAACCAGACGACTGTGAAGAAAGAGGGAAGGCTTTGAGGTCTGTGAGGAACCGTCTGAAACATGTCCAAATCTTCCAGACTGAAGAGAAAAGCTGCAGCTCTGACCAGTGTTGGTGGACTTTGAGAAAATCTGCTCATCTGAAGGTGCACCGTCTAGAACAGTCTAAAGGAGAAAGAGCTGCTGAGGCCAGATCAAGTGAGCCTAAAGTCAGACTCAAAAAGCTGGAGATCAGGCTTCAGAGAGTCTGGACTGTGGAGTTCAGCTCTGTGGCAAAAATTTACATAATTTTTAAGATTGTATTGTATTTTTTTTATCCTTTTTTTATTACAAAGAGGTTTTAGCTGAAGTCTGTCCATCTTGTTCTTCATTGTCTTTATTTTTTGCTTTGAACTTTTAATCCAGCTTCACTGCAGTTCCCTAATCAGAGACGTGCATGGATTTGTGTTTTGTTTTTCAAATTTCTGCTTGCTGAGGACTGACCCACAACAGAGGGTTATTCTTTTCATGGATGCTGTGGTTAAAAAAGTCTACCTGTGTTTTTTTTGTTTGTTTGTTTGTTTCATTCCTCAAGTATGAAAAGACATCAACAGTGTGATAACATTACAAAAATTGAATGAAAGGAGCAGAAAGAAGAGTAATCTTATTTTATCTGCCCCTCTTCCCTTTTCTAGACAATAACACCAATAGTGACGATAAAACTTTTCATCAATACATTTTCAATCACAATTATTAATCAATTGTAAACAGAAAGCTTCATTTTTAAGTGCAAGAGCTTAGTTTTCTTTTTCATACATACACATTACACTGGATTTTATGTATTTTTAAAATGTCGTTATTGTACTTGTTCCTTTGATTTCTTTGTCAAGACTTTTCCATAAATGAACTCCTTTCACAGCGACGCTTCGATCCATAACCTCGGTTCTGAATCTGGGTTTTTTAAACATGTCGGTTCTTTTTAAATTGTAGTTCTTGTTCTCATCTTAAACAGTCTGTGAATATTTACAGGAAACACTGCACTTTGCTTTATACATGACTTTGAGGAGACTTAATTCAAAAATATCACACATTTTCAACACTTTAAGTTGAACAGATAATTGGTTGGATGCTCTGACTGTTGGCGATAATTCTCAAAGCCCTTTTCTGTAGAATAAATAATGGCTGTAGGTGAGTTTTACATGGTGACCTCAAATTTCTACACAGAACATCAGATATGGTGCGATTACGGAGTTATACAAGGTTAATAATGAGAATTTTATGCAACACAGAAACTGCTTTGGAAATTTTGCTTTTAGTGTCATTTATATGAGATCTCCAGTTTAGACCTTCATCAATCATGACTCCTAAAAATGTAGATTCACCTTCTCTTAATCTGTATCCATCTATGTCTAATGTTATGTTGTCTTTTTTATTTTTATCTTTAAATAAAATGAAATTTGTTTTTTTAACATTAAGAATCAATCCATTTAAATCAAACCAATATTTTACTTTTTTAGCTCTTCGTTTACTCTATTTGACTCTTTTATATCTTTTCCGTGGTAAAATATTGTCGTATCATCAGCAAATAGAATTTTCCCAAGTTCAGATACTTTAACAAAATCATTCATATATAAAATAAATAATTTGGGCCCAAGAATCGAGCCTTGGGGCACACCCCATTTGATATCATACCTTTCTGATTCTGTGTCATTGATTTGTACATACAGTGGTACCTCACCTTACGAATGACCCACGAGAATTTCAAGTTACGAAAAGCGGGAGGGGGGAGAAGACTGCGCGGACACGTGTGATAGCGCAGCATGACCCGGCGCGGAGCTGACAGCAGGTCTAGACCAAGGTCTAAACCTGGACTGGACCAGGACTAAACCAGGACTAGACCAGGTGGATTAAAGCGCTGCGCGCGGTCTATTTCCTGGTTTCCAGCTGAGGGGAGCAGCGAGGAGGGGACTGCACGCAGTCTGAGCGCATGAACGAGACCCATGCATGTGTGGAGACCTGACCAGGTCTAGAGGAGGTCTAGAGGAGCCGCGGTGGTCTGGACTAAACCTGGACTAAACCAGGAGGAGCCGCGGTGGTCTGGACTAAACCAGGACTAAACCTGGACTAAACCAGGAGGAGCCGCGGTGGTCTAGCTCTTGCATGGGTCTCGTTCATGCGTTCATGCGCTCAGACTGCGTGCAGTCCCCTCCTCGCTGCTTTAATCCACCTGGTCTAGTCCTGGTTTAGTCCTGGTTTAGTCCAGGTTTAGTCCTAGTTTAGTCCAGGTTTAGTCCTGGTTTAGTCCAGACATTTTGTTTGCTTCACAGGTAGCTGATGACCTGAAGGTTGTTGTATTGACATGTGACGTGGCAGTTTGCAACGCGGTGCCCATTTTTTAACCTAACTGGTTCCGTTTTCTGTAGGTGATAGAAGAGAGCTGTGGAAGCTGTGTCTTACCGTGCTCTCACACAGATGCAATGTTTTTTTTTCCTGATCCTAATGTTGACATTCCTCCCATATCAGCTTGCAGAGTTGGCTACTCAGGCTGAGTTTGGACAGTGATTTATTTAATAGTTTATTTGGAAGGGACAATGCATATTAATGAACGCACAATTTGTATAAGATCACACAAACCAATGTAAATATGCCGGATTTAGCACAGTGCTAATTTCCATCCACAGTCCCAGACATAAAGATATAGCATACAATAGAAAATATGTTGCCGTTGCAGACATTAAACAATTTAGTATCTATACAATAGTAGCATATAATTCAATAAATTACAGTAAAAATACAATTGATGGGCTTAGCCTAAAGTGCGGATTAAAAGGTGCTTCTCAGTGTGTGTAGTAAAGTGCCTGTGATTAAGGTGCCTATTTACAATGTGGATTTTTGGTGTGTGTGTCTGTGTGTGTGTTTGTGCACTTTGTGTATGTCATGGCTATTGTATTATATGATTACAGTTTTGATTCCGTGATTCAGATTGAATAATACAAAATTGGTTCACTAAAGGGTTTCCTGCATATGCACATAGGCATGTGCTGTCAGTCATGTGTTATTTTGTATGGTCAACAATCCAGGTAAAACTAAATTAATAGTCCAGAATGGCAAGGGGCAGTTTTGTGGCAAGACTAGTTGTCTAAAATCTCCTTTATATAGTCTATATTTCTTCCTCTGGCTCCAATGCTTCTCATATTTGAATGTGATCATTTTAATATTTCATAAAATAGTGGTTCCATTTGCTTTTAGGATGTCTTTGTAGCCCCTCTGTGGTAAACACATGGCACAAAGTAAAGAGCTATACTATACTCATAATATTTACATATATCCACAACAAAATAAGTTGCTGAGAATACAAATTAATTATAAAATTTGATATACTTAAAAAAAAAAAAAAAGGAATTGGGAAATACTAAATTCTATATGAAGTTAAGAATAAACATTGGTTGCCTTTTACAGTTCAGCTCATGTGCGTCTTTCTCATGGTTTGGTGTAGTCATAGGGATAATTTCAGGTACATTGATCCATACATTGTAATGATATCTTCCAGATATGCACCAATTGATAGTGTGATTAAAAAAGATAAGCAATTTAACTGTTAACTATTCATAATTTATTTATTATCTTGTGCGTTTAAATAACCAGACATATAGAAATTAAGGTATCTTAAAATATAGTAAGTATTGATTTAAACTTGTGATTTAAACTAAACTTGTGTGCATTACAGTTTAGTAGATAAAATGGGCTTGGTTTAGGGTTTGGATAAGATAAGTTTGAGTTTACCCGACGCTAAGGTAAGTCTTGGTTGGTTGACACCTGGTCACAACACATGGAGGAGTTCCCATGTAAACATGTTTCTAGTCCCGCAGTGGTTAAAGCTCTAATAACTGAAATTGTGCCACAGTGGGGTATTCGAGAAAAAATTTAAAGTAACAATGGGACGCACTTCGTGGCCAGGGTAATTGAGGAGGTGGGCCAATTTTTAGGAATTGATCTCCGCAGAATGGCACTTTAAAAGGTAAACTGGTTAAGATCTGTGAGGACACAGGCCTCACTTGGGTCAAGGCTCTTCCACTGGCTCTCATGTACATGAGGATGGGAGTGCGAGCACCGGGTAATACGAGTCCGGTTGAAATATTGTTTCCCAGACCCCCCAATCTTGGCTTGGGCCCACCTCCCAGGAAATTTTCCCCATAGTTTTCTGTGTGATGTGCTAACGTACTGTGCAGGTGAGGGCCACGCTGCTGATGGGTGCCACGAATGTTCTCCACAACATTAAGGTCGGAGACCTGGTGCTGGTGAAGGAAACCAGGCGCGAGCACTGGGGTTCGCATCGCTGGGCAGGCCCTTACGAAATGCTGTTGGTCACCGAAACTGTTGTGAAGGTCGCACAGTGGGGGATGTGGATACATGCGTCCCACGGGAGATCGGTCCCTCGTCTAAAGGAGGTCGAGGAGGTCCCGTGCCACCCAGGTGAGGGGTGCAGCACCACCGCACCCAAGTAACAAGGGGTACGAGCTGCCCCATCGAGGCTGCAGCAGGAGTAGGCCCGCAGGCTACTTCTGCCAACTCTAAGAACGGGGTAGGCTGTCACGCTGCCTCCTCCGGGAAGAAAGAGGGGAGACCAAGCGCTACCTCCAACGCTAGAGCACGCGGACCAGGCCCTCTGGCGGGTCCCTACGTGGGAACAACAGAGCCAGACTCTCTGGTGGGCTCCTCCGAACGCAAGCCACGAGGGAGACCTCCAGGGGCTCGAACGGGGTCCAACCGAGCCCCACCTGACCCTACTGATCGTGTGCTAAGGTCTCGTGGTAACAGAGAATGATCCATCTACTGGTAATGTGCCCTAACCCATCTGACAGGATCGAGATGATACCGAATGTCACTTCCTCCTTGGATGAGGGGGAAGTTCCAACCATGGTCACTATGTCTAAATGAACTAAATCTGAGGTTCATCAGATTAAACTTATTAAGGTGTGAACTTAAAGGCACCTATTAATTTTTTTCTCTAGAAGTGTTCCTTTAATGTCCCCTATTGCATTCACATGATTTGTTTTGATTATGGTTCTGATGTGTTATGGTTAACATTTGACCATTTGTTTCTTCCTACCTTAAAGCTTAAGCTATATTTTTTTGGGGTGCTCTCACCCACAAAAACAGCAGTGTCTATTTCTTAACTGTGTTTATGTAAGATTTGTTGTTTGGTTGATTAAGAATAAAATTAGATTTTATTATTATCAAAAGAGGGGAATTGTAATGGAAATCTTACAATAATCATGCATATAATCATATATATATGTAATGTTGGTTTTGATGATTCTTAATAAAGTAGGTTGTCTATCTTGTTATTAAAATCTAGCTAAGGCTTTCGGCCGTGAACACGTGTGGTAGATTACACTGGCCTCCAAGTCTGTTTTTCACTTGTTGTTTTGCTGCAAAGGAGCCAGCCTTGAGCTGACCTGTTATGTTAAATGTTATGTCTTGATTATGCACGTACGCACCCTTATACCCCCGTGGGGTATAAGGACTTGCTCTGTTTTGTTGTGAACACAGATCTAGGGACAGAGACCTCTGTGAGGGACAGTCAGGGTGTAATTGTGCACAATTGCTTTTAATAAATGAACTCTTTGATTCAAGACAACTTTCCAGTTTTATTTTCTTAGAATAGAAATTCCACAACACCTTATTGCAAACACCTTTTCCAATATTTTTAAAACTGTGGAAGCAGTGAGACTGGCCTATAGTTTGAGAAGTTATGTTTATCACCATTTTTATAAAGAGGTTCTATTTTCTCTCATTTCATTTTGTCAGGGAAAGCCCCTGTTGTTATTGATAAATTGCATATGTATGTAAAAGGATCAATAACAGATTCAATTATATTTTTCACAATCACCATGTCCAATCCCTCACAGTCAGTTGATCTTTTGTTTCCACAGTTTTTAACCATTTTTCTTAGTTCATCTTTTTCCACCTTGTCCAGAAAAATCCTGTTCACATTATGAACAATGAACAATGATTATCAATAATTATCAATGATTATATTTCCATCGATCTTTTTAGAGGGATTACCTACAAGGCTGGACCCCACATTAGCAAAATATTCACAAAACTCATTTGAAATGTGTTTTTCATCATATGTCAGTATTTTCCTGTACAAAGTGGTGTGGATAAGGATGTTTCACTTTCTTATCACTCTATTTATTATTCCCCAAGTCGACTTCATGTTATTTTTGTTTTTTATTTAGTTGTTCAGTGTAATTTTCTTTTTTTTCTTTTCCTGATAATCCATACTCATTTGTTTTTATATTTTCTATACTTGTCTTCTGCCTCTCCTGTGTGTGTTTTCAAAAAACATGTATACAATTTTTTTTTTTTCTACATGCATTTTTTATTCCTTTGGTCCATGGTTTATTTTCACTTTTCTATCGGGAGGTTAATAAAGGGCAACATTTATGATACAGTTTTATCAGTGTATCAATCAAAGAGTCGTTTGCTTGATTGACGTCATTGACATAAACTGCATCCCGTCTTTGTGCTTTAAGATCTTCATTAAGTGTCTTTAGGGCTTTCATTGATCTGTTCCTTGACAATTTTACACTCACACACACACTTTTGTGTTTGTATTTACAAGCTGTAAATAAAAGTCAGGTCAAAGTCGACTTTATTGTCAATTCTGCCATATGTGTTCGACATACAGTGAATCGAAATTCAGTTTCTCTCTGGCCAAGCAGTGCAAAAAGATATAATAACAAAATACAATATAAAAACAAGACAAAAACTAAGACAAAATCTAAAAACCAGTGCAAAGAATAAATAAATAACTATTTACAATTTTAACAACAGTACAGTACAACGACAAAAGAAGAAATTCAATTTGTCAACTGGACAAAGTTTGTTTGGTCGAAAACGTTTCGCCGCTCATCTGAGAGGCTTCGTCAGTTCTGGTTAGAGTGCTGGTAAGACACTTGCTTATATCTCGCTGCAGGGAGGAGCTCACTAGCTCACTACTTTCCGAAAATATCTCGCCTATTGGTTTCTGTCTTTTGTTTCTCTGGCGTCTAGATTAGCATACCTATTCATCCCTACACGACTGTTTTTCACACCTCTGGCCCTGACCTGGCTAGCCCTATTGTGTCTTTTGTTTGTTTGATCTGGGTTTAAGAATGGAATTATAGATGGGAGACAAATTATGTCTGACTCCACCATTTCTGTTCAAAGAAGGATTCTCCTTTTTGACAAAAATAGCCTCTCTCAATAGCCCATCTCAAACCAATTCTTTTCCCTGGCCAAGATCTGAACCTAATTCTATTTCTAGAATTATCAAACATTTCCATTAGACTTTCAGTAAATTGTTGAGCACCAGAGTCTGGTGGTCTGTGTACACAGATTATTCAAATATTTCTGTTGCAGATGTAATTTCCAGTTACAATTTCGATTCCATTATTTTCAGTTATTTCATTTCCCATTTTGCAGTTCAAATCAGAATGTTTGTATAATGCCGCCCCTCCACCTCTTTTGCTCTTCCTCTTTACTGAGAAAAGCTCAAATCCATCCGACTGTACCTCGTTCATGATGTCATCCCTAAACCATGTTTCTGTGATCGATACTTAATCTTATTTGTAAATTCTTTTATTTCTGACATTTGTTTAAGTGGATGAGAGTCAGAGTATCGACTTCAATGTTTTGATTGTTAAATTGTTCCTCATTATAATATATGTATCTAATTCCTGTATATGATTCATATTTGTTTGTTTGATCTAAACTAACACCTTTGTACATAACCAATCACATATTTGACACACTTCACAATGAGACATTTCATTTTGCTTGTTTAAATTTGCCTCGATCCTCCACGTTCCTGACCTGTGGCATTTGCTCCTTTTACCCTTATCCAAACTCCACAGTTCAGACCCATGTTGCTACTATTTGGTTTTGTCTTTTTAAAAGTCTTGCCTCTCTTGCAATATCTGCATTTTTTTCATCAAGTGTTCATTCACATTTACGTTTGTGCCTTTCTATTTTTTTTTTGTGCCTGTTTCAGTAGATCATTTTTGTGTTCTGTTTGTAAATCTCACAATGATGATGGTTTGTTTTTACCATTTCTGTTTGGAAGTGTGTGGCATGCAGATATTGTGTTTTGTTGAATGTGAATACCTTTTTTGAGAAACAAAAGTCAGTCACTTGCTGCTCCAGTGTGCAAAGCTCTTCAGGTGGTGCATCTTCTCCAGCAGCTCCACCTGGATTCACAACTCTGGCATATGAGCGATTGTAGATTCTTATGGTTCTAATTGAAGCTTTAGCTTGACGCTCATCAAACTCTCTCATCCCAAAAAATAAATCCATGAGTCCACTTCTTGATTTTAACTGTTTACTTGAAAAACTTAAAGCAACATTACAAAACTGAAGAAATAGCCACAAACTACTAATAAATTAAGATTGTTTGAAGAGAGAGCGCACAAGGTCAAAAAACTATACCACGCTGCGTAACAGGGGAACTTCCTTCCTGGTGCATAACAGGGATTCCCCTGTCAGCGTGGCTGTCTTTTTCCGCACTGTAAAATAGTTCCCACCCAAAATGACCAAGTCAAGTTCTCCGTGTTAATTTGCACATTTATTTGCACTTGATATGAATGTGCACTACACAGAAAGTAATTGGGAAACGCATCGAGCAAATTAATTCCTTTTGGCCGAAATCTTTCTCTGGCGACGTTAGACTCCAGTCTAACGCGGAGTAGCTGCAGATACCGCGGCGGTCAGTGCTGACAGACCTGGACAATGGCTGGGTCACCAGGAAAACGCTTTCCACCACTTATTTTAGTCTCTGGACTGTGGGGAGATGCCCAAGTTTGACCTGGGGGTGGCATATCCCTTTAAGCTTCGTCCAGGATGAGAAGTATGTCATCAGCTGGTCCAATGGATCTTTGGAGGCTTGCACTTGTATGGCATGAGACTGAACTCTCTTAATCTCTGGGTCATCCATGCTTATCATACCAGGATCTGGATTCTTTGGCCACTGGTCTTCCTCGCAGCACAGGAAATCCGGTCCGGAAAGACAGCTTTCACATTTCAAGAATGCTTTGACAGACTGCCCTCGGGACACATGATCCGCTGGATTCAGGCTGGTATTGACGTACCTCCACTGTGAACCTTGAGAGTGACACACACAGCACAGGTCAGAATATCACCACACCACCAGGGGGCAGCAAAGGTCAAAACAACACCACACCACCAGGGGGCAGCACAGGTGAGTACAACGCCGCCAATAATCAAGTAAAATAGAACGGCAGGCATTTTTACATATGTCTCATTTAAATCCGCCCAATAGCACTTGTGTCTCTCTATAGTTCTGACCCAGGGCTCTCAAGTCTCACACATTGAGAGTGTGACACACGCAATTCGACGTGTTCACACGCTCACACGCCACACATGGTATTTCTCACGCTGATTTTTTAAAAAGCAATTCAAAACTGTAGCCACTGTTCACAGCGCTTCTGTGCCCAGAAAATCAGTAAGTTAATGCAGGCACTGCGCGTTTTCAGCGAAAAAAAGTCACTCACACACCAGTGCTCGAGTTGAGCGATCAGCTGTGAGGCCTGTTCGCCAATCAGCTGATATTTACGCGGCATTTCCAAGACAATAAGAATCCTTAACTTGCTACGTTAATGCTACGTAAGAAGAAACTCTCGTCTCGGGACACGGGATAAGTTCGGGATATGTCCTTTTCTCCGGAGCTCCGGATTATTAAAGACCGTGACACGTGCATACATGGATACGAGTGACCGCGTTCTTATGGGTAAGTCATATTATCAGATTATTTCTGCATCTTTTTCGGCACTAAACCAGAACTAAACCAAGACTAAACCAGGACTAAACCAGGACTAAACCAGATCTAAACCAGGACTAAGCCAAGACTAAACCAGGACTAAGCCGGGTCTAAACCAGGATTAAACTGGGACTAAACCAGGACTAAACCAAGACTAAACCAGGTCTAAACCAAGACTAAGTCAAGACTAAACCAGGTCTAAACCAGGACTAAACCAGGACTAACCCGGCACTAAACCAGGACTGAACCAGGTCTAAACCAGGACTAAGCAAAGACTAAACCAGATTTAAACCGGGTCTAAACCAGGACTAAACCGGGACTAAACCAGGACTAAACCAGGACTAAACCAAAACTAAACCAGGTCAAAACCAAGATTAAGCCAGGACTAAACCAGGTCTAAACCGGGACTAAGCCAGGACTAAACCGGGAATAAACCAGGTCTAAACCAGATCAAAACCAGGACTAAACCAGAACTAAACCAGGTCTAAACCAGGACTAAACCGGGTCTAAACCAGGATTAAACTGGGACTAAACCAGGACTAAACCAAGACTAAACCAGGTCTAAACCAAGACTAAGCCAAGACTAAACCAGGTCTAAACCAGGACTAAACCAGGTCTAAAACAGGACCAAACCAGGACTAACCCGGCACTAAACCGGGACTAAACCAGGTCTAAACCAGGACTAAACCAGGTCTAAACCAGGACTAAGCCAAGATTAACCAGATCTAAACCGGGTCTAAACCAGCACTAAACCAGGACTAAACCAGGTCTAAACTAGGACTAAACCAGGTCTAAACCAGGACAAAGCCAAGACTAAACCAAATCTAAACCGGGTCTAAACCGGGACTAAACCAAAACTAAACCAGGTCTAAACCAAGACTAAGCCAGGACTAAAACAGGTCTAAACCAGGTCTAAACCAGGACTAAAAAAGGACTAAACCAGGACTAAACCAAGACTGTGTGTGATAACATATCCTGTGCATTATTGAATTATTGAATGATAATATGGACTTTTTGTTATAAAAGCATTTCCATTTTAACAAAGTACCTTCTAATTCTGCCCCCCACTCCTCGGGAAAAAATGTCACTCGGAGATCTCTCACTCCTACCAATCTTCAAAACTTGAGAGCCCTGTTCTGACCTCTGAGCCCGTGGATCATTCTGTTATAATTTCGACATTTTAAATCACAATATTGATCTAAAATGACTTAATAAAAGAAACAAATGTGCCGATTTCTGCGTTATAAAACTGGTGTCTAATGGACCTGACGTGGTCGTAAACATCATGAAAACAAAGCACCACATGGGCCCCTCCTGTAGACAGAACCAAAGAGGACTAAACCAGGACTAAAGGAGGACTAAACCAGGATTAAAGCAGGACTAAAGCACGACTAAACCAGGACTAAACCAGGATTAAAGCAGGACTAAAGCACGACTAAACCAGGACTAAACCAGGTCTAAACCAGGTCTAAGGTGTGTGTATAGTCTAAACGTGCAATATTTTCTATACTCTCTTTTTACTTATTTTATTATTATTACTATTTGTCTGCTGCACTTTCTTGTTCAAACGTTCGCTTGTACCAAACTGCCTGGAGCTAATGTGACAAGTGATTTTCTCCTATGTGAGATCAATAAAGTCTTATCTTATCTTAAACCTGCTTTAGATTTCATAACTCCCAACCTCCATTTTGTCTGTGTGTCAGATGCCCTCCCGTCCTTCTATATTTGAGAATTTGGGACATTGAAAGTCACATAAAAACAGATTTGTGAATTTATTTGTGTTTTGAACATGACAGTGTAAATATGATCACAGGTTTGCCTTCAGCATTACAACAGCATCACCAGTGTTACTCATTCTGTGACTGCACCTTTTACAATCATGATTCAAAGTCCACAAACACACACTGAACATCTACACACACTTTTAGATCACTTTTACACTAGAACAGAGCAAACACTTATCGTATAAACTCATCACGGTGAAGAATTAGGACACTCTGAATGCAGAAGGTAAGTGAGGAAGAACTTTGGACCACTGCAAACTGTTTACAATGAACTAGTTCTGTTTGTCACGTTTTTAAGATGTGAAAAACACCTGCAAACATTTCAAAGGAAAAATCAGGTACAGCCTTTAGAAATAAAAGTCACAAATTTGATCCAAACTGTGGAGAACAAAGTTATTATTTCAGTTTAGGGAAATGTGCAGAGTCTCCATACCTGTTTAACGTGACCCCAGTGTAGAGAGGCTGAGTGAACCTGGTCTGGACTCTGTGGAGGAGACTCATGGTTCCACCAGAGACACTGTAAAACGCCAAAACCCCTGCACTGTGGTCCAGGTAAACCCCGATTCTGGACCCGACCGGACCTGAGACCTTGGACTTGACTAAGTTAAACCAAAATGAATAACCGGTTTTAAAACAGTCTAAGGCCCAGGATTTATCGTTGTTTCCAAATCCACATTCATCAGAGTCTCCTTTCCTCTGAATCTCTCTGTATGAAACTGCTACAGAAAAACACCACCCGCTCCACTCCACCTCCCAGTAACAGCGGCCCCTCAGACTCTCTCTGCTCAGGACCTGACACTGCTCCCAGTTACTGAATCTGTCTGGATGATCTGGATACCTCTGGTGTTTTTTCATAAATTTGACTCTTTTGTTTCCATCAGACAGAACCAGTTGGCTTTGAGCTGTGTTTGGGTCCAGAGTGATTTCTGTAGAATATTGTAAGAAGTCCTCTCTGGAGCTGGGTTCAGCTGGTGGCAGTAAAACCTGGTCTGGACTCTGGTCTGGTTTCTGGTCTGGTTTCTGGTCTGGTTTCTGGTCCGGGCTCTGGTCCGGGCTCTGGTCCGGGCTCTGGTCCGGGCTCTGGTCCGGTCTCTGGTCTGGACTCAGGGTGAGCTGGAGTGTGTCCCTGAGTTTGGACACAGCTTTGGTCACTTCCTCAAAGAATCCCCAGTCCCCTGTGTGAATGGAGGCTGGCTCTGTGCTCTGTGTGTGTGGGGACAGTGAGGCGTAGACCTTTAGAAACTGGTTATGATCCTGGGTGAGGGCCAGTGTGTCCAGCTCAGAGAGGCTCCTCTTCAGTCCCCTCACGTCCTGCTGCAGATGGTCCTGGAGCTCTTGGACTCGTCTCAGTTGGGTCTGCTCCTGGGAGCGGATCTGCTGCTCCACTTCAGCTCGTCTTTTCTCCAGGAGAAGGGCCATGTCTCTGAAGCTGTCCCCGCTGCGCTGCTCTGCTGTCTGGGCAGAGCGTCTGATGTCCTGGGCCTCCTGTTGGAGCCTCTGGAGGTCTGTCTCTTTGTGCTGGAGGCTCTGGAGCAGCTGGGCCCTCCTGGCCGGCAGCTCAGCCTGCCTCTGAGCCCTCTCTGAGGCAGAGTACATGAGGTCATGGCCCTTGTGCTGGTCCACACAGAGGGAGCAGAGCAGCCGCTGGTCAGTGCGGCAGAATAGATCCATCACTTTGTCGTGTTGAGAGCAGATGTTTTCCTGGAGCCTGTGGGAGGGCGCCACCAGCTGGTGTTTCTGTAGTACTGCAGCTTCATGATGAGGCTGTAGGTGGCGCTCACAGTAAGAGGCCACACACTGCAGACAGGACTGGACAGCTCTCAGCTTCCTCCCAGTGCACACATCACAGGACACATCCTGAGGTCCGGCATAGCAGCGGGCAGCAGGGGGCGCTGTCCTCTTCATCTGCTCTACCAAACCTGCTAACATGATGTTTTTACCCAGGACAGGCCTGGGGCTGAAGCTCTGGCGACATTCAGGACAGCTGTAGAGCTTCTTCTCGTCCTCTTGGTCCCAGTGCTGTTGGACACAGTTCCTGCAGTAGCTGTGTCCACAGGGAACAGTCACAGGATCCTTCAGTAGATCCAAACACATGGAGCAGAAAAAGGCTTCTTGGTCGAGTTCTTTCTGCGCCATCTCTGCTGAATCACACTTTGACTTCCACACACATGAAACTTAAGAGCGCTGAGGGAGGAGTCATGTGGAGATCTGAGGAGGAAACAGGAAGCAGAACACTTAAAGTCACACACACCTTTTATTCTGTTTCACATGAGACTCTGTCAGCTGTTTACAGAGACTCACACAGCCACTGTGTCTGAAAAGCTTCAGAGGATTTTCAGAAACATGAAATCTGTTTCAGACCTACAAACACTTTAAGACAGAAACTGGATGAAATAAAAGGACAAAACTCCCCTCCCTTTGCTCTCAGCACAAAGTCACTTTAGTTTTTATTTATTTGCAATAAAAGCGACCACAGCTGAGTAAAAGTGAGACTGAGCTACAAGAGGAATCACAATTTGATTCTCTGCCACGGAGCTGGACACGCCTCAAGTTTGAGAAATGTGGAGTATGTGCCGTTTGAGAACACCAGAGGGCGCTGCAGGACTAAACCAGAACTAAACCAGGTCTAAAACACGACTAAACCTGGACTAAACCTGGACTAAACCTGGACTAAACCAGGACTAAACCTGGACTAAGACAGGTCTAAAACAGGACGAAACCTGGACTAAGCCTGGACTAAGACAGGTCTAAACCAGGACTAAACCTGGACTAAGACAGGTCTAAAACAGGACGAAACCTGGACTAAACCTGGACTAAGACAGGTCTAAAACAGGACGAAACCTGGACTAAACGAGGTCTAAACCAGGACGAAACCAGGTCTAAATCAGGTCTAAACCAGGACTAAACCAGGACAGAACCAGGACTAAACCAGGTCTAAAACAGGACTAAACCAGGTCTAAAACAGGACAAACCCCGTTCTAATGTAGATCTAAACCAGGACTGAACCAGGTCTAAACCAAGACTGTATAACTCCACTGTTTAGTGGAGTGTAATTTTCTACTATTTTCTGATTTACCTGGATGCACTTTTTTGTTCAAACTTTCTTTGCACTAAACTGCCTGGAGCTAATGTGGCAAGTGAATTTCTCCTGTGTGAGATCAATAAAGTCTAATCTTATCTTATTGACCCTTTGTATCTTCACGGAGACCAAATCAGACCAAGTTACAGGTCAGATCTGTGGAAAGGCGACCTCGCTCACAGTCAGAATGCCTGATTTTTGAGCTCTAAAACCACCTGTGATTGAATAAATGTAAAGTAGAGCTTTTTAATGTCACACTGTGGAACATTCCAAGCAGAGCAGTGATGTATCCATGGAAACGAGCAGGTGATGGACTCCCTTCCTGTCACCCCAGCATCTTAATTATTCACCACGATGAGTTTATAAGCACTTTTCACAACTTTTAGACCAGAGTGGGGTTTAACAATCTAAAACAGGACTAAACCAGGTCTAAAACAGGACTAAACCAGGTCTAAACCAGGTCTAAAACAGGACTTAACCAGGACCAAACCAGGACTAAACCAGGAATAAACCGGGACTAAACCAGGTCTAAATCAGGCCTAAACCAGGTCTAAAACAGGACTAAACCAGGTCTAAACCTGGTCTAAACCAGGTCTAAACCAGGTCTAAACCAGGACTAAACCAGGACTAAACCAGGAATAAACCGGGACTAAACCAGGAATAAACCGGGACTAAACCAGGTCTAAACCGGAACTAAACCAGGTCTAAACCCGGTCTAAACCAGGTCTAAACCAAGACTAACCCAGGACTAAACCGGGACTAAACCATGTCTAAATCAGGCCTAAACCAGGTCTAAATCAGGACTAAACCCGGTCTAAAACAGGAGTAAACCAGGTCTAAATCAGGCCTAAACCAGGTCTAAGACAGGAGTAAACCATGTCTAAACCAGGTCTAAAACAGGACTAAACCAGTTCTACACCAGGACTAACCATGGACTACGACAGGTCTAAACCAGGACTAACCATAAACTAAGACAGGTCTAATCCAGGACTAAACCAGGACAAAACCAGGTCTAAACCAGGTCTAAACCAGGACTAAACCAGGTCTAACCCAGAACTAAACCAGGTCTAACCCAGAACTAACCCTGGATTAAAATCAGGTCTAAACCAGGTCTAACCCAGGATTAAACCAGGACTAAAATCAGATCTAAACCAGGACTAAACCCAGTCTAAACCAGGTCTAAACTAGAACAAAACCCGGTCTAAGCTAGGTTTAAAACCAGGACTAAACCAGGTCTAAACCAGGACTAAACCAGGTCTAAACCAGGTCTAAACCAGGTCTAAACCAGGTCTGTATAACGCCACTGTCACTGCTCAGTGGGGCAGAGCTCATTCTCGTATTTGAACATTGATCTCTTCATAAACATCCTGGTAGAGCGGCCAAATCCACAGATCTGAGGTTGGTGGTTTGATCCCAGCTCCACCAGATGAACGAGTGAGTGTGTGAATGGATGAGTGGCTGCATAAAAGTGGATGTATAAAAATATGAGCTTTACAAAACAGATGATGTTGGCTTCATCGAACCGGGACCTCCAACGTGCACTGGGCGGTTTGCAGCCGAGTGTGAAGCAGCTGGGATCAGGAACAGCTCCTCCAAATCCGAGGCCATGGTTCTCGACAGGAAAAAGGTGGTGCCCTCTCCGGGTGGGCAATTCAGACAGTGAATAAGGGGAGGCTACAGGTCGCTATACCCAGACACAGGAGCCTTTTCTGGGCATAGGATAGTTGGGCTGTGCCCCTGGTGCTGGAGCTCCGGGAGAACCTTGGGTAAAGGTGGCACCTGATTCGTCTGGTCTTAATGTTCTTATCTTGCTTTACTGACAAAAATAACAGGTAGAGCGGGTAAATACGAGCATTTTCAGACCAAAATGACGAGGCTCACAGCTGCAGTTACAGAGAGAGGGTTAACAGTTTTTCCAATGAACTGGAGTCAAAGTCGATGGAGCCGGATGTGCGTCCATGCTCACTTCCTGTTTAAATGTTTGGATCACGAGCCATTTTCAGAACCGTCACAGGTGTTGATTACTTCCTGTAGGTGTGAGCAGCCTGACGCTCAGACTGACCACGCCTCCTGTCGCCCGGTGCTCTCTGGAGGAGGGGGTTCCAGGTGTGCGGAAGCAGGAACGCTCCATCGCCCAGGTTGATGGTGTCTGTGCTCGTTTCCTGATGTCAACGGTTCTTCTGATCCAAAGCCCATGGTGGTTGTTTCGTTTACAGTGAACTGATATGGCTTTAGTTCTGGTGAGTCCCCCTGATGTTTCCTTCTGACATACTTTTGGTGTTCGTTTTTGTGAAAATGAAAAAAGGCCTTCCACTTTCCCTGTTTCTGTGTATGATTTATTGTATGATTTGCTCTGAATCTCGTATATTGTGCTGTAGTTTTGGTTCTTGCTGTACAAACTGTTGAAGTTTCATCTATGGTTTAACTACAGTGTTTATGTTTGTATTTTTTCACGATCCTCTGGAATTGCGGGAGCAGCCGGTCGCTTCTACATTCGATTTGAAACCAGAAGAGTCTGGAACTGGACCATAGAGTGAGAAAAACCTCTGTCCAAACTTGAGACGATCCAACAAACACACTCAAATGTAGAAGACCAAAGACTCTCCAAACCTCTTGTATCATTCAGAACAAAATCATAACAGTTTGGTGCTTCGATTGTTAATTACTGAATTCCAAGTGTTTCAAGCCAGTGTCATCCAAGTGGAAATGGATTTTGGATGGAGCCGAAACATCTGGATCGGAAAAAAACATTGTCCAGATGATCTTTGGTCATTCTCCAAGTAAAGGCGAGTCAGCCTCAGGACCTGCTTACACAGACATGAACCAAAAACCAAACCAAAACCTTGAACAAAATACAATCTTTATTCTTTATGTACATTAGATACAACGGTTCATTCACTGTCTCTACAGCAGAGCTCAGACTCGGAGGGACAGAATCTCTCATCATTTCATTTAACTTCAAATTTTAAATCAGGAATTAAACCGAGGGAAAAAAGGACACTAAACTAAAGTGGGATTTGGCTTTCGACAAAAGCGCGATCTGGCTCTGTAGCGGTACAAATGTAAACTTCAATGACATTTAGTTTTGCAATAAATTATATAAAGCAGGATTTAAATTAAGAAAAACTTTGAAAACACATTTAAAGAGGGGGTATTTGACTTCTACGGGGTATTAAAGAGGGGGTATTTGACTTCTACGGGGTATTAAAGAGGGGGTATTTGACTTCTACGGGGTATTAACTCATTCACTGCCGGTGACGTCTATTGACGTCCCCTCGAATCCAAACGTTGACTGCCGTGACGTCTATAGACGTCAATTGCTTTTTTCAGCAGGGGTTGCTAGGTTATGGCCTGGAGCAACTTTTAAGGTGTAATTCACACCTCTCAACCTGTAGGTGGCGATCTTGTATCATTATTTGCCGATCAGAGACACGGAAGAGAGGAGGAGTGCAGTGTGTGTATGGTGTATTGGCCAGAGGAGCAAAGATGGCGAGGCCAGAGAACCCGGAAAAGCAGAGTGTTGATCAGCGCCTATGGAGCGATCAGATCGCTCTTGGGACCCAGGATCCTGGATCAGAGGATCGCAGAGACAAGCCGGATCAAGCAGCGAGGTCGGTGCCGAGATCTGCTGGGGGCGTGTCATGTGTGCGCTGCGCGGAGCAGGGACAGAATTACGACAGTGCCAAAGAAGAAGTTTACTGACTTGGAGCAGTGATGCTGCTGTGTGGTAATTGTAATGAATGAAGTTATATGTGTGTGTGTGTGTGTGTGTGTGTGTGTGTGCGTGTGCGTGTGTGCGCGCGCGTGTGCGTGTGTAGCTTTGTGTGTGTAAAGGTTTATGCATGGGCTTGTGTGTATGTACATATATATGTGTGTGCGTGTGTGTGTGTGTGTATATATATATATATTAGTTTTTATTATGGGTCTGTATTCTGGGCCTAAGACAAAGCCTCAACAAAGTTCTATTTTATATGAAAAGATATTATTATATCCTGTAAACATCCCTTGGCACTATTGATTTGAACGAATTTTCAATTCACAGAGCCTTATATTCTTATATTTGTAAATAAAAAATGTACTTTGTCATCAAAAATCTCTTTCTCTGTTATTTTAGATGTTTGAGGTGTCAATAAATCAATACATATTGATGTCAAAGTCACTGATCTGCTCGAAATCCTTCTTTGAACAAACTGCTCGTTTTCTCCATTTTTTGGTCAAAAACCAGTGTTTTTGCTGAAACTTCCCTATGTTCTACTATCAGTTATTTGAGAACCGAAAAGGTTAGAAACATTTTTTTTTCCAGGTGAAAGGAGAGAGTCTACGCTTTATTTTAATGTGTGCCATGTTTATATAGTCAAAGAACTCAGTATTCTGTGAGTCTTCCACTGAAAATCCACTGAAACCTCCGGCACTCTGAGGGATACAATTCTGAAAACAGGCCGGCAGTGAATGAGTTTTAAAGAGGGGGTATTTGACTTCTACAGGGTATTAACTGCTAACTACCATATTTAGATCACCATGTTACCTTTTGCTTTGAAAATGTTTTATTCGCCAAAAACATGTTAAGGTTTCAGGTTAAATTTCAGTTTAGTTTTTTCTAGACTCAGCTCTCCGCGCTGAGTCACTCCCCCTTCTGAGCACCATCGTCTGCTATGACCTACTGCACATCACTTCAGGTTTGTGAAGTTGTAGTGTACAGTTTTGTATCACGTTTTTATGGAGAATTGGAACGTGGGTGACGTAGGTTTTTGGGCGGAGTTTTGTACCAGATCGTACAGCTAACCACAAAAAGAGTTCAAATAGGGCCCGGGAGAGATCACTAGATTACCCAAACGTACACGGATGACTCGGAAAACCTCTTCAGGCAGGTTTGTGATGAGGGAACAACGTTAGAACATGGTGGAAAGCGCAAAAATCGGTTCTGTACAGCACCCCCTCTTTAATATTCGGATTTTTTATTACAATGTGTAGTATTTTGTCGCCATTTGCGCTAAAGGGGGTCACATGACCCGGACTGAACCACTAATGTTAATTTGTGGGCTTATTTTGTTTTCTTAAGTCTCTTAGTTAATTAAGTCATACCATATGGAGGGGTTATTTAAGTATTTTCTTTATTATGTTGAATTGCAGGTGTTTATCATTATGGGGACCATTATTTGTAGTTAAACAATAATGATGATAATATTGACAACAAACAGTTTTGGTATCGGAATAGTATCGTATCGGCCGATATCCAAATTCAGGTATCGGGATCTGATTGGAAGTGAAAAATTGTGGATCGGTGCATCCCTAATCTAAACCAGGATTAAACCAGGGCTAAACCAGGATTAAACCAGGGCTAAACCAGGTCTAAAACTAGGGTAAAACCAGGACTAAAATGATGCGGTTGCTGTACCGGACCGTTGTGGTGAAGAAGGAGCTGAGCCGAAAGGCAAAGCTCTTGATTTACCGTCAATCTACGTTCCTCCTCACCTATGGTCATGAGTTCTGGGTAATGATCGAAAGGACGAGATCGCCGATACAAGCGGCCGAAAGAAAATGGATGGATGGACCTTCAGCAACTTTTTCAGCAACTTTTACATGCACTGCTTATTATCTTTAGAATGATTTTGGTGTGTAGACATTCTAGAAAACCTTTCCTGTCACACCTTTTTTTCTTCATCTCATGACTTAATCTCCTCAGATGTGCCAAGAATATTTACAGTCAGACTGTGCAGCGTCTTTCAGGTTTGTCTGCCTTGAAATGTACCACACCTTGAATAGTTGTAATTCCACAGGTGAATCCCGAGTTGCTTAAAAAGCATACATTTTGTCTGTGAAACAGGCTCATTTTTGGTAAGAATCGACGTGTGTCTAAATTACCATCCTACCGCTGCGGACCAATCACGTGACATTTGCGCTCATTTGTTTACTTTTTCTGCCTATCAGCTGTGCGCAGCTCCTGAATATGTAGCTGCATTTCATAGGCTGCATTTGCATTCGTAACTTAAAAATTCGTAACTTTGACTGTAAATGCTACATAAGGATATGCTGTAAACGCTCTCTTCGGTAAACGTCATGAAAACAAAGCGCCACATGTGCCCGTTCTGTGGACAGAACCAAACCAGGACTAAACCAGGACTAAACCAGGACTAAACCAGGACTAAAGCAGGACTAAAGCAGGACTAAACCAGGACTAAAGCAGGCTGTGGGCTCCTCCTGTTGATCGCTGCCCTTCACTTTAGAGCAGAGCGTTTTTGTTTTTTTTTTACATTTGGACCAAACGCGATGATGCGAGTATCACCCATTAAGAACATCAAACTGTAGAAGGAAGTGCGGACGTCACATTAGGCGTGTACCGGTCTTGAAAATAAGCGATTAAAGATTATTCAAACATGAATCACTCCAAATGCAACTTCAGATGGTCAGTGAGAAGAAACTACTAGAACAGGGTGAAAAAATCTGAAAAGTGTTTTAAATAAGTTTGATTATCACTGCTAGTGTCAAGAATACTTGTATACATTTGTACCTGTACTTCCTGATGAGGTATCTGCAGTGCCGGAGCAGGTATTCCTTTGACGGTCGGCACAGTTTCAAAGACCAGAAATCGTCCAAAAGCATTTTTGGAGAACAGGACTTCCCCGGGTTTCCTCCGAACAAATAATGTACCTAAAACACAAAACAACAAAAGTTTCAACATCATTAAAATCTTATCTAATCTAAAACAAGACTTCAAAACATCCAGACACTCCACTCCCACTGAGAAACGAAGAGGACAGTGGGAATCATTTATCACTTCATCAATCATTTATCAGAGTTATCGCTTTGTCTGGAATGTTCCACAGGATGATATTATTATTGATGATATTATTATAATTATTATTATTATTAAACCAGGTCTAAAACTAGGGTTAAAGCAGGACTAAAATGATGTGGTCGCTGTATCGGACCGTTGTGATGAAGGAGCTGAGCCGAAAGGCAAAGCTCTTGATTTACCGTCGATCTACGTTCCTCCTCACCTATGGTCATGAGCTCTGGGTAATGACCGAAAGGACGAGATCGCGGATACAAGCGGCCGAAAGAAAATAGATGGATGGACCTTCAGCAATTTTTACAGGCACTGCTTATTATCTTTAGAATAATTTTGGTTTGTAGACATTCTAGAAAACCTTTTATGTCACACCTTTTTTCTTCATCTCGTGACTTAATCTCCTCAGATGTGCCAAGAATATTTATAGTCAGACTGTGCAGCATCTTTCAGGTTTGTCTGCCTTGAAATGTAGCACACCTTGAATAGTTGTAATTCCACAGGTGAATCCTGAGGCCAAACCACAGACTATAAAGAAGTGTGACGTCACCCACAGCGTCCAGCTCCACTCAAATGAAGCTCGTGGTGTTAGTGGTCACACGGGACAATTTGAAACCAGGCTTTATATTAGGAACAAGATTTTTTTAAATAAATAAAATTGTGAAATAAAAACTGTCTACAGTCCATATCCATGTCTGTTTATGTTGCAACAAAGAATAAACTAAGGCCTTAAAACTGGACTAAAGCAGGACTAAACCTGGACTAAGACAGGACTAAACCAGGTCTAAACCAGGATTAAACCAGATCTAAACTAGGACTAAACCAGGTCTAAACCAGGTCTGAACCAGGTCTGAACCAGGTCTAAGGTGTGTGTGTATATAGTCTAAACGTGCAATATTTTCTATACTCTCTTTTTACTTATTTTATTATTATTACTATTTGTGTGCTGCACTTTCTTGTTCAAACGTTCGCTTGCACCAAACTGCCTGGAGCTAATGTGACAAGTGATTTTCTCCTATGTGAGATCAATAAAGTCTTATCTTGTCTTAAACCTGCTTTCGATTTCATAACTCCCAACCTCCATTTTGTCTGTGCGTCAGATGCCCTCCCGTCCTTCTATATTTGAGAATTTGGGACATTGAAAGTCACATAAAAACAGATTTGTGAATTTATTTGTGTTTTGAACATGACAGTGTAAATATGATCACAGGTTTGCCTTCAGCATTACAACAGCATCACCAGTGTTACTCATTCTGTGACTGTGCACCTTTTACAATCATGATTCAAAGTCCACAAACACACACTGAACATCTACACACACTTTTAGATCACTTTTACACTCGAACAGAGCAAACACTCATCACGGTGAAGAATTAGGATGCTCTGAATGCAGAAGGTAAGTGAGGAAGAACTTTGGGCCACTGCAAACTGTTTACAATGAACTAGTTCTGTTTGTCACGTTTTTAAGATGTGAAAAACACGTGCAAACATTTCAAAGGAAAAATCAGGTACAGCCTTTAGAAATAAAAGTCACAAATTTGATCCAAACTGTGGAGAACAAAGTTATTATTTCAGTTTAGGGAAATGTACAGAGTCTCCAGGACAGAACCAGTATAACCTGACCCCAGCGTAGAGAGGCTGAGTGAACCTGGTCTGGACTCTGTGGAGGAGACTCATGGTTCCACCAGAGACACTGTAAAACGCCAAAACCCCTGCACTGTGGTCCAGGTAAACCCCGATTCTGGACCCAACCGGACCTGAGACCTCATACTTGACTGAGTTAAACCAAAATGAATAACCTGTTTTATAACAGTTTAAGGCCCAGGATTTATTGTTGTTTCCAAATCCACATTTAAGAGAGTCTCCTTTCCTCTGAATCTCTCTGTATGAAACTGCTACAAAAACACGACTCCCACTCCACTCCACCTCCCAGTAACAGCGGCCCCTCAGACTCTCTCTGCTCAGGACCTGAGGACAGTCACTGAATCTGTCTGAATGATCTGGATACCTCTGGGGTTCTTCCATAACTGTGACTCTTCTGTTTCCATCAGACAGAACCAGTAGGCTGTGAGCTGTGTTTGGGTCCAGAGTGATTTCTGTAGAATATTGTAAGAAGTCCTCTCTGGAGCTGGATTCAGCTGGTGGCAGTAAAACCTGGTCTGGTCTCTGGTCCGGTCTCTGGTCTGGTCTCTGGTCCGGTCTCTGTTCCGGTCTCTGTTCCGGTCTCTGTTTTGGTCTCTGGTCCGGCCTCTGGTCCGGTCTGTGGTCTGGACTCTGGTCCAGTCTCTGGTCCGCTCTCTGGTCCGCTCTCTGGTCCGGTCTCTGGTCCGGTCTCTGGTCCGGTCTCTGATCTGGACTCAGGGTGAGCTGGAGTGTGTCCCTGAGTTTGGACACAGCTTTGGTCACTTCCTCAAAGAATCCCCAGTCCCCTGTGTGAATGGAGGCTGACTCTGTGCTCTGTGTGTGTGGGGACAGTGAGGCGTAGACCTTTAGAAACTGGTTATGATCCTGGGTGAGGGCCAGTGTGTCCAGCTCAGAGAGGCTCCTCTTCAGTCCCCTCACATCCTGCTGCAGATGGTCCTGGAGCTCTTGGACTCGTCTCAGTTGGGTCTGCTCCTGGGAGCGGATCTGCTGCTCCACTTCAGCTCGTCTTTTCTCCAGGAGAAGGGCCATGTCTCTGAAGCTGTCCCCGCTGCGCTGCGCTGCTGTCTGGGCAGAGCGTCTGATGTCCTGGGCCTCCTGTTGGAGCCTCTGGAGGTCTGTCTCTTTGTGCTGGAGGCTCTGGAGCAGCAGGGTCCTCCTGGCTGGCAGGTCAGCCTGCCTCTGGGCCCTCTCTGAGGCAGAGGACACGAGGTCATGGCCCTTGTGCTGGTCCACAGAGCAGAGGGAGCAGAGCAGCCGCTGGTCACTGCGGCAGAATAGATCCATCACTTTGTCGTGTTGAGAGCAGATGTTTTCCTGGAGCCTGTGGGAGGGCACCACCAGCTGGTGTTTCTTAAATGCTGCAGCTTCATGATGAGGCTGTAGGTGGCGCTCACAGTAAGAGGCCACACACTGCAGACAGGACTGGACAGCTCTCAGCTTCCTCCCAGTGCACACATCACAGGACACATCCTGAGGTCCGGCATAGCAGCGGGCAGCAGGGGGCGCTGTCCTCTTCATCTGCTCTACCAAACCTGCTAACATGATGTTTTTAACCAGGACAGGCCTGGGGCTGAATCTCTGGCGACATTCAGGACAGCTGTAGAGCTTCTTCTCATCCTCTTGGTCCCAGTGCTGTTGGACACAGTTCCTGCAGTAGCTGTGTCCACAGGGAACAGTCACAGGATCCTTCAGTAGATCCAAACACACGGAGCAGAACAAGGCTTCTTGGTCGAGTTCTTTCTGCGCCATCTCTGCTGAATCACACTTTGACTTCCACACACATGAATCTTAAGAGCGCTGAGGGAGGAGTCATGTGGAGATCTGAGGAGGAAACAGGAAGCAGAACACTTAAGGTCACACACACCTTTTATTCTGTTTCACATGAGACTCTGTCAGCTGTTTACAGAGACTCACACAGCCAGTGTGTCTGAAAAGCTTCAGTGGATTTTCAGAAACATGAAATCTGTTTCAGACACTACAAACACTTTAAGACAGAAACTGGATGAAATAAAAGGGCAAAACTCCCCTCCCTTTGCTCTCAGCACAGTCACTTTAGTTTTTATTTATTTGCAATAAAGGCAACCACAGCTGAGTAAAAGTGAGACTGAGCTACAAGAGGAATCACAATTTGATTCTCTGCCACGGAGCTGGACACGCCTCAAGTTTGAGAAATGTGGAGTATGTGCCGTTTGAGAACACCAGAGGGCGCTGCAGGACTAAACCAGGACTAAACCAGGTCTAAACCAGGACTAAACCTGGACTAAGACAGGTCTAAAACACGACTAAACCAGGACTAAACCTGGACTAAGACAGGTCTAAAACAGGATTAAACCAGGACTAAACCTGGACTAAGACAGTTCTAAAACAGGACGAAACCTGGACTAAACCTGGACTAAGACAGGTCTAAACCAGGACTAAACCTGGACTAAGACAGGTCTAAAACAGGACGAAACCTGGACTAAACCTGGACTAAGACAGGTCTAAAACAGGACGAAACCTGGACTAAACGAGGTCTAAACCAGGACAAAACCAGGTCTAAACCAGGACAAAACCAGGTCTAAATCAGGTCTAAACCAGGACTAAACCAGGACAGAACCAGGACTAAACCAGGTCTAAAACAGGACTAAACCAGGTCTAAAACAGGACAAAACCCGTTCTAATGTAGATCTAAACCAGGACTGAACCAGGTCTAAACCAAGACTGTATAACTCCACTGTTTAGTGGAGTGTAATTTTCTACTATTTTCTGATTTACCTGGATGCACTTTTTTGTTCAAACTTTCTTTGCACTAAACTGCCTGGAGCTAATGTGGCAAGTGAATTTCTCCTGTGTGAGATCAATAAAGTCTAATCTCATCTTATTGACCCTTTGTATCTTCACGGAGACCAAATCAGACCAAGTTACAGGTCAGATCTGTGGAGAGGCGACCTCGCTCACAGTCAGAATGCCTGATTTTTGAGCTCTAAAACCACCTGTGATTGAATAAATGTAAAGTAGAGCTGTTTAATGTCACACTGTGGAACATTCCAAGCAGAGCAGTGATGTATCCATGGAAACAAGCAGGTGATGGACTCCCTTCCTGTCACCCCAGCATCTTAATTATTCACCACGATTAGTTTATAAGCACTTTTCACAAGTTTCAGAGACCAGAGTGGGGTTTAACAATATAAAACAGGACTAAACCAGGTCTAAAACAGGACTAAACCAGGTCTAAACCAGGACTAAACCAGGAATAACCCGGGACTAAACCAGGTCTAAATCAGGCCTAAACCAGGTCTAAAACAGGACTAAACCAGGTCTAAACCTGGTCTAAACCAGGACTAAACCAGGAATGAACCGGGACTAAACCAGGTCTAAACCGGGACTAAACCGGGACTAAACCAGGACTAAACCGGGACTAAACCAGGTCTAAATCAGGCCTAAACCAGGTCTAAATCAGGTCTAAAACAGGACTAAACCAGGTCTAAACCATGTCTAAACCAGGTCTAAAACAGGACTAAACCAGGTCTACACCAGGACTAACCATGGACTAAGACAGGTCTAAACCAGGACTAAACCAGGTCTAAAACAGGACTAAACCAGGTCTAAACCAGGACTAAACCAGGTCTAAACCAGGACTAAACCAGGTCTAACCCAGAACTAACCCTGGATTAAAATCAGGTCTAAACCAGGTCTAACACAGGATTAAACCAGGACTAAAATCAGATCTAAACCAGGACTAAACCAAGACTAAACCAGGTCTAAACCAGGTCTGTATAACTCCACTGTCACTGCTCAGTGGGGCAGAGCTCATTCTCGTATTTGAACATCGATCTCTTCATAAACATCCTGGTAGAGCGGTCAAATCCACAGATCTGAGGTTGGTGGTTTGATCCCAGCTCCACCAGATGAACGAGTGAGTGTGTGAATGGATGAGTGGCTGCATAAAAGTGGATGTATAAAAATATGAGCTTTACAAAACAGATGACAGTTGGCTTCATCGAACCGGGACCTCCAACGTGCACTGGGCGGTTTGCAGCCGAGTGTGAAGCAGCTGGGATCAGGAACAGCTCCTCCAAATCCGAGGCCATGGTTCTCGACAGGAAAAAGGTGGTGCCCTCTCCGGGTGGGCAATTCAGACAGTGAATAAGGGGAGGCTACAGGTCGCTATACCCAGACACAGGAGCCTTTTCTGGGCATAGGATAGTTGGGCTGTGCCCCTGGTGCTGGAGCTCCGGGAGAACCTTGGGTAAAGGTGGCACCTGATTCGTCTGTTCTTAATGTTCTTATATTGCTTTACTGACAAAAATAACAGGTAGAGCGGGTAAATACGAGCATTTTCAGACCAAAATGATGAGGCTCACAGCTGCAGTTACAGAGAGAGGGTTAACAGTTTTTCCAATGAACTGGAGTCAAAGTCGATGGAGCCGGATGTGCGTCCATGCTCACTTCCTGTTTAAATGTTTGGATTGCGAGCCATTTTCAGAACCGTCACAGGTGTTGATTACTTCCTGTAGGTGTGAGCAGCCTGACGCTCAGACTGACCACGCCTCCTGTCGCCCGGTGCTCTCTGGAGGAGGGGGTTCCAGGTGTGCGGAAGCAGGATCGCTCCATCGCCCAGGTTGATGGTGTCCGTGCTCGTTTCCTGATGTCAACGGTTCTTCTGATCCAAAGCCCATGGTGGTTGTTTCGTTTACAGTGAACTGATATGGCTTTAGTTCTGGAGAGTCCTCTTGATGTTTCCTTCTGACATACTTTTGGTGTTCGTTTTTGTGAAAATGAAAAAAGGCCTTCCACTTTCCCTGTTTCTGTGTATGATTTATTGTATGATTTGCTCTGAATCTCGTATATTGTGCTGTAGTTTTGGTTCTTGCTGTACAAACTGTTGAAGTTTCGTCTATGGTTTAACTACAGTGCTTATGTTTGTATTTCCAGAAGAGTCTGGAACTGGACCATAGAGTGAGGAAAAACCTCTGTCCAAACTTGAGACGATCGAACGAAAGACACGATCCAACAAACACACTCAAATGTAGAAGACCAAAGACTCTCCAAACCTCTTGTATCATTCAGAACAAAATCGTAACAGTTTGGTGCTTCGATTGTTAATTACTGAATTCCAAGTGTTTCAAGCCAGTGCCATCAAAGTGGAAATGGATTTTGGATGGAGCCGAAACATCTTGATCGGAAAAAAACATTTTCCAGATGATCTTTGGTCATTCTCCAAGTAAAGCGAGTCAGTCTCAGGACCTGCTTACACAGACATGAACCAAAAACCAAACCAAAACCTTGAACAAAATACAATCTTTATTCTTTATGTACATTAGATACAACGGTTCATTCACTGTCTCTACAGCAGAGCTCAGACTCGGAGGGACAGAATCTCTCATCATTTCATTTAACTTCAAATTTTACATCAGGAATTAAACCGAGGGAAAAAAGGACACTAAACTAAAGTGGGATTTGGCATTCGACAAAAGCGCAATCTGGCTCTGTACCGGTACAAACGTAAACTTCAGTGACATTTAGTTTTGCAATAAATTATATAAAGCAGGATTTAAATTAAGAAAAAGTTTGAAAACACATTTAAAGAGCGGGTATTTGACTTCTACGGGGTATTAAAGAGGGGGTATTTGACTTCTACGGGGATTAAAGAGGGGGTATTTGACTTCTACGGGGTATTAAAGAGGGGGTATTTGACTTCTATGGGGTATTAAAGAGGGGGTATTTGACTTCTACGGGGTATTATCTGCTAACTCATACCATATTTAGATCACCGTATTACCTTTTGCGTTGAAAATGTTTTATTCGCCAAAAACATGTTAAGGCTTCAGGTTAAACTTCAGTTTAGTTTTTTGCTCTCCGCGCTGAGTCACTCCCCCTTCTGAGCACCATCGTCTGCTATGACCTACTGCACATCGCGTCAGGTTTGTGAAGTTGTAGTGTACAGTTCTGTATCACGTTTTTGTATATTTATGGAGAATTGTCGTGCGGGAGCGTGGGTGACGTAGGTTTTTGGGCGGAGATTTGTACCAGATCGTACAGCTAACCACAAAAAGAGTTCGAATAGGGCCCGGGAGAGATCGCTCGATTACCCAAACGTACACGGATGACTCGGAAAACCTCTTCAGGCAGGTTTGTGATGAGGGAACAACGCTAGAACATGGTGGAAAGCTCAAAAATTGGTTCTGTACAACACCCCCTCTTTAATATTCAGATTTTCTATTACAATGTGTAGTATTTTGTCGCCATTTTAACCCGAATAAAGTTAAAAATAAAGATTTGGGTTAAATATTTTTTCAAAAAGATCATGAACAAGAAGTAGTTTCATGGTCAGGTATAAAGTTTTAATAAAGCAAGCCTTAAAGGTGCACTGTGTAACTTTTCTAGAGGTGGATGAACTGCCATGTTTCCATAGAGATGATGAAATTCCTCAAAATATTCCAAATTACGATACACGACTTTGATAAAAACGGAATAGACGTGATTTGGATTCCACGACGGAGACGGTGGCAGTTTGTGCTCCGGAAAAGCTACGCAGTGCAGCTTTAACTATTCAGCCTTTTGCACATTTTTCATACAAAACCATACGACAAAAATGCAAAAAAAAAAAAAGTAAAAATCTATTTGAACTTCGTCCCGCTGCTCTCAATGTATTTGTCAGTTCTTGTGTTTCTCTGGGCTCATAAATACAGTTATTTATAGATTCTCCTGTTTATTCTACACACATTATATACAATTATTATATATGGTGGTGATTCAAAATGCAGGGGCCACAGACTGTATAAAGAAGTGGACCAGTCAAATGAAGCTCACCGAGGCCGGCAGGTATATAGGGGCGAATTTGGAGCCGAGTTCTGAATGTATTTACGGACAAAATCGCAAAATAAAAACCCTAGGATCACGTAGAGCGGGTTAATATGAACATTTTAAAAAGTTTGCAGTGTATTTTTTATTTTTTTTTCCGCCGGAAGGTCCATCAAACGCTTTTCTCCATGGAGATGTTATTGCTTTGTCTGGAATGTTCTACCTTCATGGATCTTCAAACCAGACCAAGTTACAGGTCAGATCTGTGGAGAGGCGACCCCGCTCACAGTCAAAATGTTGTTTTTTTTTAAGTATTTTTGAGCTCTAAAACCACCTTTAATTGAATAAATGTAAAGTAGAGCTGTTTAATGTCACACTGTGGAACATTCCAGGCAGAGCAATGACGTAACCATAGAAACAAGCAGGTGACAGACCCCCAACCGAAAAGTTACATAGTGCATACTTAAGACCAAAATGTGGATTCTGACAGCAGCAGGTACAGAAAAAGGGCGATGTTTTTTATCAATACAAAGTGAATTAGAGCCAGAGTCGGTGGAGCCGGAATCGCGCCCCCCATGCTCACTTCCTGTTCGGAACGCGGCGGCTAGCGGGTTAGCGATGTCCATTTATGTAAACAGTGTGTGGCCGGGCTGCGCCTCGAATAGTGCTACAAGAGTCACAGTTAAAGAGAATTATGTTTGTGGTGATGGCAAGTTTTACGGAAGACAAAATTAAAGACGGGTGAATAGAAAATGGAGGTGTGCTATATTGACAAAAATGAATTCTTTCAAAGTTCTCTTCTAGAAGGGGGTGAAGCTAACCAGAGGCACTGCCCTGTCTGGAGCTCTGATACTCGGTTTAATCTGAGCAATGGGTGACTAAAGGCCGCCAGGCCCTACAGGGTTTTTAAACGATTTTTAAACGTGCGACAAAAAGCGCACGCCACAGACCCGAGGAGAATCTGATGAGACTTAAAATCTCCGATCACAAAGACGGCAGCGGGATATGACTGAGGACCACAGGATATAAAGTTGTGAGCGCGATCGCATCAGCTGTTTCGTGTCTACAGTAAAACCGCTCGCTCTGAGACTCTGAAGTGTTCGAAGATCAGAAATCGGCACTTCTAGTTTAGACACAAGTCAAAAATGTGTTATCATTTGTGAAAAGTGGTGCAAAACTTCAGATACATGATGTTTAAAGCACAGAAGGTTGGAGATAAAGTCCACAGGAAGTAGAGTCACTGTCGCTAATCTGCAGCTTCACCTCGATCCTTCGCTGTGTGGATGTAACAGACACACGTGAGGAACTACTCTGGCCTTTTTACTTTTAAAGAACGATTCAAACTGGATTCACAGTGCGAGTTTGTGGACTGGGGTCATTTGAGGAGGACAAATTCTATAGATAATGTGGATGAGACGCTGCAGTTTAACTTTACAACTTTACGAGAGGCGAGGGATAAAGACTTCTCGTTATTTTCGTGATATCCTCTGTTTTATCATCTGTTGCCGCGGCATTGCTGATGTTCGGTGGTTACGATCCGACAGAGCCGCTCAGAGCCGCGCTGACACCGCACAAACGAGGAACGCCGCGACTTCAGACTCTCACACGAAGACACAAAGTCGGGTCACGCCTCCCCGAACTCGAGGAGAAGCAAATCGCAGCCAGAATCAGGAATACTCTCCTGTTGCGTGGTGGCCTTGAGTTTGAACTACAACAGGCGAGCGGATTTGTGGCGACCGAATGTTTTTTTCAATCAAAACTTGGGCCTGAGAGTTCCAAAATTTCCAAAAGTTCCAAATTAAACAGTTTTGATATTGTTAAAAATGCTACTTTTTCGCTATTGATACAGCTATATTCAAATTAAAGCTGCATTATGGAACTTTTCTCGTGGAGGGACTGAAACGTTCTCGTCTCCATGGAGATGTGGAGATGTCACCTCTTGGCCCGGAATGTTCCATAGTATTAAAGGCTTTAAAAGGTACACATCCTAGAAATGTCCCAAGAAATGTCTTCATCAATAAAAACGCCTGTATTTGAAGGAATTAATGCCATACTGTGGGATATTCCAGACACGTGACAGAGAAGCTCCATAGTGCAGCTTTAAGACTAAAGGGAAGAGTGAGGCGGGATGAGGGGCGGGGTCTATAAGGAACAGTGTGATTGGTCCAACAGGGATCCGCACTTCAGACTCCGCCCCTGCAGCCAGATGTTTGTATCAGAAACACCTGTCTGGGATCAGGGCAGTGCTATGTGATGTCACGTAGTACTTGAAATCACAGAGGCCACTGGAGGCAGCACAAACTTAAGATTTTGACTCTTTTTGACCTGAACACCAGAAATTGGCCAAAAATAAATAAATACTGGGAAATATAGATGATGCTATTCAAACCCAAAACGCACGGTTTAGAAGCAAAAAGGCTGATTTAGTTGGTGTTTAGTTCCACTTTAAAGACCAAATCATACGGAACTCAATGGTGACTGCGTGCTCTGGTTCTGAAAGTAAAATTTCCATTCATTTTTCTCAGACTTTCCAGAAAATTAAAATATTACACAGGCTAACCAGCTACGTGCTGACTGATATCCATCACACGGTTGTTTCAAAACTGAAAACACACATTTAAAACTCAAGCTTCTGCCTAACTCTTTAATAACAGCGTTTTATGAAGTTTCAGAAACAGATTTTAAATAAAATTATAGATCTTTGTTATCACATAGATGATTAGCCCTGATCTTTTGTATTTTTTTATTTTATTTTTGAAGAGCCTGATTAAAAATGAGTGAAAAGTTTCGTTCCGGTCTCTGTTGTGCTCTACCCGAACAGCGAGTACACAGAATAATGTTGTGGATCAAGACTTTTTGCCGCAGATTTCAATGGAGAGTTGAAAAGGTACATTTTTAAATTTCCAATATTATTATTTACATTCATATTGTCTGTAGAGCACCCATTTCTTATAAATCTATTGTTTAAATTAACCCTCCAAACCTAAAAAGAAAACCCAAAATTAAATGAATAAATTACGAAGGTTGTTTTGTAATAATCAAATATACAAGTGTAAAGCATAAACATAAATAAGGGCATCTGGTTTAGAAAAGTAAGCGTAGTGGCGTAGTGTCAAGTCTTCAATCTTCAAAATTTAAAACGAAATAAAAGATGTTCAATTTTCAGCAAATGTCAAGAGTTTGAAAAATAAGTTTGATTTGTTTTGAAAGCTGGAGGAATCTGTCATGGAGATGCTATTGCTTTGGCTAGAATGTTCCGCAGTATGGCATTAAACCCTTCTATCTTCATGGAGACCAAACCGGACCAAGTCACAGGTCAGATCTGTGGAGAGGCGACCCCGCTCACAGTCAGAATGTTGTTGTTTTTTTAAGTATTCTGGAGCTCTAAAACCACCTGTGATTGGATAAATGTAAAGTAGAGCTGTTTAATGTCACACTGCGGAACATTCCAGGCAGAGCAATGACGTATCCATGGAAACAAGCAGGTGATGAACCCTCTACCAAAAAGTTACATAGTGCAGCTTTAAATCTCATTTGGACGAGCAGACAGGAGCAAAGCCACAGGGACAAATCCACTGTACGCCTCGCCCAGACTCGTCATCAACGTTCTCTACTGGGGGTGATGCTAACTGGAGGCACTGCTCTGTCTGAAGCTCTGATACTCAAGTTGAGCTTTAATCCGAGCTTTGTTTCAACACAATCTGACCAGAAAGAGCTGGACTCCCACAGGTGATCTGCGCTGTTAAACAAATCCCTCTCAAATAACGTCACAGTCACAAGCCAACAGTTTTTCAGTTAGTGCTGACCAAATGTACAAGCCACAGAGTCAAATCCACTCTATGCCTCATCTAGACTCACACTTGCTCGCCCAGACTCCCTCAGACTCCCTCAGACTCCCTCAGACTCCCTCAGTCTCCCTCAGACTCCCTCAGACTCCCTCAGACTCCCTCAGACTCCCTCAGACTCCCTCAGTCTCCCTCAGTCTCCCTCAGTCTCCCTCAGACTCCCTCAGACTCCCTCAGACTCCTTCAGACTCCCTCAGACTCGCCTTGTGACACTCACACTTTGTGCTGTTGTGTCACTTTGAAGCTGCAGAGACCAGGGATGTACCGATCCGATATTGGTGTCAGATACAGGCGCGATACTGAGAAATGAGCAGGATAGGATATCGATATCGTAGCCGATCTCCTGGATGGAAAGATAATTTGATGGAATAAGACTGGCTGTAGTCGACCCAGCGTCTCATAATGTTAGAAACTTATTTATCCCTCAAGTAACAACAGAACAACTTTGTCTAAATAAGATTTTTTTGTTTTAAGGAAATAAATGCTGTTTTTCAGTCTCTGCTCTGGTATCAGGTCATATCGGGTTTTGGCAGATACTTGGAGCTAAAGAATTAGAATCAGTATCGGAACTGAAAGAGCTGGATCGGTGCATTCCTAACAGAGAGCACAAGTTCACCCCAGAACTATTCATTTATTAAGGTGAAAGTCTATGGCATTTGGCAAAAACACACTCCAAACGTTAAGAACCCGGAGCACCATCACCAAAACACCACCGAAAACGGAGTCTGAGGCAGTCTGAGTAAAGTCACATGAAGCTCATTGAGGCTAGTGGTTATGGGGTGAACTTGGAGGCGAGTTACATATTAGGAATTTCGACTGCGAGTTTCTTAGCATCCACAGAGCCAATCAGAAGCAAGGGTGTTGAAGGTAACGCCCCTTCCCGCCCGCACCATTGGTTTAGCAGGGAGCAGGCGCTTAACAACGCTGTGAATCAAAACTGTTGCTGAAAACGAAACCCCAAAATCCCACACGCTCGCTGCTCCCGTCTGCTTTCCAAAGCTGCTTCAGATTATATGAAACAAGCTGAAAATTCTGGACTAACCCACTGAAGAGAAATGGAACTGAAAATCATGTTTGGCTAAAAAAGAAAATGAGATTCAGAAAACTTCGAATAGATTGTTGTAGTATCTCAAAAGGTGTTGCGTGACGGGCTCGGTCTCCCGTCTCGAAAAGGAGGAGCAACAGCGCGTAGCCTGTCCAGTGATGCCGCAGCGACGTCACAGTGGTGATGACGTGGCGAGGGGCGGGGCTAGAGCGTGATGAGGTCGACCAGGTTTCCTTTGGGCGGAGTCATGTTGTCGGGGAAGAAGTTCACCAAGGTGTCGAAAAGTTGAGTCCGCTGGGCGTAAGTCTGGTCCACGTCTGAAAACCCTGAAGACGTGAACATTTAACATGAATTAAAACAACAGATAAATATACACCTTATTGATCCCAAAGGAAATTCAAATTACGGTATTGCTTTATAATAACTACACTTTAATTAGTCTTAAAGGGCCCATATTACACCATGTTATGATCTGTTCTAATTTTAGTCGTTTCCTCGTCACGAACAGACCTGGAGTTGTGTTTTGATTCATTCACATGTTTAACACACAAACAAAGTTCTTCTCTCAAACTGAAAACACTCTGTTCCACCTTGTGATGTCACTTGGTAATACAGGAAGAGCTCCACTGTGTTTTTAAACTCCACACACCTTCGCTGGAATCATGTGGATAATTTCAGCCCTGGAGTTGCCGATCTGAACTGAACTAAAGGTTTTTACCTTTAGTTCAGTTGTTCACTTGAAAACTACCACTTGATGACATCACAACGTGGAACAGAGCGTTTGGAGCTTTGGAGATGTCGACAGTTTAATAATAAAGAGTTACTCAAACGTGTGAATGAAACAAAACACAACTCCAGGTCTGTTTTTGAGGAGGAAACAACATTAGAACACGACTTAAAGCTCAAAAGAGTGAATTTTGTGTGAAAAAGTGTGGAATACCTTTAAAGCTGCGCTGTGTAACTTTCCGGTTGGTGCTTGTTTCTATGGATACGTCATTGCTCTGCCTGGAATGTTCCACAGTGTGACATTAAACAATCACAGGTGGTTTTAGAGCTCAAAAATACCTCGAAAAACAAACATTCTGACTGTGAGCGGGGTCGCCTCATCACAGATCTGACCTGTAACTTGGTCTGGTTTAGTTTCCATGAAGATGGAAAGGTTTAATGCCGCACTGTGGAACATTCCAGACAAAGCAAAAACATCACCATGGAGAAAAGCATTTGACAGACAGAAAGTTACACAGTGCCCCTTTAAAAAAACATGAACAAAGAAATTCATTAATTCACGCCCATATCATTAACATAATAATAATAATAACAATAACAATAATAATAATAATAATGATAATAATAATAATGATGATAATAATAATAATAATGATAATAATAATAATAAATAATAATAATGTTTATTATTTTCATGCAGTTTCATGCACGGTTCTTACCCAGGGGGATGAAGTCCGAGCTGGACTTAAACAAAGCGCTCGGCAGCAACTGGAACTAAAGCAAAGCACACTTTACCGAAATAATACGAGCTTATGGATTAAACTAATAGAACACAAGACTAAAGAACAAGAGACTAAAGAACACGAGACTAAAGAACACGAGACTAAAGAACAGACTAAAGAACACGAGACTAAAGAACACGAGACTAAAGAACACGAGACTAAAGAACACTCTCGAGACTAAAGAACACGAGACTAAAGAACACTCTCAAGATTAAAGAACACGAGACTAAAGAACACGAGACTAAAGAACACGAGACTAAAGAACACGAGACTAAAGAACACGAGACTAAAGAACAAGAGACTAAAGAACACGAGACTAAAGAACACCCTCGAGATTAAAGAACACTCGACTAAAGAACACTCTCGAGACTAAAGAACACTCTCGAGATTAAAGAACACGAGACTAAAGAACACGAGACTAAAGAACGGATGCAATTAATTTGTGATTAATCGTAAAGTCGAGTAAACTATGAGATTAATCGTGATTAAATATTTTGATCGATTGGCAGCACTATATTATAGTAATAGTACATGTATTTTGTAGGAGTTGTCGTAGTAGTAGCTCTTGTCTCGTCAAGATGGAAGCAGCTGTAGTAGTAGTAGTAGTAGTAGTAGTAGTAGCAGTAGTAGTAGTTTTAGTAGTATGTTGTTTTAGGAGCATTATTTGCAGTAGTAGTTAATATTCATTGTGTCTTGTAATAGTAAAAGTGAATACTAATTCACTTTGGTCTTGCCGAGCTTTGTGTAGTAGCAGTAGTAATAGTAGTAGTAATAGTAGTAGCAGCAGTAGTAGTAGTAGTAGCAGTAGTAGTAGTAGTGGTAGCAATAGCAGTAGCAGTAGTAGTTGTAGCAGTAGCAATAGCAGTAGCAGTAGTAGTTGTAGCAGTAGTAGTAGTAGCAATAGCAGTAGTAGTTGTAGCAGTAGTCGTAGTCGTAGTAGTAGTATTCTCTCACCTCTTTGGTCTCGTCGGGGTCGCTGTGATCCACTGTCAGACTCAGGTCGTTCTGCAGATACTTGAGCGCCGACAGAGGCTCCGACTGGGCCTTCTCCTCAAACCTACAACACCACACCACCAGGGGGCAGCACAGGTAAGAACAACACCACACCACCAGGGGGCAGCACAGGTCAGAACAACACCACACCACCAGGGGGCAGCACAGGTCAGAACAACACCACACCACCAGGTGGCAGCACAGGTGAATACAACGCCACCAATAATCCAAGTAAAATTGAACGGCAGGCATTTTTACATATGTCTCATTTAAATCCGCCCTATAGACCCTTTTATGGGGGCGGTGACAAAAAAGCTGCGCGTGCATTTGGCAACGGAAGTGTCATTATTCCCCATTCATTCGGACAGAGACATGAACTTTTCCAGCACATTCCAGCTCCCAGTTTCTGCAAAATGTCTGGTTCTTGTGTGTATGGTTGCCAAAATCGTTATTCTACCAGCGGACTAAAGTTTTAGACGATTCCAAGAGGATCGCGACCATTTCAAAGCAACAGGCGCCGTCTGTGGCTGCAGGCGATAAAACGCGTTGACTGGAATGAAAACATAATTACAAATGATCGCGTCTGCAGCGCCCACTTTATATCAGGTAAGGTTGTCTATTTACTCTTTGATTTAGCTGGAAAGCCTGGTTTACATTAGTGATTGTCTGTAAGATGTAAAATAATAAAGAAATGTAGCTGAACTTTGATAAACTGGTGTTAGGCTTGGTTAGCAGCTAACAGGCTAGGCTAGTAAATAAACTTATGTACATTTGCAGGTGAGGAATCATTGGGCCCTAGTAGTCCTGATTTCGTGCCTTCTGTATTTCCGTACACAAAACAAAGCCAGAATCCTCATTCAAAGATGGGCAGGTTAAGAGTAATTAAAATTATCCCCCTCTCATTTGTTTTTTTCTCCTTTTAGTTTGTTGTCTCTTGCATAAGCACTACACATCTGCTGCTTTTATTACTGATACTATCTAAGCATCTTAGTGCTATCTTAGCACTCTGACTTGACTCCTCTGTACTGTACTGTTCATTTATTTATTTATGGTTATTTTAGTGGTTAAGTATGAATGTGCTTGTGCATATAAATGTTGTCCTGTGTTGCATTTTAATCAATTTTGTCAATTTAATTTCTGATATTTTTTTTGTTAGGTACCATAGGAAAATGAGGCGAGCAGACAGAGCTTCACTTCAGCAAATCGTGTTTCTTCTAAACCTCAAGAACAAGAATGCAGCATGGATCATTGTCCTGGTATAAATATATTTCATCTTATAATCAACTGACTGATTGTAAGATGAAGTTCTTGAAATCCCATCCCTTCCAAGAGTGTTCATTTGCTTAAAATTGTATAACTACCTGGAATGCACTTTGTAATGTAAATCTTACAATAATCATGCATATAATCAGATATATATGTAATGTTTAAGTTGGTTTTGATGATTCTTAATAAAGTAAGGTTGTCTATCTTGTCACTAAAATCTAGCTAAGGCTTTTGGCCTTAGCTATGTGTGGTAGATTACACTGACCTCCGAATCGGTTTTTCACTTCTTGTTTTGCCGTAAAGGAGCCAGCCTTGAGCTGAGCTGTTATTGTTATGTCAAATGTTATGTCTTGATTATGCATGTACGCATTTGCTCATGCCCCCCCCCCCCCCCCAAAGAGGTAAAAGAGGAGCTGCAAAAATCTATATTTTCCTACACCGCTGTACAGTACTTAAAATGTAATGACTTGTAATAAACTGTACAGTATCTCATTTATTTGTAATGAATGAATGAATGAATTTTTATTGAGTATGTCACAAAGTCACTATACAGTACATAATACATTACACGTATACATGTACGTGTAGACATATTAATATAATTTCTTTACAGAAGTAAACATATCTCAAAGGGGTATGGGAAGAAGTGTTAACTTTTTGAATGCAGATGAAAAATAGCCTCCTGGCTAATTCTGGCATATTGACAGAAATGTTTATGAATATGCACTGTTCTGAAATAAATAAATAAATAAATAAATAAATCCCACTCCTTACAGTCACTTAAGCATTAATATTGTCCGGTTTCCTCTGAACCATCTTCGTCACATTTATCTGGTGTTACTATACAACTTATATTTACAATGTCCACAGATAAGCCATTTATAATAATTTTATATAGTAAATATTACAACATTGCATCAGTATAACGACTCAGAATACTAGATTTGTATATTTTTTTAAACTGCTTAAAGTTTGAACAGTGTTTTAGTTTATCACTCAGGCTGTTCCATATTTTAGTTAATGATGTTAACACCCTTTTCCATATATGTTGTTACCATTAGACAATGACAGGATTTATCTATAATAATCAGCATTGGGGATATGATTTAATGACTAAATGGGTAAGGCAAATAACAGTAACATAACATAGTAACATAACGGCTCAACTCAGACATTTCCTACATAACTATGTCTTGTGTCCTTGCCTTTGACTAGGAAGAACTTTGGATTTTAGCACACAAAACTGTGAATCTATGGCTACGTTCACACTGCAGCCTGAAACGACCCAAATCCGATTTTTTTGCCTCTATGCGACCTGTATCTGATCTTCTAATGACAGTGTGAACGACACAGATCCGATTTTTTCAAATGCGATCCAGGCCACTTGGATATGTGGTCCTAAATCCGATACATATCCAATCTTTTGACATGCGACTGCAGTCTGAACGGCCAGGTCGCATTCATCCGACCTGAGTGTGTTTCCTCCAATGAGAGTGGTACAAGTAGGCGTTCACAAATGTGCACAAACGTTCTTCTCGTCATGCGAAAATAGTATATAAACTCGTATCAGTGAAGCGGCGAAGCATGTAGTAATCCCACCCCTCCTGGCTGTGACTCCGCACCCACATGTTCCTTTCTGCACACGTTGCTGCCACTGCCCCGCAAAACGCCGTGGCCAAAAACCTCGTCCTTCTCCGTCTCCTCCTTAAAACAAATAAGCTGTACATGTTTTGGGTCCGGTACGAAAGCAACTTTAGGCTACTTCCGTAAACATTGAGCGCGTTCACTGCGTGTGACGTCATCGTGTCCTCCAAGGCGCATGCGGGACACTTTTGGGGAGTTTAGCGTTCACACTGGAGATCACATACAATTCGCATTTAACTGGAAATGTGAACGGCCTCGCAAAAAAATCGGATTTCACAAAAAAATCGGAATTGAGCATTAAGCCCTGCAGTGTGAACGTAGCCTTAGTCATGGTATTTCACGTCCTGTACATGACCACAGACAACATATTTGTAGGCGTCCAGTGACTTATAAGCTCGTAATTTCTCCCTCGTGTACACACTGGGTTTCTCGATGAAATAAGTATAAATATCTGGCAACTGTATATTAGGCCAATTGCTAACATCATCCACCCACTCACTGATCGCATTAGGATCTAGCAGTCGGACACCATTTGCCAAAGTCAGCTTGTTGAATTTGCGATCTTTTGACGAAAGTCCCTTTGCGTAGCTTGACAAGTTGCGGAGTTGTGCCATGCTTCTTTTGCCAGCTGCGCGCGCAACCACCCTTACGTCACCTTTGTTTATGAACAGAAAAAGGGTCTATAGCGCTTGTGTCTCTCTATAGTTCTGACCTCTGAGCCCGTGGATCATTCTGTTAATATTTGGACATTTTAAATCACAATATTGATCTAAAACGACTTAATAAAAGAAACAAATGTGCTGATTTCTGCGTTATAAAACTGGTGTTTAATGGACCTGACGTGGTCGTAAACGTCATGAAAACAAAGCGCCACATGGGGCCCTCCTGTGGACAGAACCAAACCAGGACTAAACCAGGACTAAATCATGACTAAGGCAGGACCAAACCAGGACCAAACCAGGACTAAAGCAGGACCAAACCAGGACTAAATCAGGATCAAACCAGGACCAAACCAGGACCAAACCAGGACTAAAGCAGGACCAAACCAGGACTAAACCAGGAAAAAAGTGGGACCAAACGAGGACCAAACGAGAACTAAAGCAGGACTAAACAAGGACTAAAGCAGGACTAAATCAGGACTAAAGCAGGACCAAACCAGGACTAAAGCAGGCAGTGGGCTCCTCCTGTGGATCGCTGCCCTTCACTCTAGAGCAGAGCGTTTTTTTTTTACATTTGGACTAAACGTGATGACGTGACGCTGCCCAATCCTACGAGTATCACCCATTAAGAACATCAAACTGGAGAAGGAAGTGCGGATGTCACATTGGGCATGTACCGGTCTTGAAAATAAGCGATTAAAGATTATTCACACATGAATCACTCCAAATGCAACTTCAGACGGTCAGTGAGAAGAAACTACTAGAACACGGTGAAAAGATCTGAAAAGTGTTTTAAATAAGTTCGATTATCACTGCTAGTGTAAAGAATACTTGTATACATTTGTACCTGTACTTCCTGATGAGGTATCTGCAGTGCCGGAGCAGGTATTCCTTTGACGGTCGGCACAGTTTCAAAGACCAGAAATCGTCCAAACGCATTTTTGGAGAACAGGACTTCCCCGGGTTTCCTCCGAACAAATAATGTACCTAAAACACAAAACAACAACAGTTTCAACATTATTAAAATCTTATCTCATCTAAAACAAGACTTCAAAACATCCAGACACTCCACTCCCACTGAGAAACGAAGAGGACAGTGGGAATCATTTGAAACGATAACATGTTCAGTCAAGATCAAGTTTTAAGGTTTTTCCTCCATGGAATTATCGCTTTGTCTGGAATGTTCCACAGTATGATATTATTATTATTATTATTATTATTATTATTATTATTATTATTATTATTATTATTATTATTATTAGGGGGACAAGCACCGAAGGATCAATAAAGTCTTATCTTATTGAATCTTTGTATCTTCATGGAGACCAAACCAGACCAAGTTACAGGTCAGATCTGTGGAGATGCGACCTCGCTCACAGTCAGAATGTCTGTTTTTCGAGGTATTTTTGAGCTCTAAAACCACCTGTAATTGAATAAATGTAAAGTAGAGCTGTTTAATGTCACACTATGGAACATTCCAGGCAGAGCAGTGACGTATCCATGGAAACAAACAGGTGATGGTTCCCCTTCTCGTCACCCCAGCATCTTAATTATTCACCACGATGAGTTTATAAGCACTTTTCACGACTTTCAGAGACCAGAGCGGGGTTTAACAGTGGCAGTAAGGCTAAAAACAACTTGCATGCTAACACAGACTTCCTGATTATCGGAAATAATCACATTTGACCATTTTTGTACTGGGCCAAGTCACATTTTGCTCAAATACATGGGAAAAAGTGTGGTACATGCCCTTTAATGTTAAATCTGCTCTTCAAATTTTTTTTTTTTTGCGTTTTGTGAAATTTTATCAGACAAAACAGTTTAGGGAAGAAAGTTCTGAGAGTACTTCATGTTTTAATTTGTACTGTACTCTGCTGCCCTCTCCTGGCCATTTCATTCCCCCACTCCTGTTGTAACAGTACCGTTTTGTATTGTGTTTTTGTGGGTTTATGGAGAACGGTCTCGTAGGGCTTGTGGGCGAAACCTTGTATAGGACCGTACTGGTAACCGTAAGGAGGGTTTGAATAGGGCCCGGGAGAGATCGCTAGATTACTCAAACACGCATGGACTTTTGAAGGTACAGTGTGTAGGATTCGTGGCACATAGGTGGATGGTGGCTATTGCGCTTCCTGTTTTAGCTACGGCAGAACTCGAGGGTCATCCGGGCGCGCCGTAATGCGGACAGCTCGCGTACCCGCGCACGAACTCGTGAAGCGCACCCGGCGCTGTGCGAGCCCTCGCCGACAACTACGGTATAAATAAAGCGCGGCCCCGTTCACCGTTTTTTTTTTTTTTCTTTTCGCATGCCCGTGTTTCCTCCCATGAGAGCGGTACAAGTAGGCGTTCACAAATGTACATAAGTGTTCTTTTTGTCATATGAAAATTTTGTATGAACTCCGCGTCAGTGAAGTGGCAAAGCACATAGTAATCCCACTCTTGGCTGCGACTCCGCACCCACACTCTGTATGGACGTCGCATATTTTCTCTCGTATCACTGTGCCCACGTTAGCTGTATTAGCCTGTTAACGGCAGTTAACGGCGGATGTCGCCATACCGCATCCACTGTAAGCGGATGTTTACAAGTGGACAGGCTAATAGAGCTAACCTGAGCGCAGTGATACGAATCGAGAGAGAAAATATGCGAATGCGAAATACACTGCTGAATTTTTAGCGGACAACTGTTTGTGACGCAAATATATCACTTTTCGGTCAAATGTTTTGAGAAGAAAAACAAGCTTTATTAAATGTCCCTGCGAACTTACCGGAACTACGTTAACGAGCTATGTTACCGGAGGAGAACCGGGACCAGATCACGCTGTCATGGGTAAGTTATTGTTAATCTCACGACACTGTTGAAGGGGAAGCCATACAGATTAACATACAAAATAGGGATGCAACTAACGATTATTTTAGTAGTCGACTAATCTATAGATCCAGTAACGATTAGTCACGAAAAAAAATAGTACTAGGATACTGGACACGACACCAACGTTGGTATTTAGTGAGCGCAGTTACGCGTGCGTGCTTTAAGCATTCCGTTTCAAAGCGGAATATTGTCAGTATCCAGTTTTAAAAAAGTTGAAGTATTCTGTGAAACATCGTTTTGTTAAGGGAATACTGCCAAAACACGATTAGACTACATTCGGAATGAAAAAGATTGTCCATGACTCGTGAGCAAAAACTAGTGCTAATATTGGAATATTCCTCACATGCAGATACAGTGACTGGCGCGAGCTAGCTGTCCGTCACTTTTCCGTAACTTTCCTAACTTTTTGCCCTTAAACCGCCCCACTTTTGTAAATATTTATGTCAACACTGTTTGTTAAGCTTGGGCTGCACTCGACGCTGCATTTTTTCCGCACTTTTGTTGGATTATTTACCCGTCTCGGCTTAAGATGTGTAAGGGACCCCGTCCTCCGCTCGTCTACACAAAGGATCAGCTGATGGCGCTGCGCAGCGCTGTTGTGTTCCCCCGAGACAGGCATGTTATCCCTGACGAGATCCTGCGGACGACACACCGTGGACGCCGCGCGGGACGTAAACTCCGGGAAAAGAAGAGACGCTGCAGGCCGGTCCTCCCCTCCGTCGTAATGGGGAATGTGCGCTCCCTCGCCAACAAGACGGTGCTCGCTAGATTTCAGCGGGAGTACAGGGACACTAGCATCATTGTTTTTACGGAGATGTGGCTAACACCGCAAATCCCAGACTCTACAGTCACTGTGGACAACTTTCACCTGCTGCGCGCAGACAGGACGGAGGAGAGCGGGAAGAAGAAGGGAGGAGCACTAGTGTTGTTTCTGAACGAGAAATGGTGTAAACCTGGACACTGTACAGTAAAGGAGAAGATGTGTAACAAAGACATTGAACTGTTTGCTGTCGGCCCTGCGGATTCTTGACACAGACGAGTATTAAGTTCCAAATTAAAATGATACTTAAATAATACCACTAGTCAACAATGAAATTTCATGTCAACGTTGTTGACGTTGTCGACTAATCGTTGCAGCCCTAATACAAATAAAACAACAAAAAAAAACGCATTATCCCTTTAATCTTCTCTATAAAACAAATGTATTGTACATGTGCTGCTCCGGTAGGACAGCAACTTTAATAAAGCCAGATGCTCACACATAGCGTCCATGTTTACTTCTGTAAACACTGAGCATGCTCGCTGCATGTGACATCGTCATGTCCTCCAAGGTGCATGCGGGACACTTTTGGGGCGTTTAAAGTTGGAGATCACATACAAGTCGTTTAAAATGTTAATGACCTCACAAAAAAAATCGGAATTGAGCTTAAGCTCTGCAGTCTGAACGTAGCCTAAGAAAAAGAAAGCTGCATTTAACAGACAATACCAGGCGACCGAATTAAAATATGGATTTATCGCAACAGGTAATATTCCCACGCACCAAGCTCGCTCGGCAAAACATGCGGTAACCAGCTCTTAAAAGAGTTTGAGCTCCACTTCCCAACCACAAAAGACCCACGAACTGACAAGGAATGGATTCATGACCCATTTGTCAATAAACCAGGTGAATCCCGCATGTCTTTGCAAGAAGATCAACTGCTAGAGATCACAAATGACGGCGGCCTTAAAAGTACGTTCGAGACATCAACTCTGCCGGTATTCTGGATAAAAGTCATGGCAGAATACCCTGAGATTGCCACAACAGCAGTGAAACCCCTGTTGCCATTTCCAACATCATATCTGTGAGAAGCCGTTTTCTGCAGTCACAGCACCCAAAATAAAATTACAGAGTAGATGTACATAGTCTAGATGGGCCCGTCTCATTGCAGAGAAACAAGCTCAGGGCTCTCATTGATTCAGCGTTATGGAAAGTTGTATTTTTCATGCACTTTATATTTGTTCTATGGTGCGTCTTATTTTGAAGGCATGTTTAAGCGTTACCATAGCGACCAGAGAGCATAGGGGCAGAGAGGATGTTGTGACTCTTGTTATGTTGTTGGTGCATGACAGGACTAGGGATGGGAATTGATCAAATTTTTACGATTCCGATTCCATTATCGATACTGCTTAACGATTCGATTCTTTATCGATTCTAATTTGGGGAAAAAAGGAGAACAAATTGTTTGATTAGCACTAGTCCTGGTCTAGTCCTGGTCTAGTCCCGGTCTAGTCCCGGTCTAGTGCACAGTCTAATGTTGACACAAGCCGCTACTTTCACCCAATATCTCCATTTGATGCAGAAATAATATGATAATGTGACTCACCCCGTGTCGCTCTGCTGTCGGAAAATTTGCAAAAATTACACAAGCTCCACCGATCTACAGCTCAAATTCACCCCAAATCCCACACTTTTACGGAGAAATTATGGACAGAAAAAACCTTGTTCCATCCATCATGTATAAAACGACAAATCGATATGGTAATAATCGTGACAGGCCCCCTCTTTAAAGCAGTTCCATCTCTCTGACCTTGTGCATCTCGTCGTAGACCAGCTGATGAGCGAAGCGTGGACACGGCTCCTCCTCCTGCAGAGCTTTCGTTGGGTTTTCCTTCACCGCCTGATCGTTCTTATAAACACACGACCTGAGGACACAAATAAACGTTTATTTATCAACTTTTCTCAGCTTGATCAGTGAATAGGGCTGTCAAAAGTACTGAAAATCACGAATCAATAGTAAAACTTGTATCGAAACTCGACACATCTTATTTTACTGGACACATTTGCATTTGTATTGAAGGTGTGGCCAAATTGACTGCAAAATAATGGGAAATGTGCAATGAACGGAGTGTGCAATATTTTGTTGTTTGGCCCCTATGACCTCAGCCCTTTGGGACAACTGATGAAAATGACCCATAGGCTGCGTCCCATTCCTCTGTCTTACCCCTTCCCCTTTATCTACGTCTTTGTCTTGTCCCTCAATACTGAGCTGAGAGGGCTCGGGGTACGAATGTTCCCCTAAGAAATGGGACGCCACTCGATTACCTTTTGCGTCATCGTCCCTCGCCTCTACCTGAGCTGCTACGTCTACAGAGGCGACAACGATTGACGCAAACAAACCTACCTCAGCTCGACATAAAAACTAGCTCGTTTATACATGAAAGTTCGATGAAAACGATAACACTGGCTAAAAAGACACCACTACAATTAAAACATCAGTTCACTAAAAGTAACGTAGAATATAAGAGTCATAATTGTAAACCTGCTAAACTGTTAATCGATAATTACAACTGCTGAAAATACATTTATGAGACTCCTTGGCTGGTCGATGTGATGCTGCCATCCTGATCCCAAAACCTGCCTGCGCTTGTAGGCGTACCCCTTCGTTTCAAGTCCGGTCGAGAGCTTACTTCGTTTCGAGGGGTATGTAGCCCGAGGTCGTGGCCCGAGCCCTTGATCAAAATTAGAATCGAGCACCCCTTGCCCTCACATGAACGGGCAAAACCAAGGGGTAGGGGTAAGACGAAGGGGTAAGACGGAGAAATGGGACGCAGCCTAAGTCTACAATACGGTGTGTTTACATTCATGTTGTGTCATGTTTGTCCATTAACTCTGTCCCAATCAAATAAATAAATAAATACAATTATTTGACCTTTATTTAAGCAGGATAGTCCCACTGAGATTAAGAATTGCTTTTTCATGTCAGTCTTGAACCTGACCCGATTGTTCATGTTTTTAGTGGGAGGATAAAACGGCAGAAACGTACACAGGCACAGGGAGAACATTCAAAGAAAGGCCCCGCACCAGAATCAAATGTCAAAACCTTTGCAACAATGTAAATAGAGGGATTATGAGACTACACTCGGCACTCGACTGCACATGTCTCCTGCAGAAAGAGTCGGTGTCCTGTCTGGGATCATGTCGGTGTCTCTGGGATCATGTCGGTGTCTCTGGGATCATGTCGGTGTCTCTGGGATCATGTCGGTGTCTCTGGGATCATGTCGGTGTCTCTGGGATCATGTCAGAGTCTGGGTCATGCATGTCCGTGTCTGGGATCATGTCCGTGTCTGGGATCATGTCCATGTCTGGGATCATGTCGGTTGTCTCTGGGATCATGTCGGTTGTCTCTGGGATCATGTCGGTTGTCTCTGGGATCATGTCGGTTGTCTCTGGGATCATGTCGGTTGTCTCTGGGATCATGTCAGTTGTCTCTGGGAGATCATGTCGGTGTCTCTGGGAGATCATGTCGGTGTCTCTGGGAGATCATGCCGGTGTCTCTGGGAGATCATGTCGGTCTCTGGGAGATCATGTCGGTCTCTGTGAGATCATGTCGGTCTCTGTGGGATCATGTCGGTCTCTGTGGGATCATGTCGGTCTCTGTGGGATCATGTGGGTGTCTCTGGGATCATGTGGGTGTCTCTGGGAGATCATGTCGGTGTCTCTGGGAGATCATGTCGGTGTCTCTGGGAGATCATGTCGGTGTCTCTGGGAGATCATGTCGGTCTCTGTGGGATCATGTCGGTCTCTGTGGGATCATGTCGGTGTCTCTGGGATCATGTCGGTGTCTCTGGGATCATGTCGGAGTCTGGGTCATGCATGTCCGTGTCTGGGATCATGTCCATGTCTGGGATCATGTCGGTTGTCTCTGGGATCATGTCGGTTGTCTCTGGGATCATGTCGGTTGTCTCTGGGATCATGTCGGTTGTCTGTGGGATCATGTCGGTCTCTGTGGGATCATGTCGGTCTCTGTGGGATCATGTCGGTCTCTGTGGGATCATGTCGGTGTCTCTGGGATCATGTCGGTGTCTCTGGGATCATGTCGGTGTCTCTGGGATCATGTCGGTGTCTGGGTCATGCATGTCCGTTTCTGGGATCATGTCCGGATCTGGGATCATGTCGGTGTCTCTGGGATCATGTCGGTGTCTCTGGGATCATGTCGGTGTCTCTGGGATCATGTCGGTGTCTCTGGGATCATGTCAGTGTCTCTGGGATCATGTCAGTGTCTCTGGGATCATGTCAGTGTCTCTGGGAACATGTCAGTGTCTCTGGGAACATGTCAGTGTCTCTGGGAACATGTCAGTGTCTCTGGGAACATGTCAGTGTCTCTGGGATCATGTCGGTGTCTCTGGGAACATGTCAGTGTCTCTGGGAACATGTCAGTGTGTCTGGGAACATGTCAGTGTGTCTGGGATCATGTCCGAGTCTGGGATCATGTCGGAGTCTGGGATCATGTCGGAGTCTGGGATCATGTCGGAGTCTGGGATCATGTCGGTGTCTCGTAGGATTTCAGCAGATTTCAGGCTCTCAGGAGGCGGGGATAGGTGTATTGATCAGGTATGAGTGAAGTTTGAGACGTTTCTTCTCGTCATTTCCACCTCACCTGAATTTAACGCATACGGGTCATTAAGACGTATTCCACTCCCTAAAGTTCATTTACTTATTTCATCACACGGCGATAAACTGTTTTAGTGTTATCCGCTGTGTTGATAAACAAATAATCCATCTATACTTCACTGGAGGAAGATTCTGTGTTTAGAAAAGTAGGTGTTTGTGTCACAAAGCTGAAAAATAAAATGCTTTACTGATGTTAAAATAGCTCTACGGTCTGAATGATCTTTAACAGAAAAATAATGGACTTGTCATTTGATGTATTTTCATGAAGTCGTTTTGTGTTCTATTTTGAGATTTGACATTTCCTCTGGGGAAGTGCTTCCATCGTAGCGAAGGTCTGACCACGCCGCCTGTCATTATGTATGTTTAACCTGCTGTCCTGGCTGATATTTAAATATAGATTTATTTTAGCACGACTCGGCTCATTCCCAAAACACAATGAGCTGAGCAGGAAGTGCCGCTCTGCAGTTTTTGAGAGAAGCGGAACTAGACAGGCCCTATAAGGCAGATACCTTTTGGTAAATGGACACATGTTTATGGGTCAGTGACGGTTTGCAGTTTTCAAAAATTAAAATATAACGGCATAGAAAATGTGTAGATTTTCTGGTATAATCTCCTATCTGCAGGGGGAGGGCTTATCTTAATGTCATGCAAATGAGCCCAGAAGGCCTAGAGTGAGAGAAACTTCAAGAGGTTTTTCCTCAGCTTTCCAAAATGCCATGTGCTGCTTTCAAATGGCCACAGATTCTTCAAATGTTCAAATGTGTAAGGCACCGCAGGAAAGCTTAGAATCTACACTTCCAGAATCTGAATACAGTGGTCCTTCACTATACCGCAGTTCACTTTTTGCGGCCTCGCTATTTCGCAGATTTTTTTTTATTTCAATTTTTTTATAGTGTAACAACGCGCATTGTGTTCTGCATCCTGATTGGCTAAGGAACTGTAGACCTTTGCCGATTTGTCCGTCATTCTCCTCCGTGTCTCCTGTACAGTACAGAATGTGTTCAGTTTGCCAGATTTATATAGATGTTCGATCGCTCGCAGTGTGACTCTGAAGTGCTGTGAAGTGCTGGACCCACAGAGCAGCGCGCACCGCGCTCATCCAACGACATGGCCACATCTTGGGACGCGCAGGTTCTGAACTGTAGTGAGAACGCTTCCATGCGCTCTCAGGACTGGTTCCGCCGCCTGGACTCCAGGTTCCACCAGTTCGTTCTGCAAAAACTTCCTGATGCGCATTAACTACCCGGAGAAGTACGCACGCGGACACGTGCACCTGCTCATCGTGGTCAAATCCGTGATGGAGCAGCATGACCGGCGCAAGGCCGTGCGTCTCACCTGGGGCCGCGAGTACGGACCGAGGCCAGCAGTGTCCGGACCGTGTTTCTTCTCGGGACCACGGCGGCGGCTAACGACCAAATACCTAGCGGGTGGGCCGCGGCAATGCAACCCATCCGCTAGGTATTTGGTCGTATTCGGTGCAGACTCTGTACGGTCTCGTACTCGCAGCCCCAGGTGTGTGACATGTGCCCAAATGCCAGACCGCTCAGTCCATCACTGGTGGCATGTCTGTTTATAAGCATCTCGCCCAAAAGAAAAAAAGAGCGCACCGGGTAAACGAACCTGCACCGAGGTGAAGCAGCGCCAAAACGAAGAGGTTAGAGAAACTGTGAAATACACGCATCACTATTAATAAAAAAATTTTGTTGAAAATCTACTAAAGTTTGAGTGTTTAAATGAGAGAAATGTGAGAAAACATTAATTCCAGTCTGAGAAAAGTGTATAATGTGTGTGGTGAGGCGTTTACAGCCTTAAAACATATAGAATAATTGTAAAATATAAAGTCCTACTTCGCGGATTTCGCTTATCGCTGGTTATTTTTAGAACGCGACCCCCGCGATAAACGAGGGACCACTGTAACTCAAAATGCCTCCGGGACGACTTGTGACTGATTTTCCCGTGGCCGGTCACATATTTAAGCGTATATTTAATCTTTTCATATATGCCCCTTGAAAAAAAACGTCTTAAACGTCTTAATCCAGGGACGTCTTAAAAATGTCAATCGGTGCAGACAGATTATTAAATTTTATTACATTTGAAATAACTTGTATTACTGAAAATGATGAAAAACACAAACTGAAATTGACAAATAAACAGTAGGCCATTAAAAATCTATTTTTTTCCTAAAGGTTTAAAGAATGTGTCAATTTCCCTTATACAGCATTAACTCTCAACTCATGCTTTTTTTTCCATAAAGAGTAAAACACTTCAAAATTGGATAAAACTTAAGCATGTTTGCACTTTACCTCTTTATATTTAAGTTCTTATGTAAAAATAGAATTATTTTGTCAAAACAAACTTTTTCTGACAGATTTCACTGTGATTTCACCACAGGACATCTGCCGTTTTACCGAATGACGGTTTAACTGAAGTACAAAGAAAGGCTCAAGGACACGACAGCGTTCATCTGTGGGAGCTGGAATCACATGTTTTGGTTTTTTTTTTAGTTTTTTTAAATGTTGAGAGCAGGATTTTAACCGCCAACCTTCAGATCAATGGACAAATGCTCCTGCCGCCCCAGTGTGCTATAACTGCTCCAAGTGTGGTTTCGTTGTGCCAGTGATAAATCCTCGAATCGTGAATCTTGAACATTCCTCACCAGTTGTTCCTTGCGATGTCGTAGATCCAGAAAGAGTTGCGTACGTTCTCCTCTCTTTTGTCCTTGTCTTTGCTGAGGCCTGACAGAACGTGGATCTCATTCAGCTCGGGGTCAATCGTGGCTCTCTGTGTGAAACCCGTCATCGGAACTAAACAGAAAAAATACAAAAATGTCAATGCAGAAAACAGAATAATGATAATAATTTGTAATTCTGTTAAAGGGCCCATTAGCTAGTTTTTGCTTTTGTTTGTATGTAAAAGTACGCATGTAAAAGTATAATCAAATAGAAACAATCTTTACCGAATATACACTATTAAAAATATAGGCTAGGTGCTATGTACAGTAGGGTTATAACTTTTTTACAACCTCTATACCCTGTATCATATTTTGATGAACTTTTGCTAGTAATGAAAGGAATTGACCATCATTTGGTCATATTTTTGAAAAAAGTCCCCCTGGACTCAAATTCTGGGAAAGCTGTAGGCTACATTATATCACTACTGGCTGAGTGGCTAGCGCTCATGCGCTCACAGCAAGAAGGTTCCGGGTTCGATCCCCGGGTCGCCCAGGCCTTTCTGTGTGTGTTCTGTGTGGAGTTTGCATGCATGGTCTGGGTTTGATCCCCGGGTCGCCCGAGCCTTTCTGTGTGGAGTTTGCATGTTCTCCCCGTGTCTGGGTGGGTTTCCTCCGGGCACTCCGGTTTCTCCCACCGACCCAAAACATGCTCCATAGGTAAAATCCTCCAGCTTAGGTCCTGACCAAGCCGAAGCAAGAAGATTATGGAGATGGTCCCCGGGCGCAGGAATGTGCTGCCCACTGCTCCTAATAACAGGATGGGTTAAATGCAGAGAAGAATTTCTCCAGTGTGAGAACAATAACACTTCTTCTATTTAAACGAGACACATTTCCCCAAATTTACATGAAGTGTAATAAAGTGAAAGCAAGAATAGAAACTGAAACTCTAGTATATTATGATGGCAGTACAACTTATCGATCCATTTTCAGTCAGATTGACTTGTAATGGCCCTTGTGATAACTTAGCACAGTTTCACATTTCATATCATTGGCTGTAATGTGTATTTACGATTTTTTTTGTTTCGGGGGGAGTTTTTTAAAAGAGTGTTGAAAATGGAGTTTGGTTTCTTCAATTATACCAAAAAGTTTATCCAATCATGATGCAGGACTTTGACTTTGGAAAAAAAGTTCAAAAAGTTATAACCCTTTTTACAGAAAATGTGCACCATTGGTTTTATGGGCAACTGTCAGTAGTAAAAACGGTGTGTAAACATGGTTGATATAGTGCAAACAGGAAGTGTAAACATGGTTGATATAGTGCAAACAGGAAGCGTAAACATGGTTGATATAGTGCAAACAGGAAGCGTAAACGTGGTTGATATAGTGCAAACAGGAAGCGTAAACGTGGTTGATATAGTGCAAACAGGAAGTGTTAACATGGTTAAGAGGTGTTTTGTTTCATTCACACGTCTGAGTAACTCTTCATTATTATTGCTGTCAGGCGATTAAAAAAAATAATCTAATTAATTAAAGCATTTGTAATTAATCTAATTAATCACATTTTAATCTCATATGAGAGAGAGAGAGAGAACCCAAATTCTGCAAGTGTGGTTTGTTGGTTTGGCGGTTTAGTGGTTTGGCCGTTTAGTGGTTTGTTGGTTTGGCGGTTTGTTGCTTTGGTGAAGTGCGCTCACGCTCGCTCTATCAACGGTAACAATGGAACTTGTCCGGATGCGTTTATCGTTTAAATGATCCGTCAGGCTGGAGCAGCTTCGGTGATCGGAAAATTATTTTTAACAAAAGCTCCAAATCACGTCTTCGTTCTTTTTATAAATAAAGTCGCCGTTATTCGCTCGCCTCGCCCCCTGAGTCGAGTCCATGTCAGTTTCCTCCAGGATTTATTTGTTTGATCAGCGACGCAGGTGGAAGTGACGCCACTGCCAAGTCGCCTACAGGTTCTTCAATGGGACAAATTTAAAATGTGCATTGAATTGCCGCTCATAATTAATTGTGTTAATTTTTATAACAGGTTAATTTGCAGTGTAATTAATTAAACGTGTTAAACTGACAGCCCTATTTATTATATATTTGTATGTATATTTTCTTATTATGTATTTATTGTATTATTATTGCACATTTTATTTTTTATTACTTATTTTTCTATTTTATTTTGACTACTTTGCCTTTACATATACGCTTAAATAATTATGTAATTATACAATTATGCCTTATTTGACACCCGTCTCTTGCCCTCTTTTTTGCTACTTACTTAGAATTTATTATTACCATTTATTTTTTACTCTTTATTATATTGGTAATAGTGAGCTGCTGTGTCCAAATAATTTCCCTTGTGGATCAATAAAGTTTGTCCAAGTCTAAGTCTACATCTCCAAAGCTCAGTAGTTTTCAAGTGAACAGCTCCATCGTTTACTTTTAGTTCAGTAAAGATCTGCAATTCCAGGGCTGAAATCATCCTGAAGGTGTGTGAAGTTTAAAAACACAGTGGAGCAGTTCCTGTACAGTGGTCCCTCGCTCTATCGCGGTTCACCTTTCGCGGCCTCCCTGTTTTTTGTTTTTTTTTTATTTCAATTTTTTTTCATAGTGTATGAACATTGTGTTGTGCGTCCTGATTGTCTTCTCCTCCGTGTCTCCTGTACAGTACAGAATATGTTCAGTTTGACACATTTATATAGATGTTATAGAGGGGGGACCCGGGGGGGGGGCTCCGGGAATCCCACTGGATGCACGAGGAGTGACTCATGTCTCGGACATGAGTCACTGGATATGTAGGAAGTCCAGACCGGGACTAAGACATGAGGACCAGACTGGGACTAGACCGGGACCAGACCGGGACTAAGACATGAGGACCACACCGGGACCAGACCGGGACCAGACCGGGACTAGACCGGGACTAGACCGGGACTAGACCAGGACTAGACCAGGACTAGACCAGGACTAGACCAGGACTAGACCAGGACTAGACCAGGACTAAACGTGGACTACACTATGTCTAAACCTGGACTAAACCTGGACTAAACCAGGTCTAAACCAGGATTAAACCAGGTCTAAACCAGGTCTAAACCAGGTCTAAACCAGGTCTAAACCAGGTCTAAACCAGGACTAAACCAGGATTAAACCAGGACTAAACCAGGATTAAACCAGGTCTAGACCAGGACTAGACCAGGTCTAAACCAGGATTAAACCAGGTCTAAACCAGGATTAAACCAGGTCTAAACCAGGACTAAACCAGGACTAGACCAGGTCTAAACCTGGAATAAACCAGGACTAAACCTGGACTAAACCAGGAATAGACCAGGTCTAAACCAGGATTAAACCACCGCCTTGTTTCGTGCGGCTCTTGTGCGTTTTCGCTTCGTGGCCCGGAATGCGTCGCTGAACGCGGTCCCGAGGGGGAGGCACGATCCGGACAATGCCTCGGTCTCATGCTCGAGGGAGAGAGAAATGTGAGAAAACGTTAAAGGTCCCATGGCATGAAATTTTCACTTTCTGAGGTTTTTGAACGTTAATGTGAGCTCCCCTACCCTGTTTAGGCCCCCCCCCCATGGCTAAAAGTTGCGAAATGTCTAAACTGAGCATTTGCGATCCTTTTCTGCGTTAGAAAAAAAACACAGCTCAAACGGGCGATTCTGAACAAGGCACCTTATTGACGTCAGATCGAAAAATGCAGCTCCACCCCCCGTCTGTGTCTACTCAGCGTCTCTGTAAATCACGCCCAGAGAGTTTGGACCGCGAATGCGCTAGGCAATGCGAAATGCCTCTGGACCTTTGAACAGCAGTGGTTTAATTTTATTTTCTGTGAAAATTTGTTTATTTTTCAATGGAACGCTTCTCATCTCTTCTCCGCGCAAAAACGCGGAAATGGGTCAGACCGCACAGCTGAGAGCTGAGAGTGGAGAGTTTGGCCACGCCCCCACCCTCTACTATAGGCCATCTCTGTCCTCCTCATTTGCATTCAAGCAACAACTCCCATAATGGACTGTTCAAAGAGAGAAAAATTACTCTTTCTCATTTTATCTCTCTCTCATGCACTGAGTCTTGATTTTGAAGAAGGATTCATTTACAGTATTAGGGAACCATTAAGGAGCCATATAAAAGCATCAAGAAGTACCATGTCATGGGACCTTTAATACCACTCTGAGAAAAGTGTATAATGTGTGTGGTGAGGCGTTTACAGCCTTAAAACATGTATAATAATTGTAAAATATAAAGTTGTCCTACTTCGCGGATTTCACTTATTGCGGGTTATTTCTGGAACCTAACCCCCGCGATAAACGAGGGATTACTGTATTACCACATGACATCACGAGGTGGAACAGAGTGTTTTCAGTTTTGAAGAATGTGCAGAGGAATATGCAGGGTTTGTGTGTTAAACATGTGTGAATGAAACAAAACAGATAAGATAATGACGCTTAACGCACTTTTTTTTTTTTTTTACAAAGCCATGGGTTCAAATGTGGAAGAAAACACTTCATTTCTGGTAGTTTATGTGGGCATGTCGTTGTAATTCCCTCACCCATGCCCGAGTCCTTCTTGGTTCCGTCTGAAATGATCTCCACGTGATCTCCGTCCACGTCGTAACTGAAGAAGTCGTTTAGGTACGTCTTTGACCTCTGACCCCCAAACACGTACAAACACCGGTTTCTCTGTGGAACAAAGGAGCGACAGTGAAAATCTTGTATCTTGTATCTCAGAATACAACACGACAACGGCGGTTAGAGTCCAACACAATATCGATCTAATGACTTAACAGAAACTTGTGCTGCAACTAACCATTATTTTCTTACCGATTAATCTAACAACTCAAATCTATTTTCTTTTTTATTAATTAATCTGTTAATTGCATTATAACTTTTTATGACTTTATAGAGAAATGTGTTCAAAATGCTCCATAAAGATTCATCTTGTTTTTTATTAGCTATGGGCTTCAGGCCTGGACTGGTCATCGGGCATACCGGGCATTTTCCCGGTGGGCCAACAGTCCTCGGGGCGGATGCCGTTTTGTTTTTTTTGTTTTTTTACTTAGAGACCGGCTTACAATTTAGAGGAGGCGTCCCATTGGTCCATCTTCAATGCAGACAGTGGACTAAACCAATCAGGATATACAGTCATACCTCATCTTACGAAATTAATTCGCTCCAGAAGTGGTTTCGTAAGGTGATTTTTTCGTAAGTAGAGTCGCATTTTACATGTAAAAGGCCTGATTCGTTCCAAGGGCCCCAATACTACCCCCTAAACCCTTTAAAAATTATAAAAGTATACAAATTTTGTATGAAATATGTCTTAAAAGTAAAAGAAAATTATTCAATAAACCAATAAAATGATTAAGACATGCAAATCATTTACCATTGGGGTTGGGCAACTATGCACAAGATACATAAGGGCGAGTGCGTAGCGAAGTGAAGTTCGTGGTGGGTGAGGCAGGAGTGACGACCTCTTTTTCGATATTACAGAGAGAGGCCTTTCAAAGGGGTCATCGCTTTTAAGGCCTCCTTCTGCTTCAATATCGTACCGATTGTAGACGGGTTTCGGCCATATTCCTTTGCGATATCACTCAACCGCATGCCACTTTCATATTTTTTTATCATCTCCTGTTTTACTTCTATTGGTAACAGAGCCCGCTTCTTCTTTTCACTTGCACTGGGAGTCACTTTCTTGGAGCCCATGATGAATAACGAAGAATAAAGTTGCAATGAGCACACTCGAAAAACTCACGAAACAACAGTAACTCTGTCCTTTATGCGTGTTAGAACTCCGTGACGAACAAGGATCCAAGGCACACGAAAAGCATCATGGGTATCATGGAGATGCAGCTTCCTCCTAGCCAATGGGAGGCCAGCGGGGTGTTGGGAGATAGCCAATGGGAGCGCAACTCTATCGCGCCAATTTCAAAACAAAATACAGGATGCTACAAGTGTATTTACGTTTCAGGGGATTCAGGTGGCTGCGAAGCAGAGCGCACATTATTTGAATTTGAGATTTCGCGTTTCGTAACTTAAATTTTCTTTCGTATTCAGAGACGAAAATTTCATGTAAAGGCGTTTCGTAACTTGGATTATTCGTTAGTTGGGTCTTTCGTAAGGTGAGGTATGACTGTAGAAGCTTACGAGAGCGGTCCCACCCCTTTCTCTGCACTGAACCCCGCCAGTTTCAGTGTTGAGCGTGGAAACATGGAGAAGCGGCAGAAAGGGGGTGTGAAGTTACGGAGCTAAAAGATTTTAAAATCTCACTATAGACACTGCAAAATGTTCAAAAATAACAGACATATTCTCTGGAGGGGCTGGAGCCTCCACGTCCTCTGCAGGCTGAAGGTGGACAGGGAGAAGAGCAGCCAGAGACTGTGGACAGGGAACCCGAGGGAACCCGAGGGAACCCGAGGGAACATAAGAGAACCCGAGGGACAGAGTGACCAGGCAAGTGTCGCACAGGCACAGGTCAGCAGGTCGTAATGTTAGGATAATACCGGGACTTTTAGGTGATGGACAGGCATGAGAACTGCTCACCTTTTGGGGAAATTCGACATTTTGAAACCAAAACAGGTGACTTACGTGAATCGTGTACATTCGATGAGAAAGGTTTTGGTTTTTTTAACGCTTCGTTTCGCCTGGGGCCAGCCAGCGTGCTCCTGACCTTGTGTGCAAGATGCATTTTAAATAAACAGTTGAATGCGTAGTTACTGCGAGTTTGCTGGTGGTTTTTGAGATTTTTCCTTTGCTGCGCCCTGGTTTCCCCTCGGCCAAGACGCAACAATAGTAAAATACTTTGCTCTTGGAAACACAAACATAAATTAGTCCACTAATTATGAGGGGACGGTCTAAGCCAAAAATGCCAGGGTAGTTTTTTGTCCCAGTCCAGTCCTGATAGGCTTATAGAAGTATTTTCTTTTATTGATGGTTTTCAGATTCTAGAATGTGATGGTACAAAAATTAAATTCCCAAATATGGATCATTTCTGTTATTTAAAGGGATATGCCACCCCCAGGGCAAATTTGGGCATCTCCCCACAGTCCAGAAACTAAAATAAGTGGTGGAAAGCGTTTTCCTGCTCACCCAGCCATTGTCCGAGTCTGTCGCCACTGACCGCCGCGGTATCTGCAGCTACTCCGCCTTAGACTGGAGTCTAACGTCGCCAGAGAAAGATTTCGGCCAAAAGGAATTAATTTGCTCGATGCGTTTCCCAATTACTTTGTGTGTAGTGCGCATTCATATCGAGTGCAAATAAATGTGCAAATCAACACGGAGAGCTTGCCTTGGTCATTTTGGGTGGGAACTATTTTCCAGTGCGGAATAATACAGTCGAATCACGCAGCACGCTGCCAGGGGAATCCCTGTTACGCACCGGGAAGGGAGTTCCCCTGTTGCACAACGTGGTGCGTGATTCGACTGTATTCTTCCGCACTGGAAAATAGTTCCCACCCAAAATGACCAAGGCAAGCTCTCCGTGTTGATTTGCACATTTATTTGCACATTTATTTGCACTCGATATGAATGCGCACTACACATAAAATAATTGGGAAACGCATCGAGCAAATTAATTCCTTTTGGCCGAAATCTTTCTCTGGCGACGTTAGACTCCAGTCTAAGGCGGAGGAGCACCAGATACCGCGGCGGTCAGTGGCGACAGACTCGGACAATGGCTGGGTCACCAGAAAAACGCTTTCCACCACTTATTTTAGTCTCTGGACTGTGGGGAGATGCCCAAATTTGACCTGGGGGTGGCATATCCCTTTAAAGAGCATGCTAAATTGTATATTACAAGACTCAGAAGTTAACAATATTCATTTGACTCGTCCCCATCTGGCTGAAATAATATTGGCCTATTCACCTTATGCGGCCGCGCCCACTTTTGTGTCTAAATCAGGGGTGTCAAACATGCGGCCCGGGGGCCAGATCTGGCCCTCCAAAGACCTTTAATCTGGCCCTCAGCTGATTTTCTATTAAATTATTTTAATTATATTTACATTTTCTATTAAAATATTGGTAATTTTCTGCAGGTTAAAAGATGCCAAGTTTCAGGAGCAAAAAGAATGCATGTCTAAATTCAGTGAAATCCATACAATGTTAAAACTAAGGCTGTCAGTTTAACGCGTTAATTAGAATTACACTGCAAATTAACGCGTTATAAAAATTGACACAATTAATTATGAGTGTCAATTCAATGCATGCATTTTAAATTTGATGTGCGCCGAACAAAAAGATGTTCACCAAACCACGCTTGCAGAATTTGGGAAACTAATGAGCAAAGCGACCACATGAAAACTGACAAACTCAATCACAAAGTGCGTTTGCTCACTTGCAATCTCTCTTTCTCTCACACTCTTAAAATGTGATTAATTAGATTAATTAATTACAAATCCTGTAATTAATTAGATTAATGTAATTTTAATCGCCTGACAGAACTAGTTAAAATATTGTGCTGAAATTGCATTTTTTTTGTAAGTTTCAGGTAGTTCATATTATAATATTTTTTAAAAGAAAGAGGTCATCAAAGACTTCTGTAATAGAGTTGTGTTTCTCTGGACAAATATTTGGACTTGTTGCTATTTTTGGGGTATATTTGCCATGAGTTTTCTGATCCGGCCCCCATCAAAGCAGGTTGGATACGACCCCCGGACCAAAATAAGTTTGACACCCCTGGTCTAAATGCTCCTAAACCACGCTTTTTTGTGGCGGCACGTCCGTTTTAACGGTTAAACATCTGGTTTACACTGGTACGTTTTACTCACAGTGTGGAAGAGCATGCAGTGGCCTATGCGGGACTGAATATCCTCCGGCCCGGCATTACACGAGTCTTCCCTGAGCAGCCTCCAGGTGGCGCTGCCGCAGTGGAAGGCGTACAGACCAGAGAACTGAGGCTCTGTGGTGCGCGTGTCCTCCATGCTCCCGTTACACGTCAGGATACGACCGCCAAACGTGTAGATCATGTGCTTCTCCGAGTCCATGCACATCTGAAGAAGAGCAGGAAGAAGGGGAGGAGAGGAACAAGAGGAAGGAGGGGAGGGAGAAGAAAAGGAAGACGGAGAAGAAGGAGGAGAGGAGGAAAAAGGGGAGGAAGAAGAAAAGGAAGAGCGAGAAGAAGAGGAGGAGAGGAAGGAGGGGAGGGAGAGGAAGAAGAGGAAGAGGAAGGAAAGGAGGAAGAGGAGAGAGGAGAAAGAAAAAAAAAATACTGTAAGATGCAGATTTGTTGAGCTGTTTATGGTGGCAGGTGTCCAAAACTATGCCCTGGGGGACCAAATGTGGCCCTCAGACCAGTTTTTGTTGGAACTCTGCTGAACTGGTCCAAACTTTGGCTGTAAATTTAAGTAATTCTACCACAGTAGCATCATGTCCCAAGGTCTACCACCAAATCTGAAAGATCCACCGTCCCTGACCTTCCTCTTCCAACACGTTTACATCGGCGTCGCTGTGGACACTTTGTACAACCCTGACCCCGTGTGTGACCTCTGACCTGATGGTCGAAGACGAGCTTGGGCCCTCCGTCGGCGGCGGTGTCTTCGCTCAGCAGGCTCCAGGTGTTCTGCTCGATGTCGTATCTGTAGAAGTCGCTCTTGAGACTTTTGCTGTTTCTGACGCTGGAGTCGAGGTATCTGCCCAGCGTGTAAATCTGCCTCCTCACAGAGTCGATGCACATCTTATGACAGGAGCGAGCCGACGGTCCGCTCTGAGGAGACACAGGGGAGTTCAGGGTGTGGGACAAACTCTGGAAAGTAACAAACAAGTACTATATTTTTTAGACTAAGTCGCGCTTTTTTTCATGGTTTAAGTGGTCCTGTGACTTATATACAATTTCACGTGTTTGTTATTTTCACATTGACATCCACGAGAGGGCGCTTTAGGCTTGTGTGTCAGTGGTATGGTTTATTTATTTGCACAGGGACAGTGCACATTTCACTGACCTTTGAAATAAACAAAAAAAAAGACGCATGGTGCCAGGTTATAGCAAAACATCGCCACTTACAAGTGAACAGGCTAATAATAATAACAGGCGCGCAGTGATACGACTCGAGAGAAAATAGGACCAATCAATTCCAACTTGAATTTTTTGCGGACAACTGTTTTGTGACGCAAATACAGTGGTCCCTCGCTCTATCGCGGTTCACTGTTCGCGGCCTCGCTGTTTCGCAGATTTTTTTTATTTTTATAGTGTAACATTGTGTTCTGTGTCCTGATTGGCTAAGAGACTGTAGACCTTTGCCGATTGATAGATGGGGGACGCGGAGGGACCGGGACTAGACCAGGACTAAACGTAGACCTGCGCGATTAATCGATTAAATCGACTTTACAGTTCAGGACAATGGGTTTTTATGAAAATCGATTTTTTAGTTATTTTTTACACACGAGCAGAACTAATGCGCGGCCACGTTTTACACGGGTAAGTTAGTGGGGCGTACCCAAACATTGTACGAAGTATGTGTTACCAAGAGGCAAATATTTTTCTTGTGTTGTATACAGCTGTATACAGACTGCACAAGCTAACATACATGAACACAGACAGTGGCTTTTCTGCATCACTCGAGGAAAAACTAAAACACAACACTACCCACTCCAGTCCATCGTTCCCACAATCAGAGAATAATTTAGCTCCATAAAATGCTTCTTTATAAAAGAAAGATATTTATATAACTGTGTTATTGTTATTTTGTTGTAATATAATTTTGAGTTGATAAGGGGCAGATATTATAAGCTTATGCTTCTTTCTGTTCCCTTTTCATTCATATTTAAGTTATAATTGTATAGATGCAATTGTGTTGCATCTGTTATTTTTGTTTTGTTTTAACGAATGAAATAAATAAATAAAAATGAAATTATATATATATATTTTTAAAACAATAACAGCAATAATAATTGATGCTAGGTGTAATGTATTTGTTTTATAAAAGAACGTTGCATTGTTTTGAGCCATTTGTCTGTCATCTGTTATTTGTTTTTGAGTAGGGCAGAGAAAAATCGATTAAAATCTGATTTTTATTTTTATTTTTTTTAAATCGGAGATTTTATTTTTAGGCCATATCGCCCAGCTCTAACTAAACGTGGACTAAACTAGGTCTAGACCAGAACTAAACCAGGTCTAGACCAGGTCTAAACGAGGTCTAAACCTGGACTGGTCCTGGACTAAACCAGAACTGGACCAGGTCTAGACCTAGGCTACGTTTATACGGCGATGATCAAAACAGAAGACGCAAAAGTGGCGTCTCGTCTTCAATTTTTTTATCCGCGTTTAGACGAGCGTTCAACAGGAAATGTTTGTTTATAGGAAGACGCAAAAGTGGGCGAATTCGATTGAATATGCATGCCAGGCCACTAGGTGGCATGTCGGCGAGCATGCGCAAAATTGTCATTTTCTAATTGTTTATTTTACCCGTCTCTGTTCACCTATGGTATCCGTATACATTTTATACAATTGTTAATGTATTGTACAATGACTCTTGTATGTTGACTAGAGCTGCTAGCGCAACTTGAACATCCGTGGTATCAAGGTAGTCAGACATGTTTGTTATTCTTTTTACCGGCTTGGCGCATCCAGTGTGACATCAGGTGTATGCGACGTGAACATGTTTTGCGCTTCTTGCCGTTAAGACGGAGACACGACCCGGGCCGTCTTCAGAACTCCACACTCTGGAAGGAGTCTTCAGATTTTTGCGGTTTCAGAGCCTATGGTGCAGTTGCCGTGTAAACGAAAGACACTTCCGATAGAATATTTTGTCGTTTTCAATCGCAATCGTCCTCGTCTAAACGGCCCCATAGCCCCATAACCGGGACTAAACCAGGTCTAAACCAGGATTAAATGACTCCGTGCGGCTCTTTGCTGGTTACGTGCAGCTCTTGCGTTCGTTTGTGCGTGTTCGGTTTGTGGCTCGGGCTGCACGTGCACGTTCTCCAAGGGGTTGGTGCGCGTCGCGTCCCAGGACGTGGCAGTGCTCCTCGCGCGTCCGGCGGATCCAGTGACTCATGCCTCCGCACTCCTCGCGCGTCCAGCTGGGCTTCCGGCAGAGCCCCCACGCTTCACTATTAATAGGCCTACATTTTGTTGAAAATCTACGAAAGTTTGAGTGTTTAAACAAGATAGAAATGTGAGAAAACGTTAACTCCAGTGTTTTAAGGTGTTTACAGCCTTAAAACATGTATAATAATTGTAAAATATAAAGTTGTCCTACTTCGCAGATTTCACTCATTACGGGTTATTTCTGGAACCTAACCCCCGCGATAAACGAGGGATTACTGTATATCACTTTTTGGACAAATATTGTTTTGAGAAGAAAAACAAGCTTTATTAACCATCCCCACTTACCAGAACTACTGTCCTGAGCTACAGAACCGGGGCAGAACTCGGCTCAGAGGACACTGTCAGGGGTAAGTCAGTGTTAATGCACGACACTGCTGAAGGGGACGCCGTACAGATTCACATAAAAAAAAAACGCACTTTAAAACATTCTGACACGGTTTGAATCTGGTAGAAGATCCACCTCTTTCTCTGTGTCTCTGGAGATGCAGCTCCACTGGTTTTCCGAGACGCTGTAAGCCCAGAAGTCCGCCAGGTCCTGAGTCCCGTCCCAGCCTCCGAACAGGTACACGGTCTCTGCACCACACAGGATATGACAGGTTAACGTCATTATATTTAAGATTTTACTGAAATTATTATTATTATTATTTTATTTTATTTTTGTGGAGTTTATTATTTTACTTCCCGGACATGGACAGCAGATGTAACTTAAATAGAGATAATTCCAAGAACCATAATGTAAACAAGGCCCAAAACTAAATTGAACATAAATAGTTATGATTAGACTCATACAAATTGTATTTCATAATCAGGAAGTATGTGTTAGTATGCGAATTGTTGGAATTACTGTGACGCCAGACCTCTGTTATAAAATTATAAAATTGGACCACTGCAAATTTTACAAGGTTTACAATGAAATATTTCTGTTTTTTATGTTTTTATGACTGGAAAAGTCAGGACTGAGACTTTAGGTTCTGGGGTATGGACTTTAAAAACACAGAGGGGCTTCATGGATTCAGGATTTACTGAAACACCACTCCAGGTAAGTTTGTGATGAGGAAATGACATTAGAACTAGTGTTGTCACAATACTAACATTTCAAACTCGATTTTGATACTAAGGAACAGACTCGATACTCAATACCGATTCCGATACCACAATGAGAATAAAAAAAACAATGTTCTTTAGACAATCTCCTGTGATTTTCCACATTAAATTGTAGAACTTTTTCTATTCCCATGTGTCCTTAAATCTGTGTAATCCCTCATGGTCCAAGTCTAAACCAGGTCTAAACCAGGACTAAACCAGAACTAAATCAGGTCTAAAACAGGCGTAAACCAGGTCAATACCAAGTCTAAACGAGGTCTAAACCAGATATAAACCAGATATAAACCAGGTCTAAACCAGGACTAAACCAGGACTAAACCAGGACTAAACCAGAACTAAATAAGGTCTAAAACAGGCGTAAACCAGGTCAATACCAAGTCTAAACGAGGTCTAAACCAGATCTAAACCAGGTCTAAAACATGCATAAACCAGGTCAAAATCGAGTCTAAACTAGATCTAAACCAGGTTTGAACCAGATCTAAACCAAGTCTAAACGAGATCTAAACCAGGTCTAAATGAGGTCTAAACCAGGTCTAAACCTGATCTGAACCAGATCTAAACCAGGTCTAAAACAGGAATAAACCAGGTCTAAACCAATACTAAACCAGGTCTAAGCCAATACTAAACCAACCTTTAAATAAATCGGGTCTAGACCACAACTAAACCAGGTCTAAACTAGGTCTAAACCAGGTCCATGGGTGTATTCTCGTCTCTGTGCTCTTATCCTTGTTCTGATCAGCTCCAGGTCGTCCTAAACACGTTCAGGAAACGTTCTGCTCTGTTCTGTCAATGGGATGTTTTTTAGTATCGATACCTGCTCAAATGAGGATCTAGTTTTAGTATTGATTAGTATCAGATTTTCTGTAACCCTAATTAGAACGCAGCCAGACAGCTGAGCAGAACACAGGAGTTTAAACGCATTTTTCTTACCCGTTTGCACGTCTATAACCATCTGATGCCCTCCTCTCATCCCGGGCCGGTTGTCGTCGTTATCGCCTGAAACGTGAGGAGAAGAAGATGATGATTAAATGTAATGATAAAAAAAAGAAAACACGGCAGAGAGACAAAGACATGCCACTTTAGTCCAGTATGAGACCACTAACCTTAAATATGAGGTTTAAAAGTCATGTTATTCCTAGTTTTGTATCATTTCTTTTACTTCCTGGTTGGACACGGCACCACAGACATAATAATTAATCAATGTAGCGTTCGATGTGAATGCCATCATAAACTTGGCACGGCGAGTCCGTTCCTCTTTCCTCGCTTCCTTCTCGTCGATTCTGCAGGAAGTGGGTGAGGAAACCCGGCCCACATAGGAGACACAGCGAGGAGAGAGGTTCTAAACTCCTAACGCAGACCAATAAAGTTTGATTCTTTTCTCAGGTTTACTCCTTACTGGAGATTTCTTTGGGACACCGCTCAAATATGACGCATTTGATTGACAGCTGAAAAATAGAGGATCAAGGAGAGGAAACAAGGAGAAGGAAGCGAGGAAAGAGGAATGAGGCGCTGCCCAGGAAGCGTTAGCTGGTACCAACCCACTGACCACATTTAGGCCAGAGCCTCGATTAATGCACTGATTCCACTTCGTCAACTCCGATACCAACACCGATACTATGACCGATACTAACAGATACCAGTGTAGGAACGGACAGTCGCACTTATTTCCTTAAAATACAGTTAATTTATTACACAAGAGATCCAATTATGTTATGCAACTGTTATTTATCCTTCAAATAACTGAACTGAACAGAAGTTTGGACATCCTAGGGCAAAATCAGCCCATAAAGAGACCTAGTTTTTCAGACGTTTGGACATCCTAGGCCATAATTTGCTCATAAAAATACCATGATAAAAGAAGAAATTCAATTTGTCAACTGGACAAAGTTTGTTTGGGCCGAAAACGTTTCGCCGCTCATCCGAGAGGCTTCGTCAGCTCTGACGTCGGATGAGCGGCGAAACGTTTTCGGCCCAAACAAACTTTGTCCAGTTGACAAATTGAATTTCTTCTTTTATCATGGATTCTACCTGGACGACTGAGGGACTCTTCACTCATAAAAAATACAGTTTTTCAGAAGTTTTGACATCCTAGGCCAAAATTTGCTCATAAAAAGACCCAGTTTTTCAGAAGTTTGGACATTCTAGGCTAGCAAAATTAGCCCGTAAAAAGACTTATTAAAGGCCCAGTTTTTCAGTATCGGTGCGGATCTGTGCATCCCTTTTTAATTCAGATCATATTTAGCGCAAAAGTAGCCTCTGAGCTAACATATGGAAGACAATTTGTTCCATTAGATTTAGAATTTTAAATGCCGTTGAATTTCTCACTTTGAATTTTTTTTAAGTCTGAAAAAACATGTTTGAATTATTTTCATTCGGAATGTCAGTTGATGAAACTGTTTGAAATTCAATATAGAAATTTCACCTTTTAAAAATATCCAGCACAAATATTTTCAAGTGCTCAAATTCAACAGTCAAAATTCGCAGTGAAAACATTTCGCAGCAAAGATCCAAGACGCCAAGGCAAAAGCGATCGATCCTGTGTGATCCGACCTACCGTATTGGCCCGAATATAAGACGATGTTTTTTGCATTGAAATAAGACTGAAAAAGGGGGGGTCGGCTTACATTCGCGGTCTAGACGTTATACCCATTCACAACGCTAGATAGCGCCAGATATCTTTAAAGCGAATGCTAAAAACTGCGCCTCCGTTTAGTGGAAGTCCGTTTAGTCTTCAGATTTGTTTCAAGACTACAGTTACAGTTAAGACTTCACTTTGATGGTTAATGCAGTTATTGTAATTTTGTTGTTTTATCACAGTAGATTAGTTTATTTACATTTCAAAAACCAGAAGCCATTCATTTACAAATGTGATTGCACTTTAGTTTACATATTTAAATGTTCAGATATTAAGATGTGATAGACAGTTTTTGCATGATTTGAATGAGGCAAAATAACATGCTTTTTCTCTCGAATATATTGTTATAATCATTTGTTTCAGATGTAGTGTAATTATTTTCTGTATAAAAATTTAATTTGGTGTTCAAAAAGTCTTTTTTCAAACTTGAGTCTTGAAAAAGAGGGGGTCGTCTTATAATCAGGGTCGTCTTATATTCGGGCCAATACGGTAATTTTGTAACAAACCTCATCTCAACAAACCCCGCCCACAAATGAGAACCATTAGGAACCTTTCATATGCACTTTAAACTGTAACAGGAAGTAGAATCCCTTCAGAATAAAAGCTCTCACCGTTTGCGTCCTCTCGGGGGGGCTCCTGGGAGGTGGGACCTTTGTTACACTTTGGGATGATCTGGCTCCAGCGTGGTTTGTACTCCTGCTGACTGATGTACTGGTTAAACAGACCGTCTGAAAAAAGAGAGGAAGAGTTCGAGAGGCGAGGTAAAAGTCAGAAATACTTTCACGCTCGTCTCATGGTAGTCCCTGGTATAAATTACTAAAATAAAAAAATACCTAAATAGCATTAAAGGACCCATATTAAGCCGTTTCTGGCCTGTTCTAATGTCGTTTCCTTGTCACAAACACCTGGAGTTGTGTTTTGTTTCATTCAAACCCTGCAGATTTAGACGACTTGATGACATCACAAGGTGGAACAGAACATTTTGAGCTTTGGAGATGTAGACAGACGAATAATAAAGAGTTCCTCAAACGTGAAAAAAACAAACACAACTCCAGGTCTGTTTTTGAGGAGGAACAACATTGGAACATGGCTTAAAGCTCAGAGTTCATTTTGCATAATTTAGGACCTTTAATGACAAATAATACATATTTTTATTTTCACAAATACTACATTGTTACTGACCAAATAGTGTTCATTCAGTACGATGGTGGAAATGAATAACTACGAGACATGCAGGTTCATTTATTATTATTTTTTTACTATTTTTTTGGCCAAATTAAAAATAAAACTAATTTGGTGTCATTGCATTAGTTTGAAATCAGACCAAAAATAAAACACAGAATTGTATAAATCAGAATTCTTCAAATTTTCACTGTTGATAAAAGCCATTAAAATGCCCCCGTTTTCAGCCCATTTATTTTAAAGTGACACTTCTGCTGCGTTCATAAATGACCCGAGTGCATTTACTGGTTTCCTCGTCCCTGTGCAGCCTCAGACCTTAAACAAAACAATCTGACCTTTGAACGATCCAAAAGGAGGAAGCTCAAAAAGTCATGAATATTCAAGTCTGTAGTTTCCCATTTACACCAAATAACCTTTGATGAGTTTAACATGATTCATCTACAGTTTGGTTTCTGTGGTTTTTCTTAGTTCAGTTTGTTTAGTTTCACTCAGATAAAGGATTTTTCATTTACACCAATTGTTACTTTGACCAAAACAGGCAGAAGAACAAAAACACAACTCTGTTTAGAATACAAACAAGTGACCTTTTATATATTACCCTGCCTTATATAAACACACTGTATAGTATTCATGTATGATAGTGTATATATCTCACCCCGCACAGCCTGTATATACAGTACTCATATATAATAGTGTATATGTTTATATAATAGTGTATATATTAGTGTACATACATCACCCCAGACAGCCTGTATATACAGTACTCATATATAATAGTGTATATGTGTATACAATATGTGTATATAATAGTGTATACATCTCATCCCGGACAGCCTGTATATACAGTACTCATATATAATAGTGTATATAATGCGTATATAATAGTGTACATGTGTATATAATACTCTCACCCCAGACGGCCTGTATATACAGTACTTATATATAATAGTGTATATGTGTATATAACAGTGTATTAGACCTGCGCGATTAATCGATTAAATCGATGAATTCGACTTTACAGTTCAGGATGATGTGTTTTTATGAAAATCGATTTTTAAATTATGTTTAATTTAATGCGCGGCCACGTTTTACACGGGTAAGTTAGCGGGGCGTACCCAAACATTGTACGAGCTAGCGCGGCTAGCGAGTGAGCTAAAGCCGGAGCTTGTACCTTACATCTGTTATATGGAACTGGTTCGGTTTTCCTGCGTCGGACTTACAACAAACGAGTGCTCGCTGTAAGGTCTGTTCAAAAGCTGTTGCACGCAGCGGAATGAGAGAAGTGCAGAAGTGCGAACGGAATGAAAATATCCACCGTCCAGTCCCTAAAACATTTTCGAACTGTTTGCAGTATTATAAGCATGGGCCACAACGGAAGGCAATCACACACACTGATGTATGTTTTACCAAAAACATGATGTATGTTGTAAAAGACATGGTGCCCATATATACTGTGGAAAAGCCCGGATTCATTAACATGGTGAAAGTTTTGGACCCGAAGTATGTGCTATCAAGCCGCAAATATTTTTCTTGTGTCGTATACAGCTGTATACAGACTGCACAAGCTAACATACATGAACACAGACAGTGGCTTTTCTGCATCACTTGAGGAAAAACTAAAACACAACACTACCCACTCCAGTCCACCTTTCCCACAATCAGGGAATAATTTAGCTTCATAAAATGCTTTTTTATAAAAGATATTTGTATAACTATGTTATTATTGTTATATATATTTTGTTGTAATATAATTTTGAGTTGATAAGGGGCAGATATCATAAGCTTATGCTTCTTTCTGTTCCCTTTTCATTCATATTTAAGTTATAATTGTATAGATGCATTTGTGTTGCATCTGTTATTTTTGTTTTGCTTTAACGAATGAAATAAAAAAAAAATATATATATATATATATATTTTTTTTTTTTTAACAATAACAGCTTAATTGATGCTAGGTGTAATGCATTTGTTTTATAAAACAACATTGCATTGTTTTGAGCCATTTGTCTGTCATCTGTTTGAGTAGGGCAGAGAAAAATCGATTTTTTTTAAATCTGAGATTTTATTTTTAGGCCATATCGCCCAGCTCTACAGTGTATATAATATGTGTATATAATAGTGTATACATCTCACCCCGGACGGCCTGTATATACAGTACTCATATATAATAGTGTATATAATGTGTATATAATAATGTCTATAATAGTGTATATATCTCACCCCGGACGGGCTTTATATACAGTACTAGGGATGTCAACAATTAATCGACTTACGATTAATTGTCAATCAAGACGTTGGTCGAACAAAATGCATTAATTGTAATTAATCGCGGACACGCACACCCGCGTGGTCACGAAACAAGGCAACCACGCACCGCGCTCACTCAACAGCACTGCCCGGTGTACGCGTGGGTCTCGCGCTGGTTTAGTCCAGGCCCAGTCCAGGTTTAGACCTGGTTTAGTTCTGGTCTAGACCTGGTTTAGTCCACGTTTAGTCCTGGTCTAGTCTCTTAGCCAACCAGGACGCAGAACACAATGTTACACTATAACATTTTTTTTACATTTAAAAAAAATAAAATTTTTTTTAAAAAAATCAGTGAACCGCGATAGAGCGAGGGATTACTGTATTTTGTTATTCAGCATCAATACATTTGTCTGCTTTTTACTAAGGAATAATTAATTGAGGAATATACAATATAATAATACTATGATATATTTATGACTCAGTGTTATGTATACTATAACTTATATTCTTAAAGACCCTATTGAAACACTAAAATTCAGGTGAAAAACGCCGCTTATCAGTTAATCGTTAATCGATCCATAAGGTCAATCAACTATAGATTAATGAATTAATCGATAATTTGCATCCCTATACAGTACTCATATACTATAATAGTGTATATGTGTATATAATAATGTATATAATATGTGTATGTAATAGTGTATATATGTGTATATAATACGTGTATATAATGTATACATCTCAACCTGGACAGCCTGCATATACAGTAATCATATATAATAGTGTATATAATGTGTATATAATAGTGTATATATCTCACCCCTGACGGCCTGTATTTACAGTATATATAGTACTCATATATAATAGTGTATATGTGTATATAACAGTGTATATAATGTGTATATAATAGCGTATACATCTCACCCCGGACGGCCTGTATATACAGTACTCATATATAATAGTGTATATAATGTGTATGAAAAGTCCCTCAGTCGTCCAGGTAGAATCCATGATAACAGGAGAAGTTCAATTTGTCAACTGGACAAAGTTTGTTTGGTTGAAAACGTTTCGCCGCTCATCCGAGAGGCTTCGTCAGCTCTAATAAGAATACTGGTAAGACACTTGCTTATATCTTGCTGTAGGGAGGAGCTACCTAGCTAACTACTTTCCGGAACTATTTCATTGGTTTCCGTCTTTTGTTTCTCTGGCGTCTAGCTGACGATCTCTATTCATCCCTACACGCCTGTTTTTCACACCTCTGGCCCTGTCCTGGCTAACCCTATTGTTTCCCTGTTTGTTTGATCTAGGCTTAATAATGGAATTGTAGATGGGATGCAAATTATGTCTTACTCCACCATTTCTGTTCAGAGAAGGATTCTCTTTTGATGAACCAATGAACCAATGAAATAGTTCCGGAAAGTAGTTAGCTAGGTAGCTCCTCCCTACAGCAAGATATAAGCAAGTGTCTTACCAGTATTCTTATTAGAGCTGACGAAGCCTCTCGGATGAGCGGCGAAACGTTTTCAACCAAACAAACTTTGTCCAGTTGACAAATTGAACTTCTCCTGTTATATAATGTGTATATAATGTGTACATGTGTATAAAATAGTGTATATAATAATGTATATAATATGTGTATATAATAATGTACATGTGTATATAATAGTGTATATAATAATGTACAGTCATACCTCACCTTACGAAATTAATTCGTTCCAGAAGTGGTTTCGTCACGTGATTTTTTTGTAAGTAGAGTGGGGGATTCCAGCTGCTGCGAAGCCGAGTGCGCATTACGCAAATTTTTGAGATTTCGCGTTTCGTAACTTGAATTTTCTTTCATACTCAGAGATGAAAATTTTACGTAAACGCGTTTCGTAACTTGGATTATTCGTTAGTTGGGTCTTTCGTAAGGTGAGGTATGACTGTATATAATGGTGTATATAATATGTGCATATAATAGTGTATATAATAATGTATACAATAGTGTATATATTAGTGTATATAATAATGTATATAATAGTGTATATAATAGTGTATATAATAATGTATATAATAGTGTGTATATGTGTATATAATAGTGTGTATATGTGTATATAATAGTGTATATATTAGTGTATATAATAATGTATATAATAGTGTATGTGTATATAATGTATATATGTGTATATATTAGTGTATATAATAGTGTATGTGTATATAATGTATATATGTGTACATATTAGTGTATATAATAATGTATATAATAGTGTATATATGTGTATATAATAGTGTATATATGTGTATATATTAGTGTATATAATAATGTATATAATTAAACAGTGTAAATATGTGTTTTTAATAGTGTATACATCTCACCCCGGACGGCCTGTATATACAGTATTCATATGTAATAGTGTATATAATATGTGTATATAATAGGTTATACGTCTCAACCCGGACGGCCTGTATATACAGTACTCATATATAATAGTGTATATAATATGTGTATATAATAGTGTATACGTCTCACCCCGGACGGGCTGTATATACAGTACTCATATATAATAGTGTATATAATATGTGTATATAATAGTGTATACGCCTCACCCCGGACGGCCTCTATATACAGTACTCATATATAATAGTGTATATAATATGTGTATATAATAGTGTATACGCCTCACCCCGGACGGCCTGTATATACAGTACTCATATATAATAGTGTATATAATATGTGTATATAATAGTGTATACGTCTCACCCCGGACGGCCTTGTGGATGAGCTCCTCGCAGGCGTCGAAGTCTCCCTGGAGCACCAGCCTGGCGTGGAGGTGGGTGAGCATGGGGTGCTCCAGGGCGATTCGCGTCTTCTTCTGCAGAGACTCGAAGGCCTCGGTGTAGTTGTGCTGACGGAAGTGTTTGAGGCACAGTCGGATCGCCTCCTGTTCCCTGTACTGAACACAAGGAGGCAGCACATCAGACAGACTGGGACTAAAGGACGGGGCAAAGCATCATGTTTGTCTTTTTCATCATGTGAGTCTTTTTAAATGCTCCATGTTATGACTTTAAACATGTCCATGTAGCATTAATTCATCATGTTTGATTCTATTGCTCAAAAATACAATAATTCCTTCTGTAACCCGCTCGTCTCCCTCGTGATATAGTTCAATCTATACTGTGGAACATTCGAGACAAGGCAAGAACATTTCCATGGAGACAAACAGGTGGTGGACCCTCCATTAGAAATGTTGCACCTTTAAAGGAGATTTTGAGTTTAAATTCCATAAACCTGACCCAACTGTGTCCCCAGATACGAGGGAAACAGGTTCAAATCAAATAGAAGGGTCATTCCAGAATTGGAGGACATTTTGGCTTTAAAATTCTTGAAAGATAAACTTTCACTTTTCTGATTTTCTGCTACATCAAATGCTTGATTAGCTCAGCTCACGGATCAATGGTACAACTTTTATTACATGATTTATTTGGTTTATTTATTCATTTCCTCTGATCACAGTAACAGGGTTGCAGGAAACAGGGTTGCACAATCTGCACTAATGTTCGCTTTATCTCAGGAGTAGAAGCTGTTTAGCTGTTACTGCTAATCAAGAGGAAAAACTTATTTATGCAAATAAGTAAAGGAACAAATAATAATAATTGTCTTATTCTGATCATTTGCATAACAGGGTTGCATGAGGCAGAGTGAGACATTCAATCAAGGCTAACTATGTTATAAAAATATGAAAAATAGAAGACAAACCTTTTCTCTACCCATTCTTTTGGAAAACTGATGGCAATGAAACAAATACAAAAAAATTTAAATTTAATTTTAACTGTTTTATTTGAGATTCAATTTAATTCATAGCATTTTATACAGCGCCTTTCATGACACCCAAAGCGCTTTACAGTTCATTGTTCATTCACTCCACACTTGGTGGTGGTAAGCTACTTCCTATAGCCACAGCTGCCCTGGGAAATACTGACAGAAGCGAGGCTGCCAATCTGCGCCATCTGCCCCTCCGACCACCACCAACACTCACTCAACTTTCATACTAAGCTATGTGGGTGAAGTGTCTTGCCTAAGGACACAACGACCACTGTGGCACCTGGAATTCCCAGGGTCTCCCATCCAAGTACGAGGGCCATTCAAAAAGTTCTAAAACAAATGCCATAAATTCAAAATGAGTCAAACTAGTTCAACAAAATTACCTTGAATCGTACCACTGATGACTTATAAACACATTTGACAAGTTTCGACATTCTAGCTTTGTTATTCAAAGACTTATGTTACATATTGCACAACCCACTTTTTGACCCTCCAAAATGAGCCAATTTGAAGTCCGAGCAAACAAAACTTCAATGGAAACCTAAAGAAATTATTGAAGCTTTGCACAATGTTTATGGATGGTTTTTTTTTTCCTATTTCCAAAGTTGAAGGAAAAGGAACAAGATTTCAGTCTGTACTTGAAGCGAAGAGGGAGGTTGTGACCTGGTTGACTAGACAAGCTCCAGAATTCTATCAAGAAGGAATTTTTCGGTGGAAACATCGCTCGCAGAAGTGTATTGACTTAGGTGGATGTTATGTAGAAAAATAATGTTGTTACTTTCAAAAATAAAGTAGTTTTTTAATTTGTCTTATAACTTTTTGAATGACCCTCGTACTAACCAGGCCCTGCCGTGCTTGGCTTCTGAGATCTGACGGGATCAGGCTTTAACAAGCAGGTATGCCCACAATTCGGTCATTAGAGGGGTGGGACAAGAGGAAAATGGCATTTTGGGGGGTACTCCAGACTTATTTGGTATTTTAAAAACTATTTTCAACCATTCTTTTCTCTTAGTTTTTTTTAGATTTGGCCTCAGGACGAGTAAATTCACTCAGAAACTGTACGTTTTAGTATTTTGTATGTGGATTATTTAATATTTGATGGGGGGGTTGGGGGGGCGTAAAATGACCCTGATCATGATTTATTTTTAATCACAAAAACATTGGACCTGGACCAAACCTCAAATGACTCTTTTGGGTTGCTGGTTCAACGCTGAAATCCAGTTGGTCTAAACCTAAAATGCCTCTCTCTGAACCCCAGCCCCTGCAGTCGGTGAGGAGTCAGTGCTAGTGCGGCCTCTGCAGCTCAGTTACCTTGCTGTACCAGTTGAGACAGGGCTGCACCACGTCAGGCTCCTCGATGCCGTGAAGCTCGATGAACCAGATGCTGAAGTTAAAACTGGGCCCCCACGACATCAGAGGCACTGCACAGACAAACGGTAAAGGATGAGACGCGAGGAGGATCCGAAACGAGTACATTCTGCAAACTATCGACACTCTGCCGTGACGTCGCGCTGGCGGTGCTCTTCGTGTGCCAAAAAGGTTTTAAGATCGTCTGAAACTCAACTTTAAAAAATACAAAAGGGATTTAAAGAGTACATTTTCGTTTCCCTGCGATCAGTCCGAGCGTTCATTGTCATTAAGAAGTTGCCGATACGATACGGTTTTCGATTCGGCGCACTTTCGATTCAATACGATACGATATATTTCAAAACGAATCGATATGCTTCAGTAAAAAAACAAAGGCTAAATCAGGTCCGTGTACATCGTGGCCATCTGATTTCCGTTTTGATCAAAAAAATAAAAAAACAAAAAAATAAATACAGGCCGTTTTCTGATTCAACATCAATACATAGAAAAGAGGAGACGACTTATATCCTGTTGTTCTTCTTAAAATCTAAAAAACAAAAATAGGAAATGGCTCTTCGCTTGACTTTAGGTGCTCTGGAAAAATCGTAATTTGGAATTCAGAAAAAATTCCACTCCCGATTTTGCTTAAAGGAAGCTATGATTTCCACGAGCCCCCTGCGACGGGAGGTGTTTGGAGGTATTTTAAGGTATTTGGAGGTATTTTAAGGTATTTGGAGGTATTTTAAGGTATTTGGTGGTGTTTGGGGGTGTTTGGGGGTGTTTGGAGGTATTTGGAGGTATTAGGAGGTATTTGTATTTGTTGGTGTGTAGTTCTGACAGGTGCGATGAACAGTGACGTTTTGATCAAAGCGCAAAGCGGCCATAAGGGAGGAGGACATGACCATGGCAAGTTTGCACTGAGTAACTGAGATTGTTTTAATGAACATATAGACCAGGGGTGTCAAACATGCGGCCCAGGGGCCAGATCCGGCCCTCCAAGACCTTTAATCTGGCCCTTGGCTGATTTTCTATTAAAATATTGGTAATTTTCCGCCCCTCTTTAGCATAGCAGCATCTCCAGCGCCTCTGTGCATGGCCTCCCACAAGAGCAGCACAAATGAAGACTCGCCTCTTTCTGAACGCTCTTAAAGGACCATCGTTTTGACTATTGACCGTGACACCCTCATCAGCAAAATGTCAAAAATGAGAAAAGTGGACGCCAAGTGCAGGATTTTCCAAGAAAATTTGAATAATTCCTGTTTGTTCACGAAGGTGAATGGGAAACCTCTGCCCTTGTGTTGAAATTGTATTTTTCAGGTTGTTCATAATATTATATTTTGTTAAAAAAAAAAAAAAAAAAAATCAACAAATAGAAAAAACTTCTGTAATAGATTTGCGTTTCTCTGGACAAATATTTGGACTTATTGCAGTTTTTGGGATACATATGCCATGAGTTTTCTGATCCAGCCCCTGTGGGATCAAAGTAGGTTGGTTACGGCCCCCGGACCAGAATGAGTTTGACACCCCTGATATAGACGGTATAATTAGGTTATTGCCTGCTAGCCGGGTTTCAATAGGCACGTGAGAGAAGAAAGATTTAGGAATGGAATGGCCATTGATTGCGGGCAGACACACACACACACACAGGATCATTGCATTCCCTTGTCAATACCCTCCGGCGGGACCAGGTAATTACAGCTGCTATAACTGAGAAAGTTGCGATGGTGAGGACAGTGATGCGCGTTTTTACTTACTAGAACCAATGACCAGCAGTCTAGCAGTTGTTACAGTCGGCCTACGATTTTCTAAACAGCAAATTCATAGCACCTGGAAAAGCCTTCGAATCTTTGCCACGGTCATGTCCTCCTCCCTTATGGCCACTTTGCGCCTTGAACAAAACATCACTGTTCATCGCACCTGTCATAACTGCACACCAGCAAATACAAATACCTCCAAATACCTCCAAATACCTCCAAATACCTCCAAATACCTCCAAATACGTCCCTTCGCAGGGGTCTCGTGGAAAGCACAGCTTCCGGGTCATTAATAAAGTCCTTTAGGCAAAATTGGGAATGGAATTTTCAAGTGAAGAGCCATTTCCTAGTTTGTTTTTTTAGATTTTAAGAAGAACCACGGGATATAAGTCGTCTCCCGTTTTCTATGTATAGATGTTGAAGCAAAAAAAATAAATACAGGCTGTTTTCTGATTTTTATTTATTTTTTAATAAAAACGGAAATCGGATGGCCGTGATATACACGGACCAATCAGGCTTGGGAATTAAAAGACTTTGTTAAACCACAAAGTTCATAAGAAAAACACCCATTTTACTCAAAACGGTGAAAATGTCAAGTGTGCTGCATAAACAAGTGAACTTTCTCCAAACAATCAACAAAACTGTAGCTCTTTCACAAAATAGTTTACCAAAATATACTAAAAAATTTAAATAAAATACTTTTGGCGAAATATCGATAGAGCAGCCCACAATATCGATACTGTATCAACAAAGAGGGACTTTTAACTACAACTGATGACCTGCTTAAACAGCTGGTTAAACAAGTCCGTTATTTCTGGTTAGTTAAAATAAAGTTCAGATTAAAGTCTAGACAGAGCAGTGCCTACAGTTAGCATCACACCCCCAGGGAAGGTTTCTGCAAAGAATCAATACAAAAGGCAAAGAAAATGAGCCAGGCTGCAGTTTTTGAAGTGTCTTATTCTGCACAAAAACGGTCAGATGCCCTCCCTGATCCAAACCAGGTCTAAACCAGGTCTAAACCAGGTCTAAACCAGGTCTAAACCAGGTCTAAACAAGATTCAAACCAGGTCTAAACCAAGTCTAAAACAGGACTAAACCAGGTCTAAAACAGGACTAAAACAGGACTAAACCAGGTCCAAACCAGGTCCAAACCAGGTCTAAATTAGGCCTAAAACAAGACTAAAACAGGTCTAAACCAGGTCCAAACCAGGTCCAAACCAGGTCCAAACCAGGTCTAAACCAGGTCTAAACCAGGTCTAAACCAGGTCTAAACCAGGCCCAAACCAGGCCCAAACCAGGTCTAAACTAAACCAGGACTAAACAAGATTCAAACCAGGTCTAAACCAGGTCCAAACCAGGTCCAAACCAGGTCCAAACCAGGTCCAAACCAGATCTAAACCAGGACTAAACTATACCAGATCCAAACCAGGACTAAACCTTGTCTAAACCAGGTCTAAACCAGGACTAAACCAGGATTAAACCAGGTCTAAACCACTGGTTTAGACCAGTTTAGACCAGTCTGGATTAGACCAGTTCTGGAATCACATTTCTGTACAAGAATCACATTTCTGAAATGTGATTCTTGTATTCGTTTACAATATCTCCATGGAGAAAAGAAAGTGGTGAAGAAGAACCAGAAAAGTTACATAGTGCGTCTTTATTAAGATTAGGCTTAAGCCTAATCTTAATAAAGACGCACTATGTAACTTTTCTATGTAAACCAGAAAAGTTACATAGTGCGTCTTTAAATACATAAATAAAAACACGTCTGACCTATTTTGACGAATCTGCAGGGGAACATCTGCTCGTCGATCTTGTGCTTCAGCGTAAATGTTTCTTTGTTGTAGTCGTTCTTAAGGCCACTGAAAAAAGCAACAAAAAGTACATTAATGCTGCGTCCCATTCCTCTGTCTTACCCCTTCCCCTTTATCTATGTCTTTGTCTTGCCCCTCGATACCGAGCTGAGAGGGCTCGGGGTACGAATGTTCCCTTAAGAAATGGGACACCACTCGATTACCGTTTGCGTCATCGTCCCTCGCCTCTACCTGAGCTGCTACGTCTACAGAGGCGACAACGATTGACGCAAACAAACGTAAACAAATCTCAAGGATTGTTGGGTACCTCAGCTCGACAAAAAAACTAGCTTGTTTATACGTGAAAGTTCGATGAAAACGATAACGTCTGCTAAACATACTCCGCGACAACAGTTCACCAAACGTAACGTAGAACATAAGCGTCATAATTGTAAACCTGCTAAACTGTTAATCGATAATTACAACTGCTGAAAATACATTTATGAGACTCCTTGGCTGGTCGATGTGACGCTGCCATCCTGATCCCAAAACCTGCCTGAGCTTGTAGGCGTACCCCTTCGTTTCAAGTCTGGTCGAGAGCTTACTTCGTTTCAAGGGGTATGTAGCCCGAGGTCGTGGCCCGAGCCCTTGATCAAAATTAGAATCGGGACACATCTTGACCTCACATGAACGAGCAAAACCAAGGGGTAGGGGTAAGACGAAGGGGTAAGACAGAGAAAAGGGATGCAGCCTAAACTTCTTCTTCATCAGAACAAATCGATGTTCACTAGAGATGCACGTTCGGGCCTTTTCTTTCTTTTCAACCAACAAGGTCGACAAAGGATCCACGACTATCAAGGGAAGAAAGACAAAAGTTTAAAGGCGAACAACGACGAGATTTAGTGAACTACTGAGCAAAATCAACGTTATGGTCCTAGAGATGTCTCGCATTCGAACTGCACAAATGTATGCTAAAATTGACACCATGAAATCGATTTTTAATTTTTAAATTGTAGAATCAGTCTGAGTGAACAAGTTCCATCTGTTTTATTCATCACCGTAAAGTTAGTTTTTCTCAGTAGTTCTCTAATGCTCGTCGCTGTTCTCCTTTGAGCTTTCGTCTTTCTTCCCTAGATCGCCGTGGATAAATTCTTCATGAAGAACGTTTCTCCTTTGTGGACCTCGTTGGTTGAAGATTCGGTGATGGGGCAGATTTGTGAAGCTGGTGGAGAAAATGCCGGACATTTCTACAGACATTTTGCCAAGGAAAACCATTAACCGTTCATTAACGACGTTCTGCAAATCTATACCTTTTCACTTCCAGCCGTTGTGAAAAAGGCCTATTAACAAATTTTTATGTACGATATATCCCTGGAGAAAATACAGATGATAATCGATCATTCTGAATGTAATTTTAACACTGACACCACTAAACTAAAGCAGGACCCCCCCCCCCCCCCAAAAAAAAAAAAAAAAAAAACAACTATTCGATATGCAGTTTTGTTAAAGCTGCACTGTGTAACTTTCTGGTTGGGAGTTCGTCACTTGCTTGTTTCCATGGATACGTTCATTGCTCTGCCTGGAAAGTTCCACAGTGTGACATTAAAGGTCCCATGGCATGAAATTTTCACTTTCTGAGGTTTTTGAACGTTAATGTGAGCTCCCCTACCCTGTTTAGGCCCCCCCAATGGCTAAAAGTTGCGAAATGTCTAAACTGAGCATTTGCGATCCTTTTCTGTGTTTGAAAAAAACACAGCTCAAATAGGCGATTCTGGACAAGGCACCTTATTGACGTCAGATCGAAAAAAGAAATGCAAATTCAGTTCCACCACCGTCTGGATCTCCACCTCCTGTCTCTGGAAATCACGCCCAGAGAATTTGGACTGCGGAGGAGCTACGCAATGCGAAATGCATTTTTTTATTTGCCTGGAGGCACATGCGAGTGTTTCTAGACTCGGAAGTCCTTTACCCAACCCTCTGGACCTCTGAAACAGCAGTGGTTTAATTTTATTTTCTGTGAAAATGTGTTTTTTTTTCATTGAAAAGGCTCTCCTTTCCTCCTTCGCGCTTACACACGCGGAAGTGGGGCCAGGCACAGCGCACTACATTTGCCCCCCCCACCCACTCCTCTAACCAATCTGTGTCCTTCTCATTTGCATTCAAGCAACAAGGCCCAGACCCAGAATGAGTTGTTCAGACAGAGAGATTATGACTCTGACTCTGTACATGTGTCTTTCTCATGCACTAAGTGTTGATTTTGAAGAAGGATTCATTTACAGTATTAGGGAACCATTAAGGCACCATATAAAAGCATCAAGAAGTACCATGTCATGGGATCTTTAAACAGCTCTACAGTACTTTATATTTATTCAATCACAGGTGGTTTTATAGCTCAAAAATACCAAGAAAAACAGGCATCTCCACTGACCTGTAACTTGGTCTGGTTTGGTTTCTGTGAAGATAGAAAGGTTTAATGCCGTACTGTGGAACATTTCAGACAAAGAAATAACCATTGGGGAAGAGCTTTTGAAGGATCCTCCAGCAGAAAAGTTACACAGCGCAGCTTTATTCAACACTGAACACCTCAAATCTTATCAGAAAAATATAAAAAGTATAAAGTAATTTAACAGATAATACTCCCTACAACTCACCTGGATAACAGCTCAGTCATGTTCTCTTCGCTCATCCCTCCGAACACTTTAAACTTCTTCAGGTTGCACACGTGAGTTTTTTCGTATTTCCCGAACGTTATGCTCTGGACGATCGCCGGCCGCTCCAACTTCAAGATTAAAAACTGGAAACAGAAAGATGAAAAGTTGTTAAAACTTGATTTCAATATTACGGAATAGACTCGATACCGATTCTGATTCCAATAAAATTCCAATTCCAATAAAAAACCCTCTTTAGACCATCTCCTGTGACTTTACACATTAAATGTAGAACTTTCTTTTCTATTCCCACGTGTCCTTACATCTGTGGAATTCCTCATGGTCCATGTCTAAACCTGGTCCAAACCTGGTCCAAACCAGGTCTAAACCAGGTTTAAGCCAGGTCTAAACCAGGTTTAAGCCAGGTCTAAACCAGGTTTAAGCCAGGTCTAAACTAAACCAGGATTAAACAAGATTCAAAACAAGTCTAAAAGAGGACTAAACCAGATCTAAACTAGGGGTGTGCAAAATAATCGTCATGACAATGCATTGCGATACTAACTTTCACAATATACTGCATCGATTCTTGATGCCAAAAATCGATTTTTATTAATTAATAATTTAATTATTTAATATAAATAAATACATAAATTAATTATTAGGTTTTTTTTAATAAATCCTATGCACTTTTTTCTTTGTGAAAGGGTATTGTTTGTTATGATGGTAGCTACCTCCAAAATGGCAAATGTTTGAACATCATTTTTTGAAAAATCCTATGCACTTTTTTTGTTATTGGTTTGGTTTATTTGTTTTTGTTATTCAATAAATTCAGTTATGAATTGAGTTGCTCAGAGTTATGCATCAATTGAAGACACTACCCAGATACACAGCCACTGATTATTCAAGTTATCCTCTTGGTACATTTTCACTGAAGTATGTCGAATATATTGCAATGCATCGCAATAATTCAAGTATCGTGATGCATCGTGATAGTATCGCATCGTGGCATATGAATCGTGATTCGAATTGAATCGTGACTTCTTTGCCAATACCCACCCCTAATCTAAACCAGGCATAAATCGGGTCTAAATCAGATCTAATCCAGGTCTAAACCAGGACTAAACCTGGTCCAAACCAGGTCTAAACCAGGTCCTAAACCATGACTAAACCACGACTAAACCAGGTCTAAACCAGGATATGAATAATGATCATTTGAATATTATCAACATGTTCCATATTCAAACAACTCTTATCCATCCATCAATCTTCTTCTGCTAAAATGTTGAAAACGATAAGTGAAAACGATAAGGATCTAGAACAGGAGTCGGCAACCCACAGCTATAGTAATGATGTATTTAATTACAATGTATTTTTTATTACCATTTTAAATTAATTATACATTTGTAGATAAAGGTGATCTTGTAACATTAAAATAAACCTTTTTAAATATCTTTGTCGCTCAAAATATATGCCGATGTGCGACACCCAGCACATATCTGGCAGCCCGGACTTACCGGCACCTACACCGGCAGCACGATTTATTGAACTTTTCGATCTCTGGTAGGAAAATGATGGGAAAATCCAAGAAAAGAAAACTTTCTGAAGAAAACAGCCCGTTTAATGCTATGTGGGCAAATTCATTCACGCTCCAGTAGACGTGATAAAATGACGGAACATAAAAGCAGGCGGCATTTTTGGTTCGCTGCGGGTGGATAATTTAAGTTTGGATTTTTATTTCCTATGAGGAGGACTCAAATAGACTCATTTGAAAGTAAGCAGCAGCCAAGTGTCTTTTGTTTTTGGAGTTCAAATTGTTTTTGTTACATGCAGAAATAAAAATTCTGTGTTCTCTGTAGCATTTCACTGATTTCATAAATATAGTCTTTTATACAGAGCACACGGGTAAAAAATGATATTCAGTAGTGGTGTCAGGCGATTTTAAAAATTAATCAAATTAATTACAGGATTTGTAATTAATTAATCTAATTAATCACCTTTTTAAGTGTGTGGGAGAGAGAGATTGTGAGTGAACGAACGCACTTTGAGATTGAGTTTATCAGTTTTTAAGTGGTCGCTTTGTGGTTTGTTGGTTTGGTGATTTGGTGGTTTGTTGAAGTGCGCTCACGCTCGCTCTATCACCGGTAATGATGGAACTTGTCCGGACGTGTTTGTCGTTCAAATGATCCGTCAGACTGGAGCAGCTTCGGTGATCGGAAAATTCTTTTTGACAAAAGCTCCAAATCACGGCGTTCTTGTTGATCGTCCCGTCTTCGTTCTTTTTATAAATAAACTTGCCGTTCAAAGGCCCTGGCAGCGATTCACTCGCCGCACACCAAATCCAAAATGTGCATTGATTTGCTGCTCATGATTAATTGTGTTAATTTTTATAACGCGTTAATTTGCAGTGTAATTAATTAAACTAATTAACGCGTTAAACTGACAGCCCTAATATTCAGTGTTATCCTCATTTTAGACGTCAAAAGTTTTTTTTTTCTGGTGTTTTCTTTTCTGTGGGAAACACTCCAATGGCTCTTTGAGGATTTAAAGTTGCCGAAGAAAACATCATGAATAAGCAGTTTTTTTCTGCACATCCTGGTGATAAAATGACGATTGTCTTTGTTGGCGATTCTCACGATTAGAGAAAATATCCCATGACTGATTATTAGGTGTGTGCAAAAATACTGAAATATCAATGTATCATATTGTTTCATGTGATAGTACAGTATCAATATCAGGGGCTGCTGTATCGACATGTTTTTGTTTTTTTTTAATGTATTTTACTAAATTATTTTGTTACAGCTACAGTTTTGTTGCTTGTTTAGAGGAAGCAAACTTATTTCTGCAACACATTTGACATTTTCACTGTTTAGATGAGTAAAATGGGCGTGTTTCAAATGAACTTTGCACAAAACGTGGTTTAACAAGACTTTTAGTCTCACAGCCGTGATTCAGCCTTTTATTTTTTTATTGAACTGTACTAAATCGATTTGAAATATATTTTATTGAATCGAACACTCACAGCACAAGATACATATCATATCGTGGCCTATGTATCGAGGTATGTATCATATCGACAATTTACAGATTATCGTTTACCTTTTTAATAGGGATGCACCGATGTGAAAATTTTAGCCGATACCGATATCCTATATTATTAATGTTGCTGTTGTGGCCGATATTAACAGATATCGATTTTTTTTTTTAATCTGAAATAACATTTTACACAGACTGAAAATCATGCAAAATGATATATAAGTTTTTATTATGGATCTGTACTCTGAGCCTCAATTTTGTTGTGAAGTGACAAAGTTCTATTTTATAGGAAAAGATATTATATCCTGTAAACATTTCTTGCCACTATTGATTTGAAGGAATTTTCAGTTCACAGAGCCTTATATTCTTATATTTGCAAATAATAAATGTATTTTGCCATCAAAAATCTCTTTCTCTGTTGTTTTAGATGTTTGAGGTGTCACTAAATCAATAAGTACTGACGTCAAAATCACTGATCTGCTCGAAATCACTCTTTGCAGAAAACACTCGTTTTCTCCACTTTGTGGTCAAAAAACTGCATTTTTGCTGAAACTACCCTATGTTCTACTATCAATTACTTGAGAACCAAAAAGGTTAGAAACATATTTTTTTACCAGATTAAAGAAGAGAGTCTATGCTTTATTTTGATGTGTGCCATGTTTATACAGTCAAAGAACTCAGTATTCTGTGAGTCTTGTAAAATCAGTGAAAATGCTGTAAAACCTCTGGCAGTCTGGGGGATTGAATTCTGAAAACAGGCCGGCAGTGAATGAGTTAATCTGCATTTCACATGGCTCCCATATCACCACATACACGACAGGTTTGGGGGCCATTTTGTGTATTGCCAAGAAAAGGAACTGCAACACATTTTGTCAAATTATAATACTTAATAAACTTAAACATGGACAGATACAAGATAAACACAACGTTTTATAACCAAGATCCCTGTACAGCTCGACCTTATCAAGGACAGCTCCCAGTGCTCTGCCTGAAGTGTGATACAACTTTTATTTGTTTTTCAAAGCAAGGTATTTATAGTACTGACAAATATCGGTCGTTAATATCGGCCCAGTTTTACACATAGGGCCAATACCGATATGATACCGATATAATTTTGACAATATCGGCCGATACCGATGTTGATGCCGATATATCGTGCATCCCTACCTTTTAATCATGATAAACTACATTACTGGTCATTATCCCATCCCTAACCAATATAAAAGTTTAATCTGCACTGACTGCCCTGTGTGACTTTAGTCGGCAAAAAAAAGCGACTGCTGTTGGAACGAACTCAAAGAGGGAAGTTGCTGCAAACTCAAACCACAAGTTACATAATCCGGGAGCGCTCGTAGGTCCCTGTCACCGCTGACACGAGGAATGCCTGGAATGTGAAACTAATATCTGCTCAAAATGCAAATTATTACAGTTATTTTTAACCAGGACCAGACTAAAAAAAAAAAAACAGTGCTAGAGATTATTTAAAAAAAAAAAAAAAAAAAAACATGAACTGACCTGAGGAGGGTAGTTACTTTCAGAGGACCATCGGGAAGACTGGTCATTAGGTTTATCCACCAAGATATTCCTACAAAAAAGAAGAATATGAACAAAAACATGGTCATGCATACAGGTTTAAGTACTGTTGCCACGATACTAAAATTGCAAACTCGATTTCGATGCTTAGGAATAGACTCAATGCTCAATACCGATTCTGATATCACGATAAAAAAAATAAAATAAAATAAAAAACACACACATTATTTAGATAGCAGAATGTGAGTTTCAACATTAAATGACAGTACTTTCTTTTCTATTTCCATGTACCCTCATAGCTGTGTAATCCCTCAGTGGTCCAGGTCTAAACCAGGTCTAAACCAGGTCTAAACCAGGTCTAAACCAGGTCCATGGGCATATACTAGTCTAAGTGCTCTTATACTTGTTCTGATACAGCTCGATAACATTCTAAACCTATTCAGAATGGTTAAGTAACACATTTTTAATTATTGCCTATATAGGATGCCCAGACGTCCCCATTTACCCGGGACAGTCCCAGTTTTGAGCCCTGTGTCCCCTGTCCCTGCAGATTTATCCAAAACCAGTGATTTGTCCCAGTTTTATACAAGAAATATCCCTGGTGTCCCTATTTTTGACTAATTTGATACCTGACAACAGTAAAGAGAGGAATGTATGCCTCTCTTTACTGTTGTCAGGTATCAAATGCTTTGGTAAAATACAGAAAAGACCAAAACACAAAGAAAATTTGACTATACTGAGTCATGTTAATCATGAACGGGCCGAGTGCAGAACAGTTTTTTTGAAAATCTGGTCACCCTATGCCAAGATAACATTTTAAGCTGTTCTTTTTGGTACAGCGGTCTTATTATTTATAGTTTTGTAATGTTAGTAATTGTATAAAACATACAAAAAAAGCTTCTGTCTAACCGAGGGTGACCAGATTTCCAAAATCAAAAACTGAGGCACCACAGGTTTTTCGTGGTTGGCAATAATAAAACTGTGAAATGAGTGCGGAATTAAGGAGAATTGTTCTGCACTGCATGAATAACGTGAGTCCGTAAAGTCACATTTTCTTTGTGTTTTGGTCGTTTTGAAGCAGATTTTCTGTATTTTACCTGAACAAGTGACAATTTAAGCTTTTTTTTTTTTTTTTTTTTTTTACTGTTGGCAGGGATCAGATTGGTCAAAAATTGTGATAGTCCTGTTTTAATCCTGATGCAGTCCTGGTTTAGTCTTAGTTTAGTCCTGGTTTGGATCAGATTGGTCAAAAATAGGGACACCTGGGACATTTCTTGTATAAAACTGAGACAAATCACTGGTTTGGGATAAATCTGTTGGGACAGGGGACACGGGGCTCCGAACTGGGACTGTCCCTTGTAAATAGGGACGTCTGGTCACCTTAGACTAGCCACTTTTTCGTCCAGCTCGTTTTCTTGTGCAAAAACGATCAGCAGGTGCACAGATACGAAAGAGCAGGCGCTGCTAACTAAAGCTACTTGTTTTTAGCTTCAACTTCGGCGCCCAAACAGGAAAACGCGACCGATAAACCCGTTTTATTACATCGTTATTAACTAAATGGGGGTATATTCTTGCGTTTTAGGTCGCAGTCTATTTCGTAAAACGCTTAAAACGGTCAGTAAACTGCACAAATACAAAAAGCTATTGGGTTTGAGCACAGCGGCTAGGTGCGTTTGTTTTTCAGTCCGGCGTAACACATAAACAGACAATAACTTCATTTTTACATTAGAACTGCATCTAAATAAGGATAATAGTTTATAATGTTTTATTGAGCGTTTTGTAGCGTAAAAAGACGTAAAACAGTACCAAATTGTTCATTCCACAGGTGTAAATTGGGGCAAAGAACTAATCTAAGGTTTTTACCAAATCAGCAGCTTATTTTTTTAGATTAAACAAGTATTATAACAGCGAATGGTAACGTTAAATTGTTGTCTTTTTTGGTGAAATACGCCAAATTCTCGGGTTAATTGGTGCATCGCGTTTGTTCGGTAGTACAATCAAGCGCTCCCCGTAAACACAGATGCTAAATGCTAACTAGCTCGGGCTGCAGACGTGAGGGGCCCGTGTGGGATGGAGGAGGGGGGGGGCACAAAAACGCCCGATGTTTGGAGCGTAAAAGCCGGTACGTTTGGTGAGGCTTTGGTCGCAGGTGTTACTCACTCGGGCAGGTACGTGGAGGAGAAGGAGCTCCATTTAAAAACGCTGTAAGTCAGGACTCTGCTCTCGGGGACGGCCGCCATCTTCACTCTGGGAAAACAAGAAGCCGCGAGGGGGGGGGCGGGTTGCCAGGTTTTCAGAGAACAGCGAAAAGTCGAGCGGATTTCACTTCGTTAAAGGTCCCATGGCATGAAATTTTCACTTTCTGGGGTTTTTGAACGTTAATGTGAGCTCCCCTACCCTGTTTAGCCCCCCCCCCCCCCCATGGTTAAAAGTTGTGAAATGTCTAAACTGAGCATTTGCGATCCTTTTCTGCGTTACAAAAAATCGGAGCTCAAACGGGCGAGTTTGAACAAGGCACCTTATTGACGTCAGATCGAAAAAAGAAATGCAAATGCAGTTCCACCCCTGTCTGTCTGTACTCAGCGTCTCTGTAAATCACGCCCAGAGAGTTTGGACTGCGAATGCGCTAGGCAATGCGAAATGCGTTTTTTTATTTGCCTGGAGGCACATCAGAGTGTTTCTAGGCTCGGAAATCCTTTATCTGAGCCTCTGGACCTTTGAACAGCAGTGGTTTGATTTTATTTTATGTGGAAATGTGTTTATTTTTCAATGGAACGCTTCAAATCTCTCCCCCCGTGCAAAAACAAGGAAATGGATCAGCTGTGGGCTCTGAGCTCTGAGCGAAGCGTTTGGCCACGCCCCCACCCTCTACTATTGGCCAGCTGTTTTCTCCTCATTTGCATTCAAGCAACAACGCCCAGAATAAAGTTTGAGAGAGATATTTATGACTCTTTCTCATCTTATCTCTGTTTCTCATGCACTGAGTGTTGATTTTGAAGGATTCATTTACAGTATTAGGGAACCATTAAGGAGCCATATAAAAGCATCAAGAAGTACCATGTCATGGGATCTTTAACGTTTATAACGTTTATATATATATATATATATATATATATATATATATATATATATATATATATATATAAACGTTATTATGGCATGCCGTTTAGGAAATTAAAGAATATATTGAATGAACGTTTGAATATATAGAATGAAACTTGAATATATTGAATGAAACCTGAATATATTGAATGAACGTTTGAATATATAGAATGAAACTTGAATATATTGAATGAAACCTGAATATATAGAATGAAGCCTGAATATATTGAATGAATGTTTGAATATATTGAATGAACGTTTGAATATATAGAATGAAACTTGAATATATTGAATGGACGCTTGAATATATTGAATGAACATTTGAGTATATAGAATGAAACTTGAATATATTGAATGGACGCTTGAATATATAGAATGAAACTTGAATATATTGAATGAACGTTTGAATATATTGAATGAAACTTGAATATATTGAATGGATGCTTGAATATATTGAATGAACGCTTGAATATATAAAATTAAACTTGAATATATTGAATGAATGCTTGAATATATTGAATGAACGTTTGAATATATAGAATGAAACTTCAATATATTGAATGGACGTTTGAATATATTGAATGAATGTTCGAATATATAGAATGAAACTTGAATACAGTGGTACCTCACCTTATGAATTACCCAACAAACGAACATTTCAGGTTACGAAACGCCTTCACGGTAAATTTTGGTCACTAGATACGAAAGAAAATTCAAGTTACGAAACGCGAAATCTCAAAAATTCAAATAATGTGCGCTCAGCCACACACATTATACGCTTTTCTCAGACTGAATTTAAACTTTTCTCACATTTGTCTCTCGTTTAAACACTCAAACTTTCATAGATTTTCAACAAAATTATTAATAGTGAAGTGTGGGGGGAAGGGGGAGGGGGGAGAAAGCTGCGCGCGGACACATGTGATAGCGCAGCATGACCTGGCGCGGGGCTGCCAGCAGGTCTAGACCTGGACTAAACCAGGACTGGACCAGGACTAAACCTGGACTAATCCAGGACTAGACCAGGACTAGACTCGAAACGAAACAGGGCTATTTCCTGGTTTCGTTTCGAGTCACAGCTGAGGGGAGCAGCGAGGGGGACCGCGCGCAGTCTGAGCACATGAACGAGACCCGTGCTCAAACCGTGCCTCCTCTAGACCTCCTCTAGACCTGCAGGTCTAGACCACCGCGGCTCTTGCATGCGTTCGTGGGTCTCGTTCATGCGCTCAGACTGCGTGCAGTCCCCTCCTCGTCATTCGTAAGGTGAGGTACCACTGTATTCAAGTTTCATTCTATATATTCGAACGTTCATTCAATACATTCAAGCGTCCATTCAATATATTCAAGTTTCATTCTATATATTCGAACGTTCATTCAATATATTCAAGCGTCCATTCAATATATTCAAGTTTCATTCTATATATTCAAACGTTCATTCAATACATTCAAGCGTCCATTCAATATATTCAAGTTTCATTCTATATATTCAAACGTTCATTCAATATATTCAAGCGTCCATTCAATATATTTAAGTTTCATTCTATATATTCAAGCGTTCATTCAATATATTCAAGCGTCCATTCAATATATTCAAGTTTCATTCTATATATTCAAACGTTCATTCAATATATTCAAGTTTCATTTTATATATTCAAGCGTTCATTCAATATATTCAAGCGTCCATTCAATATATTCAAGTTTCATTCTATATATTCAAACGTTCATTCAATATATTCAAGTTTAATTTTATATATTCAAGCATTCATTCAATATATTCAAGCATCCATTCAATATATTCAAGTTTCATTCTATATATTCAAACGTTCATTCAATATATTCAAGTTTCATTCTATATATTCAAGCGTCCATTCAATATATTCAAGTTTCATTCTATATATTCAAACGTTCATTCTATATATTCAAAGGTTCATTCAATATATTCAAGCATCCATTCAATATATTCAGGCTTCATTCTATATATTCAGGTTTCATTCAATATATTCAAGTTTCATTCTATATATTCAAACGTTCATTCAATATATTCAAGCGTCCATTCAATATGTTCAAGTTTCATTCTATATATTCAAACGTTCATTCTATATATTCAGGTTTCATTCAATATATTCAAGTTTCATTCTATATATTCAAACGTTGATTCAATATATTCAAACGTTCATTCAATATATTCAAACGTTCATTCAATATATTCAGACATATCCATTCAATATATTCTTTAATTTCCTAAACGGCATGCCATATGTTATATATATATATATATATATATATATATATATATATATATATATATATATATATATATATATATATAAATTTATTTATACATTTCACTAGCAAATTACAAAGTATGTGTGCTGCGAAAGCCGAGAGAGCCCATATTCATAAGCAATTTTATTTTTATTTTTTTATTTAACCTTTATTTAACCAGGAAAGTCCCAATGCGACTTATCTCTTTTTCAAGGCCAAGACAGCAGCACAGTTACATTACACACAGACATTTCAACATATCACAAAATGGATTCTTAAAAGTAGGGATGCACGGCATTAACATCGGTATCGGCCGATATTGCCAAATTTTTAACGTATCGGTCCGATGTGTAAAAGTGGGCCGATATTAACGACCGATATTTGACAGTACAGTAATCCCTCAAATTAACGTTTTCTCACATTTCTCTCTTGTTTAAACAGTCCAACTTTTGTAGATTTTCAACAAAATGTATTAATAGTGAAGTGTGGAGAGGGGGGGAAGTGTGCTCGCGGACATGTGCACCCGCTCATCATGCTCAAATCTGTGATAGCGCAGCATGACCGGCGCGAGGCCGCGCGTCCGGGCTGCGAGCACGAGACTCGTGCCCAAACCGTGCCTCCTCCTCAGGACTGCGTCCACAGTCCTGAGGAGGAGGCATGCAGTCCGAGCACATCAAACCTCGACATGAACAAACGCAAGAGCCGCACGAAACCAGGCAAAGAGGGCAACACGGTGGTTTAATCCTGGTTTAGACCTGGTCTAGTCCTGGTTTAGTTCAGGTTTAGTCCTGGTCCAGTCGAGACTTAGACCTGGTCTAGACCTGGTTTAGTCCGCGTTTAGCCTGGTCTAGTCCCGGTCTGGTCCTGGTCTTGTTCCAGTTTGGTCCCCCCCATCTATAACATCAAAGGTCTCTTAGCCAATCAGGACGCAGAACACAATGTTACACTATAAAAAAAAAAAGATACACTATTAAAAAAAAATTGAAATTGAAAAAAAAAAGAAGACATTCAAAATTTCATTTTGCATGATTTTCAGTCTGTATAAAATGTGATCTCAGAATTAAAAATAAATAAATATCAGTATTGGCTAATATCGGTATAGGCCGATAACAGCAACATTAATATCGGATATCGGTATCAGCTCAAATTTTCACATCGGTGCATCCCTACTTAAAAGCAATTACAAGTCATAGATTTAATTTCCAAACCTTTCGACAAAGATTTAAACTGAACTATTGAAGTCAGTTCTTGTAATTTCAAGACTGTCAGACCGACACAGGAGCCTGTGTGAACGAGGGGAGAGACTCAGGAGGAAAATAAACAAAATCATCAAATCTTTATTTTTAAAAAAGGAAAAGTCTGATAGTTTACCTCCCCTACAGTCTGTATTAAGAGAAGACTGGCTCTATTATAAAATATAAAAGAGCCAGAGAACGTTCTGTTCTGAATAAAAATGCTGTAAATCACTGAACGAAATGAACTGAAACACTTCACATACAAACTATAACTTTACAGTAGTTGTATTGTATTGTATATAATGTATGTATGTACTGTTTCATTAATATCATATTGTTATTATATTGTACTATCGATATCATGACCCGTGTATCAAGGTATGTATCGAATCGTGGGAAAACTGTATCGTTGCATCCCTACTGTCGACATCTCCAAAGTCCAAAATGCTCGCTTCCACCTTGTGATGTCATGAAGCGGTATTTTTTATTTTTTTTCAATATTATGCCAGGTAAGTCAGTTGAGAACACCTTCTAATTTGCAATAACGACTCACTCGGCCAAGAGGCAGCATAAAACAGCACAAACAGAAACACTCACACGTCAGTCACAGCGGGAAACGGCGAGGAGAGACGTGACACGGTGACACTATTTGAATTAGTGATTCTCTATTGCAAAAGATGGAAAAAATAGACTTCAAGGTGGCAAGGCAAGTTTATTTGTACAGCACAAATCGTACACAAAGAAATTCAAAGTGCTTTACAGAAGAAGACTTAGGCTACGTTCAGACTGCAGGGCTTACAGCTAAATTACGATTTTTTTGTGAAATCCGATTTTTTTTTGCGAGGTCGTTCACATTTCCAATTAGCAGCAGCGAGCGTGCTCAGTGTTTACGGAAGTAAACATGGACGCTATGGGTGAGCATCTGGCTTTATTAAAGTTGCTGTCCTACTGGAGCAGCACATGAATAATACATTTGTTTTAAAACCAAGATTAAAGGGATAGTTCGGGTTTTTTACTGTGAATCTGTATGGCGTCCCCTTCAGCAGTGTCGTGCATTAACACTGACTTACCCCTGACAGTGTCCTCTGAGCCGAGTTCTGCCCCGGTTCTGTAGCTGACGAAAGTAGGTCCGGTAAGTTAGCGGGGACAGTTAATAAAGCTTGTTTTTCTTCTCAAAACAATATTTGTCCAAAAAGTTATATATATATATTTTCCTCACTTCTCGTTCTTCTTATCATGCGAAAATAGAATATAAACTCCGTATCAGTGAAGCGGCAAAGCACGTAGCAATCCCACGTAATTCGTGCTGGCTGGAATCGTTAAGAGAATTGTTAGATAAACTGCTAATCGATTCCGTGAAATTGAAACACACGGAACCGGTTCTCAACAGGAACCGGTTCTCGATTCCCATCCCCAGTGATAGAGCGAGCGTGAGTGCACTTCAACAAACCACCAAACCAACAAACCACCAACAAACCAACAAACCAACAAACCACCAAACCACCACCAAACCAACAAACCACCAAACCACCACCAAACCAACAACAAACCAACAAACCAACAACAAACCACCAAACCAACAAACCAACAAACCACCAAACCAACAAACCAACAAACCAACAACAAACCACCAAGCCACCAACAAACCACCAAACCAACAAACCACCAAACCACCAAACCACCACCAAACCACCAAACCAACAAACCACCAAACCAACAAACCACCAAACCAACAAACCACCAAACCAACAAACCAACAGACCACCAAACCAACAAACCAACAAACCAACAAACCACGCTCGCAGAATTTGGCAAACGAATGAGCAAAGTGACCACATGAAAACTGACGAACTCAATCGCAAAGTGGGTTCATTCATTTGTTCGTTCGTTCATTCGTTCGCTTGATTGATCACTCACTCTCTATCTCTCCCTTTCTCTCTCACACTCTTAAAATGCGATTAATTAATTACAAATCCTGTAATTAATTATCCTAATTTTTTGAATCGCCTGACAGCACTAGATTTAAAATGCCCAAATTCTAACAGAATGATCCACAGTGGTCAGAGAAAATAACTACAGCGCGCACACAAGCACCATAGATCTGCTTTACAATCTACTAGCTCTGTTTTTCAGGTTTTTAAGACCAAAAAAAAAAAAATCCCAACCACTTGGCGACATCATGCAGTGGAACAAATAGTTTTTACAGAGAAAGAGACTGAAAAACCTCCGAGGAACCCCTGTAGCGGAGCTCGTTCGCCTGCGGTCTTTGGTGTAATTGGTTTGGACGCACGATTTGGCCCACGATGATGCACGTCCACAACAAAGAGTGAATCATCTCTGACTCAGATCACTTACAGGAAAATCCGGCCGTTTTAGCAGCACTTATAAAAGACCCATTTATCTGCCCGACCCACTCTGTCCAAATAAAATACACCGCCTTCCCTATCGCTCTAAAAGTGACTGATGCCAGTAATAGTTTTAATTATTCTGGAAAATAAAAAACAGCTTTGTCCTTTTGTGTTTGAAGGTTCCATATTACGCAAAACTGACTCGTGTGAGATTTGTTATCATTAAAAACAGACCTGGAGTTGTGTTTTGTTTTGTTCACATGTTTGAGGAACTCTTTATTATTAAACTGTCGATATCTCCAAACCTCAAAACACTCTGTTCCACCTTGTGATGTCATGAAGTGGGAGTTTTCAAGTGAACAACCGCCTTTTGCCTTCAGTTCTGTAGACTGTTACTACTGTTACTACTACTACTACTACTACTAGGCCTACTACTACTGCTACTACTACTACTACTACTACTACTGCTACTGTTACTACTGCTACTACTGTTACTACTACTACTACTGGGCCTACTACTACTGCTACTACTACTACTACTACTACTACTACTGCTACTACTGCTACTGTTACTACTACTGCTGCTACTACTACTACTACTACTAGGCCTACTACTACTGCTACTACTACTACTACTACTACTGCTACTACTGCTACTGTTACTACTGCTACTGTTACTACTGCTACTACTACTACTGTTACTACTACTACTACTAGGCCTACTACTATTGCTACTACTACTACTACTACTACTACTACTACTACTACTACTACTACTACTACTACTACTACTACTACTACTACTACTACTGCTACTACTACTGTTACTACTACTACTACTACTAGGCCTACTACTACTGCTACTACTACTACTGCTACTACTACTACTACTGCTACTACTACTAATGCTACTACTACTGCTACTGCTACTACTACTACTACTACTGCTACTACTACTACTACTACTACTACTGCTACTACTACTGTTACTACTACTAGGCCTACTACTACTGCTACTACTACTACTACTACTTGTCCTACTACAACTGACAGACCTGGAGTTGTGTTTTGTTTCGTTCACGTGTTTGAGGAACTCTTTGTTCTGACCTGCCTGAGGACAACAGAGGTAAAGTGTCTGTTGTTCTAATTCGGCATATTTACGTTGATGCTGTTTGTCATGTTGATTAATAGGCATTGTCTTAATTAAAATAAATAAATAAAATGTAGAGCGGGTTAATACGAACATTTTAAGACCAAAACGAGGAGTCTGACAGCAGCAGGGACACAGAGAGGGGAGAGGATTTTTCAATACAAAGTGAACTGGAGCCAGAGTCGATGGAGACGAGAAGTGCGCCCATGCTCACTTCCTGTTTGGAACGCAACGGCTAGTGGGTCAACTCTGTCCGTTTATATCCTCCTGGGACCCGAAGAACAAGTGTATCTAAATATTATTTTTATTTTTTTATTTTTTCTATTTGGAGGTAAATGAACACCTTAGCATTTACATTTTGTTAATTTTATTTTTATTCGTAATGTCGTAACATGTCCTCTGTAATGGACTGTAATAGTGTTAAATCCATGTACAAGTTAACAACCTAACAAAAACTTTTTTTTTTATGACATCTCTGACAAGCTTCTGCAGTCACTTCAAAAAGTTTTTAGACTCCCTCTTAATTTCTTATTTATTTATTTATTTACTTACTTATTTATTTATGTATTTATATTGGTATTTTTATTTAATTATTTATTATTTTATTATATTTTTATGTATTATTTATTTATTTTGTTATATTTTTATGTATTATTTATTTATGTATTTTTATGTATTATTTATTTATGTTTTTATTTATTTATTATATTTTTATGTATTATTTATTTATGTATTTTATGTATTATTTTTTTATTATTATTATTATTATTATTATTATTATTATTATTATTATTATTATTATTATTATTATTATTATTATTATTAGTTATTTATTTATTCTATCATAGCGCAGCCACAAACAAGACTCTATCTCAAAGCACTTAAAAGATCGACTGGTTAAACTCAATGTCCACTATAAAGGACACAAATGAATGGGCGGGTCTCCGGAGGATATAAACAGTCTATGGACCAGACTGACGTTCCTCTGTTTCCGAGTTGTGCCCGGACAGTCTTTGGTGAGTCATGAGGTGGAGATGTGGGTGGGTGATCCGGCAAAAATAGACAATAATATTATTAAACTCTAAAGCTAACTTTCCTGGAGGAGAGACTGTCACCTTGTTTCCATGGAAATGTTAGTGCTTTACCTAGAATGCCATGAAACGTAAGAACCTTACATCTATTTATTATTATTAATTGTTCCATAAAACATACAAAGGTGTTTTTATCACCAACTACCTTGAAAAAAAACACGCTTTTCTTACTATGAGCAGACTTGCTCCACAGATCTGACCTGCCACTCACTGCGTGCACATGGACGAGTGTACTCCGACTGCAAATGGATTTGGATCGTATCAGATTCATGTGCACAGGCTAAGGATCGTATAGGGATTGGTTTCCCGAATCCGATTGGAACCCCTGGCTTAGGCTGATAGTAATCCGCTCGGTGCCGCCTTGTGCACGATATCGGATCGGATTGGCGTACTGTGCGTGTGCCGGAATTTTCGCCAGGGATTTCACCCGGAAGTGGCAGGAGGCACCGACGCCGTCATAAGTAGTGATTATTCCCGGAAAAGTCAAACGAAATCATGGCTGCGAAGAAAGAATCCACAACACGTACACCAATGCTGCTCTGTCAAACTAGTCCAGGTTTAGTCCTGATTTAGTCCAGGTTTAGACCAGGTTTAGTCCAGGTTTAGTCCAGGTTGAGTCTAGGTTTAGTCCTGATTTAGTCTCATATTAGTCCAGGTTTAATCCAGGTTTAGTCCAGTTTTAGTCCAGGTTTAGTCTCATATTAGTCCTGATTTAGTCCAGGTTTAGTTCAGGTTTAGTCTCATATTAGTCTTGATTTAGTCCAGGTTTAATCTCATATTAGTCCTGATTTAGTCCAGGTTTAGTCCAGGTTCAGTCTTGGTTCAGTCCAGGTTTAGTCCAGGTTTAGTCCAGGTTTAGTCTCATATTAATCCGTCAAACTCCTCGAGCTCCATCTTTGTATACCGCCACTTAGTTTGTTTTGTTTTTATTGAGTCACCATCACCCGGAAGTAGTTGAACCACAGCACCACATAGCGTAGCGGAGCCGGCCAGGTCGCTGACCATTATCCGATTACACGAGGTTCATGTGCACTGGGATCTAAGGACAGACCACCCGCTGAGTAACGGGATCAGATTTGGAGAAATCCAATCTGATCCTACCATGTGCATGCAGTGAGTATCTCCATTGAGCTCCTGGATTTTTTTTTTTAATGCAGGTTGAAAAAAATTCACGTCCACACGTGTCGGATCAGTAAATATTCGGAGCGCTGAATGAAAACGATGCAATACATACACACACCGATATGTGGCGCTGTAAACAGGAAACAGCCAGAGCCACTGGAAACACAACACTACAAAGAGCGCATGTGCATAAAGTCCTTTCTCTTCCGCAAACAAACAAACACAAGAAGATAATAATGATGCTGAACGCACGCACGAAAACCGACTCGTTTGGTGTCCGACGACGAAGTGGAGTTACTTCTACGAGTTACGTTGGATTACAAAACACGTCAGTATCAGCAGAATGTTGACTGGGAGTACTGCCAAAGCAGATGATGATGCCATCGCGACGTCATTGTTTTCCAGAAGCTGGTTTAGTCCTAGTTCAGACCTGGTTTAGTCCTAGTTTAGACCTGATTTACTCTTGGTTAAGATCTGGTTTAGTCCTAGTTTAGACCTGGTTTACTCTTGGTTAAGATCTGGTTTAGTCCTAGTTTAGATCTGGTTCAGTCCAAGTTTAGGCCTGATTTAATCCTAGTTTAGTCCTGGTTTAGTCCCCTTTTTAACCTGGTTTAGACCTGCTTTAGTCTTGGTTCAGACCTGGTTTAGTCCTAGTTTACACCTGGTTTAGTCTTGGTTCAGACCAGGTTTAGTACTAGTTTAGACCAGGTTTAGTCCTAGTTTAGACCTGATTTAGTCCTAGTTTAGACCTGGTTTAGTCTTGGTTCAGACCGGGTTTAGTCCTAGTTTAGACCTGGTTTAGTCTTGGTTCAGACCGGGTTTAGTCCTAGTTTAGACCTGGTTTAGTCCTAGTTTAGACCTGCTTTAGTCTTGGTTCAGACCTGGTTTAGTCCCAGTCTTTCACATTGTTCTTGGGTGACTTTATTCCACTCCTGGTGCAAGAACTGAAGTAGCTCAGCTTTGTGTTTGTGTTGGAATTCAACAGACGCTGGAATGGAATGGCTGTAATCCATGTAGAGATGCTGATTTCAGAAAAAAAATGCAGTGGCCTCTTATTTTATTTTCCAGAGCTGTATTTACAAAAGGATTCCAACAATAGTAAAGAAATTATGGAAGCCAACAATCTCCACTGACATCTCCATGGGAACGGGCAGCTGATGGCCCCTCCTTCAGCACACTGTGAAAATGAAAGTTCTGTTTCTGCATTAACACAGCGCCCACGTCGTGATCTTTGGGAAAGTACGACTGCGAGTGGTTAAACTCAAACCAGACGCACGAAAAAAAGGAACTACAGCGTCCGCAGAGGTCAGACACCGAACGATACTCAAAAGAACTGTTTCGTGAGATTTATTTGACTGCTACTTCTTTTCATCTTGTCCACGCTGGAGTCCAGGGGTCTCCGGCCTCTTTCCTCCAGCTTCTTTACAAAACAAAAACAACAAATCTGCTCATTTTAGCGTCGGCACAAATTGAGCAGATATTAGAGCCACGGCGAGTCTTTGATATGGTACGTTTAGAGGCGCATGAAACAGAAACCATCGCCCGTCTCTTTCTGTTTTGTTGCACGTCCATCTGTTCACCACTCCCTCCGTCGTGTTTCGAATCCAGCCAGACATCACCGTCCAATCAGATCTGTTTATTTCAGTGATACATGAGAAACAAAGGAGCTCATTGGTCAACAGTAGCTCATGATCCCCACGATAAACAACATCGGTGGTGTGATTCCAGTTCCCACAGATGAAGACACTTAACGCCCTCAGTTTTACAAATACAGTCATACCTCACCTTACGAAATTAATTCGTTCCAGAAGTGGTTTCGTAATTTTCGTGATTTTTTAGTAAGTAGAGTCGCAATGTAAAAGGCTTGATTCGCTCCAAGGCCCCCAATACTACCCCCTAAACCAGGGGTGTCAAACTCATTTTGGTCCGGGGGCCGTATCCAACCTACTTTGATCCCAAAGGGGCCGGATCAGAAAACTCATGGCAAATATACCCCAAAAATATGAATAAGTCCAAATATTTGTGCAGAGAAATGCAAATCTATTACAGAAGTCTTTTTTTATTTGATGAACTCTTTTTTTAAATAAAATGGCGGCGCAAGTGCAGCGGCCCCTCCCCTAGCCCACTCTATCACTGTCCTGCCTGGTTAGTGGGGAAACGAAATTTCAAATTCATTCTATGTACATGTACATGATTGTTTTTCGACAATAAAGCAAACTATGAATTATGAAAATTATAATATTATGAACAGCCTGAAACATTAAGAAAAATGCACTTTTAAAGATCCCATGACATGGTACTTCTTGATGCTTTTATATGGCGCCTTAAGGGTTCCCTAATACTGTAAATGAATCCTTCTTCAAAATAAAATTAAACCACTGCTGTTTCAGAGGTTCGGAGGCTCGGATAAAGGACATCTGAGCCTGGAAACACTCTCACGTGCCTCCAGGCAAATAAAAAAATGCATCTTGCATTTCGTAGCTCGTTCGCGGTCCAAATCCTCTTGGCGTGATTTCCAGAGACGGTGGGTAGACATCCAGATGGGGGGCATTTTTCCCCGAGTGTGACGTCAGAAATTTCTCTTGTTCAGAATCGCCCATTTGGGCTGTCCTTTTTTCAAACGCGGAAAAGGATTGCAAATTCTCAGTTTACACATTTCACAACTTTTAGCCATGGGGGGGGGCTAAACAGGGTAGGGGAGCTCACATTAACGTTCAAAAACCTCAGAAAGTGAAAATTTCATGCCATGGGACCTTTAACATAATGTTTTAACATTAAATTGTATGCCTTTCACAGAATTCAGTCATGCTTTCTTTTTACAATCTGAGCCTTATTTCGGTAATAAAACAAGTTGTTTTACTCACCCATAGCACTTTGGTGTCATATGGAGCACTCCCAGAGATGTTTTAGATTAGTGATTAGCGATTAGCGTTCTCGGGGCATAGAGCGTGTAATGCCCCGAGCAGTCTCCAAATAACACAAACTTTAGCACTTTTCAAATCACAGAAGCTCAATGTCTTAGTCTACGATTTCGTTTGGTCAAAAGTGGCCTGTAATCCGAGATTTAGCCATAGTTTACAGCTTTGAGTCACGTTTGGGTCGCCGTGCGAGCTGCGGAGCAAAATAAACTGTGACTCCGCACATGCGCACTGGTGTCCTCATCTATTCGAAACTATGGATAAATCTCGGATTACAGGCCACTTTTTACACAAACGAAATTGTAGACTAAGACGTCGAGCTTCTATGATTTGAAAAGTGCTAAAGTTTGTGTTATTTGGAGACCGCACGGGGCATATATTACATGCTCGGGGAATATATTATATGCCCCGAGCTACGGCTAGAACTCGCGCTAGGCTAACGCAAATCTAAAACATCTCTGGAAGTGCTCCATATGACACCAAAGTGCTATGGGTGAGTAAAACAACTTGTTTTATTACTGAAATAACGCTCAGATTGTAAAAAACGTTACTTCTCCTTTAAACCTGGCATATTTTAGCACAAGTGCATCAATATCAGGCCCCATGTTCTGAGGAGCTGCCAACTTCAGAATGTCATTCAAGTGCTTGTATGTTCGCTTTTGTTTTATTAATGTTCATTACTGAGAAAACCTGCTCACAAAGGTAGATAGTCCCGAACATGCAAAGCAGAAAAGAGGTACAGAAAATTACCAATATTTTAATAGAAAATTAAAATATAATTAAAATAGAAAATCAGCAGAGGGCCAGATTAAAGGTCTTGGAGGGCCGGATCAGGTGCCCGGGCCGCATCTTTGACACCCCTGCCCTAAACCCTTTAAAAAATTCTTAAAGTATATTTACGTTTCGGGGGATTCGGGCTGCTGCGAAGCCACGCGCGCATTATTTGAATTTTTGAGATTTTGCGTTTCGTAACTTGAATTTTCTTTCGCATTCAGAGACGAAAATTTTACGTAAACGCGTTTCGTAACTTGGATTGTTCGTTAGTTGGGTCTTTCGTAAAGTGACGTATGACTGTAAAATCACAGTTTTCTCCTCAGATGAACAGAGTTTGATGCGTCATTGATTCTGCAGAAATCCGCTGTGTTTTTCAGTCCCATGTGATAGTTTTTCCTTTCTTTTTTCCTCGTGAGCACCATATTTGTTTTGATACACGTCTCTGATTGGCTGATCCACCTGTCAATCACACCCACGTGACGTCAGAGATTCACCAGTGACCAGACTCACATCCATCCATCCATCCATGTTCTTCCTCTTATCCGGAGCCGATTTTTAGAACAGAGGATGAAATGTGGTGATTTTGATGAAGAATTCAGCAAATTTTAAGTGATTTAACTGATTTCTTGATTTTTCCTGCTGTTTCTGTGTATTTTGTTTGCTCAAAGTTGTGACCGAAACTCAAAATAAAATCCATCCATCCATTTTCTTCCTCTTACCCGGGACGGAGCAACAGTCTAAGCAGAGACTCCCAGACTTCCCTCACCCCGGACACTTCCTCCAGCTCCTCCGGGGGGACCCCAAGGCGTTCCCAGGCCAGCCGAGAGACATAGTCCCTCCAGCGTGTCCTGGGTCTTACCCAGGGCCTCCTCCCGGTGGGACGTACCCAGAACACCTCCCGAGGAAGGCGTCCAGGAGGCATCCAGAACAGACGCCCGATCTCCACTCTAGTCAGAGTTTTTAGAAAGATTAGTTTTCAGAGACGAATTTGCCGTTTGTGTGTAAAAGACGGGTGCAAACGGAGGGAAACGTCTCCGTTTTTAAAAAGACCAGTGTAGGTGTACACGGGGCCTTAGTCCACTTCTTTATACAGACTACAAAACCTGTGGAAAAACAGGCACAGGACCTTTAAAGGGATAGTGTGTTTTTTTTATGTGAATCTGTATGGGTTTCCTTCTAAAAACAGTTGTCCACGAAACATCCAGCAGTGTATCTCACATTTGCATATTGTCTCTCTCCACTCCTATCACTATGCCCATGTTAACTCTATCAGCATCTTCAGCAGATGTCTACGCCGAAGTTTACAAGTGAACAGGCTGATAGAGTTAACATGGGCGTAGTGATACGAGTGGAGAGAGACAATACGCGAATGCAAAATACGCTGCTGGATGTTTCGTTGACAACTGTTTGGGACGCAAATATATCACCTTTCGGACAAATGTTTTGTTTTGAGAAGAAAAACAAGCTTTATTTCATGTTCCAGGGAAGTCACCGGACCTACTTACGTGGGCTCCAGAAAGCGAGCCGAACCGGGATCAGCTGAGACTGTCAGAGGTAAGCCTGTGTCAATACACGGAACTTTTAGAAGGAAACCCATCCAGATTAACATAAAAAAACGCACTATTCCTTTAACACTGACTTACCCCTGACAGTGTCCTCTGAGCCAAGTTCTGCCCCGGTTCTGTAGCTCACGAAAGTAGTTCCGGTAAGTTAGCGGGGACATTTAATAAAGCTTGTTTTTCTTCTCAAAACAATATTTGTCCAAAAAGTGATATATTTGCGTCACAAAACAGTTGTCCGTGAAAAATTCAGCAATCGGAATCCCTTGGTCCTATTTTATCTCAAGTCATATCACTGTGCGCCTATTAGTATTATTAGCCTGTTCACTTGTAAACATCCACTTACAAGTCAGCGTTAATGGACGACACTGCTGAAGGGGACGCCATACAGATTCACATTTTTTAGAAACCCGCACTATCCCTTTAAGGAAATATGCTAATGGAGATATTATAATCACTTTTAAATATTTCATAGAAGTAATTTGAGCTGACACCCTCCTGTCAAACACCATCGTCTCGTTTGGAGCGGTTTCTTGTGGTAACTTCTGTTTGTGCGTAACATGAGCTCATGTTTGGGTCACTGCTGATGTCACCGTGAGGAGGCCCCGAACTCACGACTCCGGTGTAAAATGTGATCAGTTTATAAAGAACTTCAATTATAAAACTGAATTATTTAACATTCCTTGTGTCTGGTAATGTTTGTGTATATTGTTTATCTTTGTGTATATTGTTTTTAATAAATTGTATGAAAAATGCACACTCAAAATCTGATTAATATCCAGTTTTTGGAGTTATAAGGTGATTTAGATCATCCCATTTCTTTCTGTTCGTGGTCCCTCTGATCACTCACATCTGATTTTGTAATTTGACGTCAGTTAAACACAATTTTCTGATCTGTTCTAGTGTCGTTTCCTCATCACAAACACACCTGGAGTTGTTTTGTTTCATTCACACATTTAGGCATTCGGAGTTCTTTTCTCAAACCGGAAAACACGACCCAGCTCACTAGGGTCAGGGAAGTGACAAAAACCAAGATGGCAAAATGGTATAAAAAATTATAATGAGATTTTGGTGTATGGGTAATGTATGGTGGATATGGCAAATATAATATAACCAGTAGTCGAGTTGTAAAATGAAACCAGGGGGGATGGTGAAATTTTTTCATTTATTTGACATATTTTCCAGCGGGATACACACACACACACACACACACACACACACACACCTTAGTCCTGGTTCAGACCTGGTTTAATCCTGGTTTAGAACTGGTTTAGTCCCGGTTTAGTCCCGGGCCCCTGCTGTCAGCTAATATGTCCCTTTGATGCAGAAATAATATGATAATATAACTCACCCCATAAGAACACGGTCAGCTCCGTAGTTTGCGGTGTTGTCCAATAATTCGTGTTTCCACGTGTATGCGCACGGAAACCGACATAATTATCCCGAGTCCCGAGGCGAGAGTTCCTTCTTACGTAGCATTAACGTAGCGTACATATTAACGGGGCTCGCTCACGGCTGACCAGCGAACAGGCGCAAACACAACAATGCTAATCGTCACGATTGGCGAAAGCGCGATTGGTGGGTATGCTGCAACATGATTGGAAGCCGGAGCGCAGTTTGGGCTATGATTGGCTCTTGGAACTGGCCACGATTCATGTTGGTCACCTATTTTGACTTCAAAACGGTGAATTTCGCCAAAAGGTGAGAGATTTTCATGCCTGATTGATAAAATGCCACAAGGGATGGAAGAAGGGATGCCGGTTTTAGAAGAGGGATGATTTTGACTATCATCCCCCCATACCCCCTCAACTCGAGTTCTGAATATAACATGAGAAATGATAATGGTTTATGTTCATGTCCAAAGTTCTGCCAAACAAATGAACATACTGTAATGCTGTGTACAAGAAGAGCATGAGCAGACTCTACTTCCTGAGGAAGCTCAGGTCTTTCAATGTGTGCATTAAGTTACTGGAGATCTTCTACCAGTCTGTGGAGGCCAGCGCCCTGGACTCTGCTGTAGTCTGCTGGGGGAACAGCACCAGTAAAAGAGACATCGGACGGATTGACAAACTGATCCGTAAAGCTGGTCACGTGATCGGGTGGGAGCTGGAGACATTTGTCACAGTGAGGGACAGGAGGACACTGGACAAACTGCTCTCCATCATGGACACTCCTGCTCACCCACTGCACCAGACCATAAAGGGACAGAGGAGCTCATTCTCCAACAGGCTCCTACAGCTCCACTCAAACAGTGAGAGATACAGGACGACATTCATACCATACTCCATACAACTGTACAACAACTCACCCTTATGTAACAGATAATACTCCCTACAACTGTATACAGCTGTGATTTGATATTTTATTTGATATTTTATTTGATATTTTATTTGATATTTTATTACTTATTTTTCTATTTTATTCTGATTTGTACATACAGTAGCTATACATTTATTATTTTTATAATTTTTTTATTTTTATAATTTTTTTATTTTTTCTATTCCATCTATTTTTGTTTCCCTCTGTTATATTTTATATTTGATGAGTGAGCGACTGGACCCAAATCATTTCCCTTGCGGATCAATAAAGTTTGTCTGAGTCTCAGTGATCAGAAAACAGAGTAAAGCAGAGGTTTGGCTCAATAAAACCAGGTACTTGGTGCGTTTACTGCTCCTTTAATAATCGTGAGTGTGTCATCTGGTTCCGGGAAAACGCTGCGCTCATCTGACACACACCCACGCCCCACGCCGCGCGCCTTTTTCACTCTCACTTCATCTGGACTTTTCCCCTCCACCTCCAACACACCAGCACCTCACAACATCGCAACACCCGAGCGTGCAGCTGCGTGACGTGTTTTTTTTTTTACGCACGCTCTCCTGACCCGAGCGCAACATCACGTGGGACGGTCCCTTTAAGTTTCCACTGACAGCGGACCGACATACTGTCACATGGATACCGCGGCCAAAGCGCACGGACGCACGGATGTCCACCGCCCGTACGCCTTCCGCACGCCGGGGATCCGCGGAGTGCACCTGCCCCGGGGAGGACGCGCACTTTCCGGCGGAGAGCCAAGCCGCGGGCCGGGGGGAGAACTTCTTCTGGAACCCGCTCGTTACCGCAGGTGCGTAAAAGTGCGTAATGTCTCTCGTGTGGATTCGCGTGCTCTAACCCCCCGGTGCGTCGCGTCCGGTTGTGGGACGGTTGTGGTTCGGTTGTGCGGGGTTTGTCGTGGCGCAGCGGCGGGTTTTCTCGCCGTTTCTTCGGAGTGTCCGCGTTCCCGGCGCTGTGGCGTACATCGAAATGGAAGTAAACAAGTGGCGTACGCGCGCGGTGGGCCTCGCGCCGGAGCGGTGTTTGGACCGTCCCCCCCCCCGCTGTCCCCTATGTCCCCCGGTGTCCACCTCTGTCCCCCGGTGTCCACGCGAGGCGGGGAGCGCGCGGTGGACACCCGTGACGAGGCAAAGTAGCGTATGCAAATGAGATGGGAGTGTTACGTGTTCAATCGAAATGATCAGGCGGATTTTTAACTTTTACCATTTCACCAGATGTGTGTTAGAATTCATATTTGTTCAGAAAGTTGGCAAAAGTGCCACAGAAATGATCAAACCGGTGGATATCACGAGCTTTAGTAAATTAATCTGCTTAAATGAGCTTTATTATTTATTTATTTATTTATTTATTTATTTATTTATTTATTTTCTGTTCCCTCATCAAAAACCTGTGTAGAGTATTTTTTTTAATTTTATTTATTTATTTTTTAGCTTTTTTTTTTTTCCCCATCAGATTCAACTTTAAAACATTTTATTAAAGGGAGGGCTTTGTGCAAAATATACTTTTTTGGGGGGGGGGGGCGGGTTCTAATGTTCTCTCATCAAAAACCTGCCTGAAGAGGTTTTAGAGAAAATGGTTTTAATGATCTAAACCGGGTCTAAACCAGGTCTAAACCAGGTCTAAACGAGATCTAAACCGGGTCTAAACCAGGTCTAAACCAGGACTAAAACTTCTCACTTTGATTATTATTTTTTTATTTTATCTTGGAAAAAGATGTTTGGATTATTTTTTTATCATGAATTTGAGTTGCTGAAATTTTAAGTGTACTTTTTATTAAGCCCTCAAATTCAAAATAAAAATGCCTGCTTTTAAAAATTCAGCGCAGATATTTTCAAGTCCTCAAATTCAACAGTCAAAATTAAACTGGACTAAACCAGGAATAAAACTGGACTAAACCAAGACTAAACCAAGACTAAACCAAGACTAAACCAAGACTAAACCAGGACTAAACCAGGACTAAACCAGGACTAAACCAGGACTAAACCAGGACTAAACCAGGACTAAAAGTGGACTAAAAGTGGACTAAACCAGGACCAAAACTGGACTAAACCAGGACTAAGTGGACAAAAACTGAATTTCTCATTTTGACTTTTGTAACTGAAAAAACATGTTTGAACTATTTTTATTCTGAATTTGAGTTTCTGAAATTTTAAGTGTTTAACATTCAATATATAAAAAGTGACCTTTTAAATATATTGAAGCCTCAAATTCAACAAAATTCAGAGCGTAAAATTCGGGAGTGAAAAAAAACAAACCAAAATTGCCGCAAAGATCCAAGACGCCAAGGCAGAAGCAATCGATCCTGTGCAATCCGATCGAACTTGGTAACAAACAGGAAATGGTGCAGTGAAGCGATATGATTGGTCAGAATTCACCTCATTAAAACCTTGTCTCTTTGATTGGTTAAGTGTAAACCCCGCCCACATGAGAACCATTAGGAAACGACCTCACACAGGATCGATTGCTTCTGCCTTGGCGTCTTGGATCTTTACGCTCTGAATTTTGATGGTTGAATTTGAGGTTTGAAAATATCAGCGCTGAATATTTAAAATTTCAGCAACTCATTCAGAATAAAAATAACCCAAACATCTCTTTTCAGACAGACACAAATTCAAAGAAATTCAGCTTTATTTCAAATTTAAAATCCGATGAAACAAATGATCTTCCATAGATGACCATGTGATGAAGTAGTTATTGCATTTTTCTTAAGGAGTGAAGTGTGTTGCTCGTAGACACAACAGAAGTGTGCTCTCATCTCGGTTCTGTTTTGTGGTGTGAATTTCCTTTTCCGTTCATAGAGAAACCCTCAAGACGCTCTCTGAAGTTGTAGAAGTGATTCATGTTTGAGAAATCTTTAATCGCTTATTTTCAAGACGCTGTTTTGTCGATCTCTCCCCATTTTCAGGTCTAAGCCAGGTCTAAACTAAACCAGGTCTAAACCAGGTCTAAACCAGGTCTAAACCAGAACTGAACTAGGCCTAAACTAGGCCTAAACTAGGTCTAAACTAGGTCTATACCAGGTCTATACCAGGACTGAACTAAACTAGGTCTAAACTAGGTATAAAGAAGATCTAAACCAGGTCTAAATGAGGTCTAAACCAGGTCTATACCAGGTTTATACCAGGATTGACCTAGGTCAGACCTAGTTCAGAACTAGGTCTAAACTAAATCAAATCAAATCAAACAATATTTATAAAGCGCTTTTCATACAAAATTGTAGCACAAAGCGCCTAACTAGGTCTAAACTAGGTCTAAACTAGGTCTAAACTAGGTCTAAACTAGGTCTAAACTAGGTCTAAATGAGGTCTAAACCAATACTAAACCAGGTCTAAACCAGGTCTAAACTAAACTAGGTCTAAACTAGGTCTAAACTTCTAAACTAGGTCTAAACTAGATCTAAACTTCTAAACTAGGTCTAAACTAGATCTAAACTAGGTCTAAAGAAGGTCTATACCAGGTCTGAACTAGGTCTGAACTAAACTAGGTCTAAAGAAGGTCTAAATGAGGTCTGAACTAGGTCTGAACTAGGTCTGAACTAGGTCTGAACTAGGTCTGAACTAGGTCTGAACTAAACCAGGTCTAAACCAGGTCTAAACCAGAACTGAACTAGGCCTAAACTAGGCCTAAACTAGGTCTAAACTAGGTCTATACCAGGTCTATACCAGGACTGAACTAAACTAGGTCTAAACTAGGTATAAAGAAGATCTAAACCAGGTCTAAATGAGGTCTAAACCAGGTCTATACCAGGTTTATACCAGGATTGACCTAGGTCAGACCTAGTTCAGAACTAGGTCTAAACTAAATCAAATCAAATCAAACAATATTTATAAAGCGCTTTTCATACAAAATTGTAGCACAAAGCGCCTAACTAGGTCTAAACTAGGTCTAAACTAGGTCTAAACTAGGTCTAAACTAGGTCTAAACTAGGTCTAAACTAGGTCTAAACTAGGTCTAAATGAGGTCTAAACCAATACTAAACCAGGTCTAAACCAGGTCTAAACTAAACTAGGTCTAAACTAGGTCTAAACTTCTAAACTAGGTCTAAACTAGATCTAAACTAGGTCTAAAGAAGGTCTATACCAGGTCTGAACTAGGTCTGAACTAGGTCTGAACTAAACTAGGTCTAAAGAAGGTCTAAATGAGGTCTATACCAGGTCTGAACTAGGTCTGAACTAGGTCTGAACTAGGTGTGAACTAGGTGTGAACTAAACTAGGTCTAAAGAAGGTCTAAATGAGGTCTATACCAGGTCTGAACTAGGTCTGAACTAAACTAGGTCTAAACCCGGTCTAAACCAGCGAACAGGGAGGATGTAGTTTTGATATTGGTTTCTGTATAACTCAGTGCCTGATTTTTAAATGATTTGACCGCTCTGTGGTGCAGTTTCTCTTCGTCAGATTAATGAGTCTGAGTTACAGTAAACGTTTGCTGCTGTTTGAGTAAGTCTGACTCAAAATAACCTGAAGTGATGTCATCTGATGTTATCTCGGCTTCGGCCGAGTTCTTCTTTCAAACTGAAAACACTTGTTTTATAAGTTCTAATGTTGTTCCCTCATCAAAAAACAGGTCTAAAGAAGATCTAAACCAGGTCTAAACCAGGTCTAAAGAAGATCTAAACCAGGACTTAAGAAGATCTAAACCAGGTCTAAACAAGAACTAAACTAGGTCTAAACGAAGACCTAAACCAGGTCTAAACGAAGACCTAAACTAGGTCTAAACGAAGACCTAAACCAGGTCTAAACCAAACTAGGACTAAACTAAACCAGGGCTAAACCAGGTCTAAACTAAACGAGGACTCTAAACGAGATCTAAACCGGGACTGAACGAGATCTAAACCAGGATTAAACCAGGTCTAAATGAGGTCTAAACCAAAACAGGTCTAAGCCAAACTAGATCTAAACCAAACCAGGTCTAAACTAAACGAGGACTAAACCGGGACTAAACAAGATCTAAACCGGGACTAAACGAGATCTAAACCAGGTCTAAATTAGGTCTAAACCAAACCAGGTCTAAAGTAAACGAGAACTAAATGATGACTAAACTAAACCAGGTCTAAACTAAATCAGGTCTACATGAGGTCTAAACCAATTTCCAACCATTTTCCACAATATGCCCCAAAACCCCAGATTAAAGATAAAGTGGACTGGTGGACTGGGTGACCAGTGCAGTCAAATTAAGCTCATGGAGGTCTGTATTAGGAACAAAATCTTGAAATAAAAACCCCAGGATCACGTAGAGCGGGTTAAGACGAACATTAATATGAACATTTTAAGACCAAAATCAGGAGCCTGACCGTAGCGGTGACAGAGCGAGGTGCGACGGTTTTTCAATACAAAGTGAACTGGACCCAGAGCTGATGGAGCCGGAAGTGCGACCATGCTCACTTCCTGTTCGGAACTCGGCGGCTAGCGGGTTAGCGATGTCCGTGCACCCATCTATCGCCACAGAGAATGTTACGAAGTCTGGTTTTAATTTTCTGTTTGGAAAACCTGCAGGGGAGAAAGTGACGTACTGTAGCTTTAAATAAATGTTTAAAAGTAAAATCAAATCAGCTGAGACGGGATTAATGATTAATGATTGACGACGGGCAGCCTGTGTCACTGTGACCGGACAAGACGACAATGTGAGAGCAATAATGATTACTGGAGGAGGAGGAGGAGGAGGGGGGATGAGGGAGAGAAGGATGAGGAGAGAGGGAGACAGAAGGATGAGGAGAGGAGAGAAGGATGAGGAGAGAAGAAGGATGAGGACAGAAGGATGAGGAGAGGGGTAGAGGGATGAGGAGAGAAGGAGAGAGAAGGATGAGGAAAGAAGAAGGATGAGGAGAGAAGGATGAGGAGAGAAGAAGGATGAGGAGAGAAGGAGAGAAGGATGAGGAGAGGAGAGAGAAGTGAGGAGATAAGGATGAGGAGAGAAGGAGAGAGGGATAAGGATGAGGAGAGGAGAGAGGGATAAGGAGAGAGGGATGAGGAGAGGATGAGGAAAGGAGAGAAGGATGAGAGGGGGATGAGGAGAGAAGGATAAGGAGATGAAGGAGAGGGATAAGGAGAGGGATGAGGAGAGGAGAGAAGGAGAGAAGGATGAGAGAAGGATGAGGAGAGAAGCAGAAGGAGTGAGGGATGAGGAGAGGATGAGGAAAGGAGAGAAGGATGAGAGGGGCATGAGGAGAGAAGGATAAGGAGATGAAGGAGAGGGATAAGGAGAGAGGGATGAGGAGAGAATGATGAGGGGATGAGGAGAGAAGGAGAAAAGTATGAGGAGAGAAGGATGAGGAGAGAAGGATGAGGAGAGAGGGATGAGGAGAGAGGGATGAGGAGAGAGGGATGAGGAGAGAGGGATGAGGAGAGGGGGATGAGGAGAGGGGGACTGAGACCAGACTGAAACCGGACTTGGACCGGACTTGGACCGGACTTGGTCCTCTGTATAAACACACAGAGCTCAGGCCTGTAGGATTGTGCTGATTTAAAAAGTCTCATGTGTAAAAGAGTTTGGCTGGATTCATGTTCAGAGGGACAGTCCCGGTCACATGTGTGAGATGAGCTTCTGTGTTTTCTGGACAGTCCCTGTGGTCAGTGTGGTAATGTCTGTTTTACATCAGTTCTGTGGAGGTTTGTGGACGAAACGTTGACAAGAAAAAGTCCAAAAATGCAGGAAGTAACGCGATGGGCAGTCCTCAAACTCCAGACAAAACGGTTTACGCACAAGGAAGGACTTTTTCTGACACTTTAAACCTTCATTTAACAAAATAAAAGTTCTGTAATTATTTAGAATCTAATCAGAACTATCGTGTAATTTAGACACGTTTTGAGCGTTGGTTGGTTGAGCGTTTGTCCACTGATCCGAAGGTCGGCGGTTTGAATCCCATTCTCGACACAAACACCATTGGTACAGCGGACCCACAGGTTGGCAGTGCAATTCCAGTACCCCACCCACAGTGTCTTTGCTCCACAAGAACGAGACAAAGCGAGATTTTGACATAATTTACCACTAAAATAATAACATTTTGCCGTTCAGTTCACAATTTTAGTCTCGCCGTTTCTGATTTTTTCTTTATTTCATATTTGTGCCGTCGTTTCAGCGCTGCCTTTTGGAATTGGAATAATAATAATAATAATAATAATAATAATAATAATAATAATACAGTTTATTTGTTAGGCGCCTTTCAAGGCTCTCAAGGTCGAATTGCAGCTTCTTAAAGATCCCATGACATGGTACTTCTTGATGCTTTTATATGGCTCCTTAATGGTTTCCTAATACTGTAAATGAATCCTTCTTCAAAATCAACACTCAGTGCATGAGAAACAGAGATAAGATGAGAAAGAGTAATTTTTCTCTCTCTGAACAGTCCATAATGGGCGTTGTTGCTTGAATGCAAATGAGGAGAAAAGAGCTGGCCAATAGTAGAGGGTGGGGGCGTGGCCAAACTCTCCGCTTGCGGCTCTGAGCCCACAGCTGATCCATTTACTTGTTTTTGCACGGGGGGAGAGATTTGAAGCGTTCCATTGAAAAATAAACACATTTCCACATAAAATAAAATTAAACCACTGCTGTTCAAAGGTCCAGAGGCTCAGATAAAGGACTTCCGAGCCTAGAAACACTCGGACGTGCCTCCAGGCAAATAAAAAAAAACGCATTTCGCATTGCCTAGCGCATTCGCAGTCCAAACTCTCTGGGCGTGATTTACAGAGACGCTGAGTACAGACAGACGGGGGTGGAACTGCATTTGCATTTCTTTTTTCGATCTGACGTCAATAAGGTGCCTTGTTCAAAATTGCCCGCTTGAGCTCCGATTTTTTTTTTGTAACGCAGAAAAGGATCACAAATGCTCAGTTTAGACATTTCACAACTTTTAACCATGGGCGGGGGGGGGGGGGGCTAAACAGGGTAGGGGAGCTCACATTAACGTTCAAAAACCTCAGAAAGTGAAAATTTCATGCCATGGGACCTTTAAATTGTCTCTTGTGAGCTTTAAGCCACGTTCTAATGCTGTTTCCTCCTCTAAAACAGGCCTGGAGTTGTGTTTTGTTTCATTCACCTGTTTGAGTAACACCTTGTGATGTCATGAAGTGGTAGTTTTCAAGCAAACAGCTCCTTCTACCTAATGAAGGTGCGTGGAGTTGAAAAACGCAGTGGAGCGCTTCCTGTATCACCACATGATGACATCACAAAGTGGAACAGAGTGTTTGAGTTTGTGTGTTAAATGTGTGAATGAAACAAAACACAACTTCTTTAAGAAATGTCACTTACAGCCCTTGACCTCTTTTTGTCCGACCTAAATGGGAACGTGTGGGAAAAAACTTGTGTATGTACAGTATGTTGTGTGTATGTTATGTGTGTTTATATACATGTGTATGTATTATGTATGTATGTATGTATGTGTATGTATGTATGTATGGTATGTGTATTTATGTATATGTATGTATTTATGTATATGTGTGTATGTATGGTATGTGTATGTATTGTGTGTGTATGTATGTACTGTATGTATATATGGTGTGTGTGTGTGTGTGTGTGTATGTGTATTATGTACTGTATGTATGGTATGTGTATGTATGTATTATGTATATGTATGTGTGTATGTATGTGTATTTATTTATGTGTGTATGTATGTGTATTTATTTGTGTGTGTGTATTATGTATGTGTATTTATTTGTATGTATGTTTTGCTTGTCTGTATGGTATGTATGCATGTATGTATGTATGTATGTATGTGTACAGTAAAACTAAATTTTAAAGTTATACGTATGACAAAATTTAAGAAGTTGTACGTAGGTCTAAATTTAAGAAGTTGTATGTACATCTAAATTTAAGAAGTTGTACGTGTGACTAAATTTAAGAAGTTGTACGTAGGTCTAAATTTAAGAAGTTGTACGTAGGTCTAAATTTAAGAAGTTGTACGTAGGTCTAAATTTAAGAAGTTGTACGTAGGTCTAAATTTAAGAAGTTGTACGTGTGGCTAAATTTAAGAAGTTGTACGTGTGGCTAAATTTAAGAAGTTGTACGTGTGGCTAAATTTAAGAAGTTGTACGTGTGGCTAAATTTAAGAAGTTGTACGTGTGGCTAAATTTAAGAAGTTGTACGTAGGTCTAAATTTAAGAAGTTGTACGTAGGTCTAAATTTAAGAAGTTGTACGTAGGTCTAAATTTAAGAAGTTGTACCTGTGACTAAATTTAAGAAGTTGTACCTGTGACTAAATTTAAGAAGTTGTACCTGTGACTAAATTTAAGAAGTTGTACCTGTGACTAAATTTAAGAAGTTGTACCTGTGACTAAATTTAAGAAGTTGTACCTGTGACTAAATTTAAGAAGTTGTACCTGTGACTAAATTTAAGAAGTTGTACGTAGGTCTAAATTTAAGAAGTTGTAGGTGTGACTAAATTTAAGAAGTTGTAGGTGTGACTAAATTTAAGAAGTTGTATGTTGGAGACATGATGCACTTCGTATCCTGCTGAAGGTCCCAGGGATGAAAGAGTTCCGTTTTTTAGCGGATCTCCGCTTTTTTTCCAGCTGCGGGGTAATTTTTTTTTTTTTTTTACATCTGCAAATTCGTTGAAAGATTTTGGGTGTATATATATATGTATAGTTGTGTTTAGGGTCGCCAACTGTCCCTTGAAAAACAGAATCGTCCCGTATTCAAAACAAAAGTACGTGTATCTCGTATTAAACTTCGTATTAAACTGCGGGCTGCGCGAGCCCGTGTCTGGAGCCGCGGACCGAGCGAGTGAGCGCAGCTCTCGCAACAGCCTGTACCATTGCGTGTACACAGGTTAAACTTTATAAAACATCATATACCTCATCCTACCTGCCCGTGCCTCACTTAACGCGTCGCTCCTCGCTTTTTCACCTGCGCCTTTTAGTGCGCATAAGCTCCTCCTCAATGCCTCTGATTAGACGAAGTGCAAAGCAAAAACAAATCCAATATGTACTACTAGTAGGCCTACCTGTTAATAAAATGTGTTTTTTTTGTACTTTTATGTACATTTTTACTTTATTGCTAACATATAGCATATAGAAATCCAAATTTCAGAAATTTAAAATTTTCCAGCGGAAGGGGGGGGGGGGGGGGTGACTTTCCGCTTTTTTCATGATTGGCCACTTTCATCCCTGAGGTCCCTCGATGGACAAGTGCCAGTTTGCCGTTTGTCCAGAATGTCCCACGTTGAACACATGGACATGAAACACGAGTTTATGAAGCGCCTCCAGAACGCACAAAACAAAATTATAAAGGTTTTAAAAACGCCTGAGCAGAGCAGTGTCAGGTTCACTTCTGAACTCTGGAGGAACTGCTTGGATATGGACTATTGGTGGTTTCAGGTGACATTCTATAACATAACATTCTATAGACCAGTGTTATTTGATCCTGACGCAGGAAGCGGCTAAAATTCATGTTAAAATGCAGATTTTTGTTGCCCTAAAGTGAGTTCTTGAATCTAGATGCTGATGGAAATGTTCAGGTTCAAAATTTGTGAATTTCTTTTGGATATTTCATGGTGAAATCCAGTGTGATCAATCGGGAAATCTGGCCCTTGGTAGTTTTCAGACCCATATTGATCACATTTTATTTTGCCATGAAAATATCCAGACGGTACAGGCCTGGACTAGTAATTGGGCATACCGGGCATTTTCTCGGTGGGCCAACAGGGGCCGATGATGTTGTTTTTTGTTTTGTTTTTTTCTTACTTGGAGACCGGCCCACAATTTCGAGGAGGCGTCCCATTGGTCCATCTTCAATACAGACAGTGGACTAAACCAATCAGGATATAGAAGCCTACGAGAGCGGTCCCGCCCCTTTCTCTGCACTGATCCCCGCCAGTTTCAGTGTTGAGCATGGAAACATGGAGAAGCGGCAGAAGTTACGGAGCGAAAAGATAAAAAAAAATGTCACTATAGACACTGCAAAATGTTCTAAAATAACAGACATATTCTCTGGAGGGGCTGGACCCTCCACGTCCTCTGCAGGCTGAAGGTGGACAGGGAGAGGAGCAGCCAGAGACTGTGGACAGGGAACCCGAGGGAACCCGAGGGAACCCAAGGGAACCCGAGGGAACCCGAGGGAACCTGAGGGAACCTGAGGGAACCTGACGTTTGGTCCTAGTTTGGCTCAGTTTAGTCCTGGTCTAGCCCAAGTTTATTCTTGGTCTGGCCCAGGTTTAGTCCTGGTCTAGTCCACGTTTAGTCCTGGTCTGGCCCAGGAATTAGTCCTGGTTTGGCCCAGGTTTAGTCCTGGTCTGGCCCAGGATTAGTTCTGGTCTGGCCCAGGTTTAGTCCTGGTCTGGCCCACGTTTAGTCCTGGTCTGGCCCACGTTTAGTCCTGGTCTGGCCCACGTTTAGTCCTGGTCTGGCCCACGTTTAGTCCTGGTCTGGCCCAGGTTTAGTCCTGGTCAAGCCCAGATTTAGTCCTGGTCAAGCCCAGGTTTAGTCCTGGTCAGGCCCAGGTTTAGTCCTGGTCAGGCCCAGGTTTAGTCCTGGTCAGGCCCAGGAATTAGTCCTGGTCTAGCCCAGGAATTAGTCCTGGTCTAGCCCAGGAATTAGTCCTGGTCTAGCCCAGGAATTAGTCCTGGTCTAGCCCAGGAATTAGTCCTGGTCTAGCCCAGGAATTAGTCCTGGTCTAGCCCAGGAATTAGTCCTGGTCTGGCCCAGGTTTAGTCCTGGTCTGGCCCAGGTTTAGTCTTTAGGGAACCCGAGGGACAGAGTGACCAGGGAAGTGTCGCGTAGGCACAGCAGGTCAGCAGGTCAGCAGGTAGTAATGTTAGGATAATACCGGGACTTTTGAAAATGGCTCAACTTTCGGCGAAATTTGCCATTTTGAAACCAAAACAGGTGACCTACATGAATCGTGTAGATTCCATGAGAGAGGTTTTCTTTTTGTGTGCGCGAGATGCATTTTACATAAATCGTTGAATGTGTAGTTACTGTGAGTTTGCTGGTGGTTTTGGGGATTTTTCCTTTAAATGTTGTGCCCTGGTTTCCGCTCGGCCAAGACGTAACAATAGTAAAATCCTTTGCTTCGGGGAACACAAACATAAATTATTCCGTTGTGCTCCGCTAATTATGAGGGGACGGTCTAAGCCAAAAATGCCAGGGCCATTTTTTGTTGTCCCAGTCCAGTCCTGAGAAGGCATGTGGCTGAAGTTATTGTTGCTCTGTTGTTCGGATGTTGAGATGTGTCAGAACACTGCTGTTGTTAATTTTCATATATTTTATTTGTACAAATATTTACCTTTGAGTCATGTGACCTTTACTTTGTCCTGGAAGTAAACAGATCGAGAGAAAGAGTAGCCATGAAAGAGAGAAATGATGATAGAAACGCAGAGAAGGTGTAAAGAAAATACGCCAAACTTCAGGAAATGCGACATAAGTACCGCTGGGAACGTACAGGCGAATACGGTAAATATGTTGTTTCGTATTCTGTATTTATTTAAAGTTACTGTATGTAAAGCTGAGCCACTTTCTGTCTCTTATTTTAGTTTTCACGGCGTTGATGAAGTTGAGGATAAAGAGAATAAATACTGTCTCACAGGATCATCAGTACGGAGCGTGAAGTCCTTTTTGTTCAAGAAATCCAGAGTAGCTACAAGTAAAACTCACAAATGTCGAACCTGAACAAGACCCAAGAACTCGCCGTATTCCAACCAAAATCTGCATGAAACAATCTAAATTTTAGCCGTCCCCCATCTGTTTAAAATATTATTGACCCATAGTGTGTTTTCACGGACTCAAAAAATCCCACCTTGACCCGGATGTGCAGCCACGTTGGAGATATCGCTCAATCAAAGCAACTGTGCAGAAAAACATCTAAATTTCGCGATAAACCTTCCACATCGGAATCCAAAACTTCTGATACAGCTGACCAGTTGTACAGAGAGAAGTTGGACGCCAAAGAAAAGGAGCGTTATATGAACAAACTCAAATTAATTGGGTGAGAAGATCCGTATGAGATGGATTCAACAGACCCTCCAGGAATTCGCGATGTTGCGATTTGCAACTTCAACGCAACTTCAGCCAATCCCCGTGAATTCAGGGCGGTGTTGCAATTTTGACCAATCACCGCAACTTTCCCGCAATTTTTACCAATTTTGACCAGTCATCGGCGACATATTGAACTCACATTGACCAACTTCCTTCTGCCTTACTTCCGTGTGATGAAACGAAACTGCGGCCGTGTCCCCAGTTCGGAGCGTGGTTTGAAGGGGGCTCAGACTGCAGTCAAGGCGGTGCACACTTGCTCAGCCCTGAGTGCACTCCACGGACCGCATGGCCGTCTGCGAAATGCGACAGGTCTCGCAACTACGGGAAGCAGCCGCCGACTCCATTTTCTCCCGTAGAAGAAGTAGTGCACAGTGCAGGCTGTGCAAAAAATGCTTTTTCACGCGCTTGGTCCACGCCCCAATTTCCATGGAAACGACTGCGGCCAGCCATTTGCCCACAAAAATAACAGCAAAAGACCGTGCGAAACAGTTCCCCTCCTAGTAGTAATTTATTTTCGATGTTGGTAAGGTTGTTTTAGGACCATATCTGTAATCTGTGTGTCTTTGTATTATTCTTTGTCAGTAATGACTCAGTATTCAAAATATTACTCAATTTTAATTACAAAAAGGGAAAATCACAACTATTTATCGCAACTTTCACTTCCTCCCGCAACAAAATCGCAACAAAAACCTTAAAAGCACCGCAGCTTTCATCACAACTTTTTTGGAAAAGTTGGCGCAAATTCAGGCATTTTAGCCCGCAACAATCACAAAAAATGCCCGCGAAATCCTGGGGGGTCTGATTCAAGTTTGTTCAGTGACAGCGGCAATTTCTCGATTATTTTATTATTTATTTGTTTATTTGGAAGGGACAATGCATATTAATGAACGCACAATTTGTATAAGATCACACGAACCAACGTAAATATGCCGGATTTAGCACAGTGCTAATTTCCATCCGCAGTCCCAGACATAAAAATGTAGCATACAATAGAAAATATGTTGCAGTTGCAGACATTAGACAATTTAGTACATGTGTTTCTGTGATTCTGCTGCTGTAAGAGATCCCGATATTGTCGTCTACCTGGTCTTCTCCCCAAGCCCATATACGGCACAAGACCTTCAGAGCTCTAAAGTTCTGGAGGATCTTCAGAGCTCTCGGTTTGTGGCTGGAAAACTAGAGACAAGCATATTGTAATGACAATGGTCGGCATACTTGTATTACATAATGTGTTTAAGCACGAGTATATTGCTTTTTATTATTCACGTTTTGCAAAGATTAAAATATGAACGTTGTAAAACAGTTTACTGTAGAGGCTAATGAAGCAAATGAACATGTACAAGTATTTACAACTAACACAGTTTAATATAAGTTACTGATGCAGGGACCGAAAAAATGACAAATAAAATATGACGATGACAATCACAATGCACAGTATGAAATATGTACGGCTGTGAAATGATCTGGGCATATGTGAATGTTGTGATTTTTTTCCCATCGAAGTTCTGTTTGAGACAGTCTACAGTCACCTCCTTTTCTTTGATAATCGTTCTGTCTGTTCACCCTGGTTTAGACCTGATTTAATCCTGCTTTAGTCCTGGTTTAGACCTGGTTTAGACCTGGTTTAGACCTGGTTTAGACCTGGTTTAGTCCTGGTTTAGTCCTGGTTTAGTCCTGGTTTAGTCCTGGTTCAGACGTGGTTTAGACCTGGTTTAGACCTAGTTCAGTCCTGGTTTAGACGTGGTTTAGACGTGGTTCAATCCTGGTTCAGTCCTGGTTCAGTCCTGGTTCAGACGTGGTTCAGACGTGGTTCAGACGTGGTTCAGACGTGGTTCAGACGTGGTTCAGACGTGGTTCAGACGTGGTTCAGACGTGGTTTAGACGTGGTTTAGACGTGGTTTAGACGTGGTTTAGACGTGGTTTAGACGTGGTTCAGTCCTGGTTTAGTCCTGGTTTAATCCTGGTTTAGTCCTGGTTCAGAGCTGGGTCAGTCCTGGTTCAGAGCTGGGTCAGTCCTGGTTCAGAGCTGGGTCAGTCCTGGTTCAGAGCTGGGTCAGTCCTGGTGCAGTCCTGGTTCAGTCCTGGTGCAGTCCTGGTTCAGAGCTGGTGCAGTCCTGGTTCAGAGCTGGGTCAGTCCTGGTTCAGAGCTGGGTCAGTCCTGGTTTAGTCCTGGTTGGTCACTACTTTAGGTAAACGATAGAACTGCAGGTGTTTTTCTCTGTCCGGTCAATCGTGTCGCCGAGGACCCGACAACAGTTTTGACCTTTTTTTTTTTTTTTAAGTGCGACGTTTGTTTTGTTTCGAATATCTCCAACATGTCCAACTGCCGGATCACGACGTCACGTGAAAACGCTCTGTGGAATGTTGTGACGTCATCTGAAACTCGCTAATAAACCATTTTTACCGTTTTGTCTTGTCTGTTTTTAAATGTTCTATTTGGACACACTGGCGTCTGAACTGAAGATTGATTGATTGATTGATTGATAATAATTGATTGATTGTGTAGTGCGTTTGTGCGTACCGTCTGCCCATGTCGAAGCAAAATTATAAACGTCACAAAAAAACAAAACAAAAAACTGTCCCTGAGCAGCGTGACCGTCTACACAGTTTAAAGGTGGATTGCGTAACTTTTTTGGTAATGTTATTGTTTTTTTTAAATTTTTTCTGGAATGTTCTACAGACTGGCGTTTAAATGAACTATCTCCATGGAGACGAGCGGCCACGTCGCAGGTCAGATCTGTGGAGAGGCGGACCAGCTTAGACTTGGACACAAACAAAAAATATAACCAGGTCCACCAGAAAAGTTCCGCAGTGCAGCTTTAAGCGAACCCTCGTGTGCGACGTGGAAACGAACGCAGCTGTGACTCATGTCGCGGTTTTTACGTTTTATTTTGTGAAAACTGAAACCTCAAACTGAAACGTGGTTTTCAGTTTGAGGTTTCAGTTTTAACTCGGGCGTCACTTCCTGTAACAGATGACAGGTTCAAGACTTACCTTCAAATCAATGTCTCTCTTTCTCTCTTTCTCCTCCTTTCTCCTCTCTTTCTCTTTATTTCTCTCCTCTCTCTCTCCTCCTCTCTCTCTCCTCTCTTTCTTTCTTTCTCTTTCTTTCTCTCCTCTCTCTCTCCTTCTTTCTTTCTTTCTCTTTATTTCTCTCCTCCTCCTTTCCCCTCTCCTCCTCTTTTCTCTCTTTCTCCCCCTTTCTCCTCTCTTCTTTCTTTCTTTTTTTCCTCTCTCTTTGTCTCTCCTCCTCCTCTCCTCCTTTCTTCCTTTCTTTCTCCTCTTTCTTTCTTGCCTTCTCTTTTTCTCTCCTCCTCCTTTCCCCTCTCCTCCTCTTTTTCTTTCTTTCTTTCTCTCCTTTCTCCTCTCCTCCTTTCTTTCTTTCTGTTTGTCTCTCCTCTCCTCCTTTCTCCTCCTTTCTTTCTTTCTCTTTCTTTCTTTCTGTTTGTCTCTCTCTCTCTCTCTCTCTCTCCTTCTTGTTTGTCAGTCATGTTTTTTTCTCAGACTCATTTTCACACAAAAGCTCGGCAGTAGCTCAGTCGGTACAGCGCTTGTTTAGTGATCCCGGCGTTGGGGGTTTGAGTCCCGCTCTTGACCGTGTGTGATCCCAGCTCCCACAGATGAGCGCTGCCATTGTGTCCTTGGGCAAGACACTTAACCCACCTTGCCCCAGTGTCTGCGGACACTGGTAGCCCCCATGGCAGAAGATACATCAAGGCCTGTTGTGACGTGAGCCGTCCTCCTGTGGACCCACCACCCACGGGAGGATTCATGGGGGCTGGTGCATTGTGTTCTGGGCAGTGGAACACTGCTTGGACTGCTGCGCCCGCGACCCAGAAAATGGAAAAGCGGAAGAAGATGAATGACTTTTCAGAGTACTTTTCTCGCAGCATACTCGTACTTCTACTTGAGTAGTATTTGTACTGCAGTAAAAGTACTCTTACTGGAGTAAAAGTTGTGGAAATGACGTGAACATTTGTTTCTTCAGGTCTGATTCGGTTTGTCCTTTGAAAACACCAGAGTTTGGGATTTATTTCATGTTTTTTTTTTTTTTTTTTTTTTCCTTTCAAATTACATTCGCTTCAACTCATAAATCCAGACGATGGATCTCCCGTGGATTTATCTTCATTTGTAGCAAAATGACGGCGCGAATGCTGGAGAAGGAAGTGCGTACGCCACAGCGGGCGTGTACCGGTGGAGCCGAAAACGGTCGGCAAAATATCGACTTAAAAATAAGCAATTTAAAGATTTGTCAAACATGAATCACTCCAAATAAAAGTTGTGTCGGTGAGAGTAGAACAGGGTGAAAAGTCCCTGTGGGTGTTTCCAGTTTCAGGATCGTGGGTTTCTGGAACATTCTGGAGGAAACCACATGGTCCCAGCTCCTGCCGGTCCAGTGGGCTCGATTCAAACCAGGATGTTTGGAACAAGGTCATTATAGTGAACGAAAATTGAGAAAATATTTTAACTGAAATGTTAACAGAAATGACAATTAAATAAACTAAAGCAGGACTAAACTAGGACTAAAGCAGGACTAAACTAGTACTAAAGCAGGACTAAACTAGTACTAAAGCAGGACTAAACTAGTACTAAAGCAGGACTAAACTAGTACTAAAGCAGGACTAAAGTAGGACTAAAGCAGGACTAAACTAGGACTAAACTAGGACTAAACTAGGACTAAAGCAGGACTAAAGCAGGACTAAACTAGGACTAAACTAGGACTAAAGCAGGACTAAACTAGGAGTAAAGCAGGACTAAACTAGGACTAAACTAGGACTAAAGCAGGACTAAAGCAGGACTAAAGCAGGACGAAAGCAGGACTAAAGCAGGACTATCAGAGCCGCTCTAAAAACTAATTAAAACTCACTGAATTAGAGGGGGAAAAAAGTCAAAACTAACTAAAATTAAAACTCTGAGTTGTGCGTCAGTGTGGAAATTATGAAAACTGAGGTACGGTTGAAACTGTGGATTATCTGAACATAACGGAACACTACAATAATGTGTAGATGAAGAAAATTTTCTCATTTTTCCTAGATTTTGTCAGACTTAAGATCGTGGATTATCTGAACATAACGGAACACTACAATAATGTGTAGATGAAGAACATTTTCTCATTTTTCCTAGATTTTGTCAGACTTAAGATCGTGAACAGACCCCGCCGGAAGTCGTCGTCGCACATTTCCAAACGTCTTCCCGGTTTGTGACGTAAGCGTGAGTAGAGCCCATTACCCGGTCTCCAGTGTCACTACCGATAATATCTCCATGGAGACGGTTCCAGACCCTCCACCAGAAGTTCTACAGTGCATTGGTACCCGACTTATGGGGATTTTTTGGCTCTGGTATGATCCTTTTGGAGCTTCCGATAGTGGATATAACCGCCAAAAAAAATCACTGTAAATCTTCAACTTATTGTAAAACAGTGGTTCTTAACCTTGCTGGAGTTTTAAGATAAGACTTTATTGATCTCACACAGGAGAAATTCACCTGCCACATTAGCTCCAGGCAGTTTAGTGCAAAAGAAAGTTTGAACAAAAATATGCATCAGACAAATGGTAATAATAATAAAATAAGGAAAAAGAGTATAGAACATATTGCACGTTTGGCCTATATCCTCCTGGGACCTGAAGAAAAAGTGTATTTCAATGGTTTTTGTGTGATTTTCTATTGGATATGGAGGTAAATGAACACCTTAGCATTACATTTTGTTAATTTTATTTTTATTCGTAATGTCATCATAACATGTCCTCTGTAACGGACTGTAATAGTGTTAAATCCATGTACAAGTTAACAACCTAACAAAAACTATTTATTCTGAACATCTCTGACAAGCTTCTACAGCTGGCTCAAAAAGTTTTTAGACTCCCTTTTAATTATTTATTTATTTTATGTATTTATTTATTTTATTTATTTATTTTAATCATAGTGCAGCCACACACTAGAGTCTATCTCAAAACACTTAAAAGATAGAATTGTTAACTCAATGTGCACTATAAAGGACACAAATGAAGGGGCCGGAGAATATAGTAGAATTCTACAGTCTGATGGTGGTGGGGATGAAGGATCTGCGGTAGCGCTCCTTGCACTGGGGTGCCTCAGTCGGTTGCTGAAGGAGCTGCTCAGCTCCTCTACAGTCTGGCGCAGAGGGTGAGAGGTGTCGTCTATAATGGACGAAAGCTTGTCCAGCACCCTCCTCTCAGCCACCTCCTCTACAGAGTCCAGAGGACAGCCCAGGACAGAGCTGGCCCTCCTGACCAGATTATTAAGTCTCTTCCTGTCCCGTTCTGTGCTGCTCGGGGTCCAGCAGACGACAGCGTAGAGGAGAGCAGAGGCCACCACAGAGTCATAAACCCCCACCATGTGCACATTCAACCCTTCTTTGGGGAATTTTTTTATATATATATATATATATATAAATTCAAGACACAGGTGTATGTTTTACTGATGCACAAAATGAACTGTGCTTTAACCTCACTATTTAAAGAACAAAACCACAAACTCACAACAAATGACATCCTTTTTCACAAAGACATGACCTTTTTAACACTACCACGCGGAAATGGTTTTAATTTTGAACCTTATGTATTCCAGTAATGAACTTATCGTATTTATGCCATTTATTCTTTTTAACACACATCACCTACAATAGAAATGAATATTTACTGCACATCAGTGACTTCTGTCGCCTTTGAGACCAGTTCAGAAATGAACACCAAAGTCTGTTCCTTGTCTTCGTTTTTATGTCCAGCATCCTAAAAGGATTGCTCGTACAGATATGTTGTAACAAACGGAAGAAAATATGAGTCGGGTGCGTGTCTTGACCTCCGCCAAACCCAGAGACTGATTCACCGAACCCCGAGAGTTTGATCAACCTCAGGTTAAGAACCACTGATCTAAAACTTAGATTTTACTCTGTTGGGTTTGAAGTTGGGTTTATTTAGGCTGCATTTACTGTTTTTTGCCTCTTTACACTCAAACTTAAAGACAGCAGGTCGGCCTAATGGTGTTTTTGCACGACATTCTAGCCTGTAAACAAAGTACTGTGGTTATCGTAAATGCGCGCCACCGTAATTCGTTCTGTACCGTGGTGAAACCTGTGGGGACAATAAAGCCACAGACTACAGTGGTGTTTGAAGAAGGATCCAGGAAAGGAAATACTGCCAAAAAGTTTCAAGTTTGTCTGAAAACTCAAGAAAAAATACCCAAAACCGATTTGAGCAGCACATTTTCAGGAGCCTGTGATCAGTCCGAGCGTTTGTGGTCGAGTTTTGTCATTTGATTTTAACAAAAAGTTGAGGGCGACGAACTGAAAACATTTAACGGCACAAATCGGCTCACCTGCTCACCTAAACCAGGACTCTTTCTGGTCAGATTACGTTCAAACAAAGCTCAGATTAAACTCTAACTTGAGTAACAGAGCTTCAGACTGAGCAGTGCCTCCAGTTAGCGTCACACCCCCAGGGAATGTCCAATAAGGATCATTGTTACTCTTAAAAAAAAAACCCAAAAACCGAGTCCTTTCTTGCCGGACCTGCCTGTTAAAAACTCAGAGCCGTTCTGTTTCACACCGTTTGAAGTGTGATTCTCGCTTTTACTCATTTTCATTTTTTATTTGCGGTTCAGTCTGACAACTGTCCCCCTGGTGTGTTTCTTTTATTAGTCACAACAAAACATTTCAGACGTTTCAGAGAGAACTCGCCCACACGAACAGTGAAAAGTGAAGTCGGGATGAGTCACTTCTGCTGCCCGACAGTTATAGAGGCGAGTTTTCCCGTGGATTCAAGCACAAAGGGTCCCCTGTAAACATCTATGGTATAAGCCAGGGGTGCCCTACCAGTCGATCGCAGTCGGTTGCATATGCAGTAGTCGAGTTGTAAACTCGACTACTGGCGGCGCGGTGGGTGAGTGGCTAGCACTCGCGCTTCCGGGCACTCCGGTTTCCCCCATCAACCCAAAACATGTACAGGGAGTCCTCGAGTTACGACGTTGATCCGTTCTTAAGACGCGTCGTAACCCGAATTTCGTCGTAAACCGGATTTTGCCTTTGATCTTCCAACCAAAGCACCAATAACCTTTCCATCTCAATAATTAGACCACTACGATGCTTGTTTATCACTGCCGCTTTCATAGGAGCAGATCAGAGCCCACATCAGGTACTTCCGCCCACATTGGGCACACACACGAGGCTGTCTTCTTCTCCCTACAACCACAACAGAGCGTATTCTTCCGCCGTGCGCCGCGCGCCGCGTGCGTTTGTTTACATCTTTTACCACGCTAAACCGTGTAAGACGGAATGACGCGTAATATATACATATTTTTTTTAATGGGGGCGCGTTCGTAACCACGAAACGTCGTAACCCGAGACCGTCGTAACCCGAGGACCCCCTGTATGTATGTATATGTGTATGTATATGTGTATGTATATGTGTATATATATGTATATATATATATATATATATATATATATATATATATAGGATGGGTTAAAATGAATTTCTCCAGTGTGAGATCAATAAAAAGTCACTTCTTCTTCTAAAATTAAACTGGGGGGATGGTGAAATTTTTCATTTATGTGACATATTTTCCAGAAAACAACCAAAAACAAAAAGTCCATATAATCATTCAATAATACACAGGATATATGTTATCGCACACGTACACACACATGTACACACTCCTTAGTCCTGGTTCAGACTTTGTTTAGTACCGGTTTAGTCCCGGGCCCCTGCTGTCAGCTAATATGTCCCTTTGATGCAGAAATAATATGATAATATAACTCACCCCATAAGAACACGGTCAGCTCCGTAGTTTGCGGTGTTGTCCGATAATTCGCGTGTCCACGTGTATGAACCGACATAATTATCCCGAGTCCTGAGGCGAGAGTTCTTTCTTACGTAGCATTAACGTAGCGTACATATTAACGGAGCTCGCTCACAGCTGATCGGCGAACAGGCGCAAACACAACAACGCTAATAGTCATGATTGGCGGGAGCGCAATTGGTGGGTATGCTGCAACATGATTGGAAGCCGGAGCACAGTTTGGGCTATGATTGGCTCTTGGAACTGGCCACGATTCATGTAGGTCACCTATTTTGACTTCGAAACGGTGAATTTCGTCAGAAGGTGAGAGATTTTCATGCCTTTGGCAAGGCTCGTGGTTTTGGGTAAACGACAACAAGCATGTTGCCGGATCACACGTCGTAATGGATCTAACACGTGTTTTGGACTAAATTGTTTTACTGGATTTTATTCGCTGGATCCTTTCGGACAGATTGAGACCAAGCTTATGGTGAAATACAGAGTTTGACCTGTCCAGAGCCTTCAAAGGTAAGCTAAGTAACAAAGCTCGTTTTGTGCTTTTCCGTATAAAAGCCCCATGTGCTCGGGGACTGATTGTTGTGCCGGGAAATGAATTGCATAGTCAAAAAGAGGAGACTGTAAGGTTTCATTTGATGTGTAGATTGTCATGGTACACGATCGGGAATGTGTGTTTTCATGCGAAAAGGAAAAAAAACAGTGAACGGGACCGCGTTTTATTTATACCGTAGTTGTCGGCGAGGGCTCGCACAGCACCGTGTGCGCTTCACGCGTTGGTGCGCGGGTACGCGAGCTGTCCGCGTTACGGCGGGCCCGGGTGACCCTCGAGGTCTGCCGTAGCTAAAACAGGAAGTGCAATAGCACCATCCACCTATGCGCCACGAATCCTACACACTGTACCTTTTAATGCTCAATTCCGATTTTTTTTTTTTTTTTTTGCGCAAGGTCGTTCACATTTCCAATTAAATGCGACTTGTGTGTGATCTCCAGTGTGAATTTTAAATGCCCCAAACGTGTCTCGCATGCGCCTTGGAGGACACGACGTCGTCACGCAGCGAGCGTGCTCAGTGTTTACGGAAGTCGCCTAAACATGGACACTAGCATTGAGCGTAGGGATGCCACTGATCCACATTTTTTCACTTCCGATCCTGATACCTTAATTTGGATATCTGCAGTGATGGACTGGGATAAAAAAAACGGCCCTGGCATTTTGCACTTACAAGCGGATCCGTACCCATAGACCTGACAACGCCATGCATGAAGCATTTATACATTAAGCATTTATGGACATGCGCAATACCATACATAACGCTCCGATAAACCCATCATTCGTGACTTTAGTCCACAACCACAACATCCCAGCACAGAACCGCGCAAGATAAAATACCAAAACAGTGGGCTACACACACAAAGCACATCAGGTAACAGCGGCAGACGTCAGACCCATGCATTAAACAACTGCATTAAAATCATGGAAATCAATGCTCAACCCAGCCATAATTTAAAAAAAAAAAGTGTCTTACCTTCATGCTGTTAATAAATGCTCTTCTCCGCAACCCGATCGCCCCCCCCCTTGTCGTTTAGTGCCTCCTCCTCGATTCATTTTACTAAACTATAATGCTAAGTATCAGACCGTCAGTCTGTCTCCTCTTCTGCTTTGACTAACTTGACCACACTACCACAATCTTCACCGTTCTATTTCTCATGAAAGTGATTAAATGTTGTGTTGTACTAACTTCCTCGAAAAGGTTTACTATTGTCTTCTGTATAAAGTGTTTTTCACTTCATATGCGAGCGCTACCAATTCTTGGTAGCAACTCGGATAGACATTGGTCAAATCGCGGTAGCTCGACTTGCGGCCGCCCGTGGGAAATTTCCCATAAGGAAGTGCTTTACTTCAGTTGTCGCAAACAAATACAAAATACAGATATTTGTTTTATTTCAAACTGTGCACATTTTTAACATCGTAGGAAGAAATATCCCAGCAAAATAAAATAATGTAAAACCTTAAACACATCATCACGATGCCACTGTCACTTTAATATATGTAGTTGTAAGTGGTATAAATACCGAACGGGTTCTTTCAATTACAGCAATAGGGCGGAATTTTTAAGACGATGGAGGCACGCAACGACCGAATACCTAGCAGGTGGGCCGAGGCAATGCGGTTTCGGGGCCGCGGTGGGCATTGTTGGGTCTGCGGCCGTTCTGGCATGTGCCTAAATGCCAGACCGCCCAGTCCGTCACTGGATATCTGCCTTCGTTTTCGACAACAGACAACGGATGGTCATTGAGTACGATGTAGTTAAGCACCTTCTCAGTGATACCTTTAGCGTTCACATTGTCTGGAAGTTTACCTCGTCTTCAGAATGAGTGCAGAAATTATTCCTGTCGGCTACTTTTTTGGGATTTTGATAGTTGTCAGATATTTATGGATGCTTTTAAAGTTTTAAACGGGCTTGCTCCTCCTCCCCTACTGGATTTTATCGGTAAAAAACCTGGCGACCGAGTAAATACCAGAGCAACGACCAGAGGACTAAATTTGGCCAAATGGTGGAGTTTATCAGAGGCTCACAGACATGGAACACACTGCCAGACCACGTCAGGAACTGTGGCACCTTCAGCCTTTAAAACGCCTCTGAAACATTGTTGAAAACTAACCAGACGTGCTCACACATGTAAATTAGCTCCGGCATATTTACACTGAAGCTCTCTGCTGACATGTTGATTAATATGCACTGTCCTAATTTAAATGAATAAAAGATACAGGTCGCATAGGGGTGAAAATCGGATTTGGGTCACTTCAGGCTGCAGTCAGAACTAGGGCTGGGTGGTATACCGGTTCATACTGAATACTGGTGTTTTTTTTTTTTAATAAGAATTTTTAATTTACCGCAATACCGGTGAGTGTGTGCGTACAAAACGTCGGGAACTAGGGTGACCATTCGTCCGGATTTTGTCCGGACAGTCCGGTTTTAGAGCTGTCTGTCCGGCCTGTCACGTGTCCTCCTTTTTTATTTTGTCCTCCTTTCGGACCCTCGTCGCCCACCGTTGCATAAATCGTCATGAATCCCCACCCATTATTTACACTTGCTAGTAGCAAGTATTCTTATTTTTTTAACATATCCTAGATGAGATCTGGTTATGCGGTGGCAAAGCGTGAGACTTCACACAGAAACATCAACACGTGCGGCATGACGCGCTATTGGTTAAATACACAGAAGCAGCTCGAAGCACAAAGCGCGAGTACAGAGGAGATTAGAAGAGCGCTATAATGAGCGCTATAAGAACGCTATGTTTGGCGAGTATGTCTGTGGTCTGGAATATGTAAACTTGGGATTGTGAGGGGTGGAAAGGAAAGGGCTACATTTAACACAACAAACCGATACGGCACCTCAAAAACAAACTCCCGACACAACACAGCGAGTTACAGGCAACCCAGCCAAAGACGAGTCAGCTCACGCTGCAGGGGAGTTCGAAAAGGAGAGAAAAATGCCCCTTGACAGCGCGAAGACACAGGAGAACACAGCCAGGACCACAAATGATCGCAATGAGTAACCCCCCCCCCCCTCACTTAGGGCCTTTGTCCTCCTTTTTGGACACAAGTGTCCTCCTTTCCTGTTTCATGCCGGTGGTCACCCTATCGGGAACACAGAGCGGCGGAATGTTGCGCCGGGGAACTGTTTTGCAGTGGCATGAGAGCGGCGTAAGCATAAGCTGTGTCCCAATTCGAGGGCTGCAACCTCCGCTGCTTTTTTGGCCGCTCCGAAGGCTGCGAAAGCTGCAGCCATCAAACTAGCCTCCAAGGCTGTTGCCAAAATGGCACAGGTCCCCGGTGCCGCTCCCGAGACACGCGGCTAACGCTAATGCTAACAACACGCACCACGAAAATTACGCACACGGATCAATAAGCTTCGAATTGGGACACGTGGTGAGCGTGTCCCAACAACAACATGGACGTTGTTGTTGTTAGAAACAGAGGAACTTGTACTGAAAAGAGGAGCCGTGTCAGGTGTGTGGAAGAACTTCGGCTTTAAAAAATCTGACGCTGATCAAGCAAACATTCTGTAAATGGTAAAAGGAGAAATTCAATTTGTCAACTGGACAGTTTATTTGGTCAGACGTTTTGCAGCTCATCCGAGTGGCTTCGTCAGTTCTGGTTAGAGTGCTGATGGACACTGCTTATATCAGACATGTCCAAACAATATGCAGCCCTCAGACAAATTTTTCTTGGCCCTCAGGCTTCCAGGTGAATTGGCCCAAATTACCTTGAGCAGAACTTTTGACTGCAAGTTTTTTGAAAATCTACCTTGATAATATATTTAATATTTATTGTGTGGTTTTGATGATTTTCACATGAATAAAAGATTGATAAGCTCATTCTAATGACACTTAAATGACACTGACACTGTTGCTGTGTGTGCAACCTGTACATATGTTTTTTGACAATAAACCTTACTTTGAACTTTGAAGTAATGTGATAAACATGCAGATATTTCAATTATTGACTGTACTGAGCACCAGTCTCTGGCCCTCGATCGGCCCTCTGCTTTGTCTGTGTTTAGATATCTGGCTCTTGATGAAAAGCGTTTGGACACCCCGGCTTATATCTAGCTGCAGGAAGGAGCTACAGGAAGGAGCTAACTACACTGAAATTATTCTGAAACTATCCCACCTCTTTGTTTTCAGCTTTCTGTCTTTTGTTTTTCAGTTTCACTCTGGCGTCTAGTTTAGCATACCCATTCAAACCCTAATGGCAAAAAACAAATGATAGTGGTGATAGTGTGTGATAGTGGCGGCACGGTGGCTGAGTGGTTAGTGCTCATGCTTCACAGGTTCCGGGTTTGATCCTCGGGTCGCCCGGGCCTTTCTGTGTGAAGTTTGCATGTTCTCCCCGTGTCTGGGTGGGTTTCCTCCTGGCACTCCGGTTTCCCCCATCAACCCAAAACATGCACGACAGGTAAAATCCTCCAGCTTAGGTCCTGACCAAGCCGAAGCAAGAAGATCATGGAGATGGTCCCCGGGCGCAGTAATGTGCTGCCCACTGCTCCTAATAACAGGATGGGCTAATAATAAATGATCAATAAAGTCACTTCTCCTCCCTGCAGCTAGATATAAGCAGTGTCTATCAGCACTCTAACCAGAACTGACGAAGCAACTCGGATGAGTTGCAAAACGTCTTTGACCAAATAAAATTTGTCCACTTGACAAATTGAATTTCTCCTTTTACCATGGATTCTACCTGAGGGATTCTTCACACAGTATTCTGTAAATGTTGTAGCGACTCAGCAAACGCGTCTTTGAGTGACGTCTAAGCCTACGACAAGAAAAGCAAACGGTGGAACGATATTACCAACGCTGTTACTGTCCACTTCACCAAAGACATGGAACCACTTAGTCCTGTTGAGAAAGGAGCTCCAAGGAGATGATTAAAGCGCTGGACCCAAATATGTTTTACCAAGTCACATTTACTGCAGGAATTATTCTCTAAATGATTAGGAAATGGGGTTAACACCGAGTCATGCATGAAAAAAACAAAAAAAACAAAACGTGATACCGATATAATTTTGAAAAATACTGTGATATCAATTTTTGGTCAAACCGCCGCAGCCTAAGATTTTCATGGCCCGCTCGTCGCCTTCAGCGCTCCACATATTTCACTGTTTTATGAGGAACACAAACATGAGCAGAAAAGAGGTCAAAGGTCAAAGCTGTTTATCACATTCTGCAGCGGAGCGAGAGGTGCATCATGGGAAAAGTGATAAAACCAAAACAGCGGCACGTGAATGAAGTGACTGTGGACACAATTCTGAACTCCTCGTTGTGCTGATATTTTCAGATCGAGGGAGGAGGCGTCTGGGTAACTCTTCATTTCAAATTCAGTTTTTGAAAGAAATCTCCAAACTTCTGAGCCACAAATGTTAAACTTGTGACTAAACCAGGACTAAAGCAGGACTAAACTAGAACTAAACTAGACCTAAACCAGGATTAAACTAGGACTAAACTAGGACTAAACCAGGACTAAGCTAGAACTAAACCAGAACTAAACCAGGACTAAACTAGGACTAAACTAGGACTAAACTAGGACTAAACTAGGACTAAACTAGAACTAAACCAGGACTAAACTAGGACTAAACTAGGACTAAACTAGGACTAAACTAGGACTAAACTAGGACTAAAGCAGGACTAAACCTGGACTAAACCTGGACTAAACTAGAACTAAACAAGACCTAAACTAGAACTAAACTAGAACTAAACAAGGCATAAACTAGGACTAAACCGGGACTAAACTAGGACTAAACTCGGACTAAACTAGGACTAAAGCAGGACTAAACTAGGACTAAAGCAGGACTAAACCTGGACTAAACCTGGACTAAACTAGAACTAAACAAGACCTAAACTAGAACTAAACTAGAACTAAACAAGGCATAAACTAGGACTAAACCGGGACTAAACTAGAAACAAATGTTGAACTTTCTCATTGTTTGTTTAGGATCGTCCGTATTACACTATTTTTCTGTTCTAATGTAGTTTCCTCATCACAAACATGCCTGCAGTTGTGTTTTATTTTATTTAGGGTGACCAGATTTTCTAAATAAAAAACTGGGACTCCCCCGGTTTTGTGGTGGTTTGTAATAAAAAAAAGTGAAACGAGTGCGGGATTAAAGAAAATTGTTCTACGCCCGTTGATGTACTCGGTAAAGTCTCATTTTCTTTGTCTTTTAGTCATTTTTAAGCAGCTTTTCTGTATTTTACCTGAGCAAATAACAATGTTGAGCCTCTTTTTACTCTCGCCAGGTATCAGTTTTGTCAAAAATAGGGACACCTGGGACATTTCTTGTATTAAAAAAAAAAAAAAAAACTGGGACAAATCAGTGGTTTTGGATAAATCTGCTGGGACAGGGGACTCAAAACTGGGACTGTCCCGGGTCAATGGGGACGTCTGGTTACCCTAGTTTTATGTCATTCACACACGTTCTCTCTAGCTCTTCTCTCAAAAGGAAAACACTGTTCCACCTTTTTTTTTTTTATGTTTATTTGAGCAACTTGCAGATTCCATTTAAACGAAATTTCGCAAATACAAACTCATAAGTTCTACAAGTGCAAACTTATGTCACATGTCTCTGCAGTTCCTTTTGCTCAAGCAGGTGGAGCAGGTGGAAGTATAAACTTATTTACTCCTGCTCCACATTCTCACACATTCCACGTTTACAGCTAAAGTAATATACATTTCTCATCATTGTCCTGTACAGCTCTAGTATTTAAACTAGTGCTGTCAGGCGATTAAAAAGAATAATCTAATTACAGGATTTGTAATTAATTAATCTAATTAATCGCATTTTAATAAATTTTTAGGTGGTTTATCGTGCTCTCCCACAGTGCAAAAAAGGTGTCAAACGTGTGATTTACAGTGGTACAGTGAAAAGACTGCAGACTTCCCCTTTAAGTCTTTCAGTCTTTGGCTCGCTCTCTTTCTCTCTGTGCACGTTACCTCCACTGTAACCAAGACGTGACTGCTGACAGACCTGCAGAGTGCACCTATATACCCCCATTCCCCCTCCCACATTACAGAACATTCATCCGAAAGCTCATTTACACCATTCCACTATTAAATGGCGAATATTTCTGGTGCCAAAAGGTGAGCACGTACAGTAGCTTTCATGCAACGGCAATAAATGATATACACAGCTTCAAATATACAGAGAATACAAATAATTGCCTGTGTAAATTACTCATGGCTCACATGACCCCCGGAACCCGCGAAACTGGGACTGAAACTGAGGATTTAAACTACCGGCGCGATGTGTCAGATCGCGACATGGGAAGAGGGAGAAGCGGTAGCACGTGGGTGAGTGATGAATCGGGTTTAGTGTGATTCAGATCGGCAAAACTGGCGCTTCTAAGTGTGCACCTTTAGTCACGTCAGAACCCGCTGGAGAAGTTATGGGGAGTTAGTTTATGGTTGATGATGAAAAGGGTTCGGCGGAGCAGCAGATAAGGAAACGGGTGTGTGCGTCTTCACGTGCTCTCCCTGGGGACAACGCTCCGTCACATTTTTATAAATAAACTCACCGCTCAAAGGCCCCGCACGCCAAATGTAAAATGCGTGTGGATTAAATTGCCGCTCATAATTAATTGCGTTAATTTTTATAATGCGTTAATTAGCAGTCTAATTAATTAATCTAATTAACGCGTTAAACTGAGAGCCCTAATTTAAACATTTAGCTGTTACAGTTTTACTGTATGTTAATTACTTCAGGTCATCCAGCACAATACAATGTATGTATATTAGAGATGCAAATTATCGATTAATTCATTAATTGATAGTTGATTGACCTTATCGATCGATTAACTGATAAGCAGAGTTTTTCACCTGAATTTTAGTGTTTCAATAGGGTCTTTAAGAATATAAGCTATAGTATACATAACTGAGTCATAAATATATCATAGTAGTATTATATTGTATATTCCTCAATTAATTATTCTTTAGTAAAAAGCAGTCGTATGTATTGATGCTGAATAACAAAATACAGTAATCCCTCGCTCTATCGCGGTTCGCAGATTTTATTTTTATTTTTTTTTAAATAGTGTAACATTTTTTTATAGTGTAACATTGTGTTCTGCGTCCTGATTGGCTAAGAGACTAGACCAGGACTAAACGTGGACTAAACCAGGTCTAGACCAGGTCTAAACCAGGTCTAAACCTGGACTGGGCCTGGACTAAACCAGGACTGGACCAGGTCTAGACCTGGACTAAACCAGGATTAAACCACCACGTGCCGCTGCTGGTTTCGTGCGGCTGGTTTGTGGCTAGGGCTGAGACTACGCATTCCGCCGCGGTTCGATCTCGTGCTCCGTAGCCCTGCGCGTACAGCGGGCAGTACCGTTGGCGCCTGCGGCCGGCTGTGAGTCGAGCTTGGCGCAGCGCGGTTGCCTTGTTTCGTGACCACGCGGGTGCGCGTGTCCGCGATTAGCGATTAATTACAATTAATGTATTTTGTTCGACCAACGTCTTGATCGACAATTAATCGTAAGTCGATTAATTGTTGACATCCCTAGTATATATCTATGCAATACTACTTTGCTTTTACCAGTAAATAAATTTAAAAAAAAAATAAATAAATAAAATTATCTGTCCAATCTGTTTCTGATCAGATATTTAAAACGGTATTTATTTGGGCAACTCTTAACTTCGTCATTTAAAATATTCCACAAATCCACTCCACATCTTGTGATGCATTTTTTTTACATGTTGTACGGAAAAATAATTTCTTAAAATTTAAATCATTTCTTAAATTATAATTTTCTGGTAGTTGTTTATACCAGACTTGATGCATAATTTGCAATGTTCTAAATTTAACCAAATCTTCAAACTTTAACATTTTTGATTTATAAAACAACATATTTGTCTGATGTTCTACCCCATGTAGAATTCTCACAGCCTTTTTTGTATTTTGAATAGTGAATCTGTATTGGTTCTGTATGTGTTTCCCCACACTTGTAGTTCAGGTCGGACACAATCATTGTGCTGTATAAAATATGGAGGGATTGAGGGTCTAGAAATAATCTTGCTTTTACGATCACTGAAACATTTCTGGCCACCTTTGATTTGATGGTTTATACGTGAGACTTCCAATTCAATTTATGATCAAGTGTCACGCCAAGAAATCTGAATTCATCAACTCAATCAACACTTGTATCTTTGATTTAACTTCTCTATTTCCAAAAACAATAATTTTAGTTTTTGTGACATTTAATGAAACTATATCAAACCATGTTTTTATCTTACTCATCTCAGCTGAGAGAGTCCTTTTTAGGTTTGAAACAGTTGGATTTCAGGATTGGAACTGGCAGGTGTCAGTGTAGTTGGCTCCTCCTTCAGACAGATTTAAGGCAGTGTCCGCTAGTGTCTGACCACAACCGAAGCAGCTTTGCGATGGTGCCTTCCTGGACGCCTGAGGGATTACGCAGACATTTCCATCCGATGTGAAGCGCTGGCGAGTTCGGTTTGAATCTGGGCCACACGTGATGCTCTCCGACAGGTTCAGACCACATTTGCATATTCTGTTTCCTTCTGTACGTGTGGGTTTAGGTAATAAGAGGTTTGTGTGTGTGTGCTTGAACCTACCTGCACACCCAACCTACGCTCTGTTCCACCTTGTGATGTCATGAAGTGGTGGTTTTCATGTCAACGGCTCCTTTTACCTTTTAGTTCAGTAGAGATTGCAGAAAAGGCTGAGGGTTTATTTTTAGCAAACATCCATCCATATTCTTCCTCTTATCCAGGGTCGGGTCGCCGAGGCAACAGTCTAAACAGGGACTCACAGACTTCCTTCACCCCGGACACTTCCTCCAGCTCCTCCGGGCGGACCCCAAGGCGTTCCCAGGCCAGCCGAGAAACATAGGGTGTATCCCATTCTGTCTCTGTCTTACCCCTTCCCCTTTATCTACGCCTTTGTCTTGCCCCTCGATACCGAGCTGAGAGGGCTCCGGGTACGAATGTTCCCCTAAGAAATGGGACGCCACTCGATTACAGTTTGCGTCATCGTCCCTCGCCTCTACCTGAGCTGCTACGTCTACAGAGGCGACAACGACTGACGCAAACAAACGTAAACAAAGGGGGTGTATCCCGAGGTCGCTAAATCTGCAGGGTTTATGTATTAAACGTGTGTGTGAATGGAACAAAACACAGCTCCAGCTTTGTGAGGAAAATAACATTTAAAAAAGTGTAATATGGGACCTTTTAAATGCCATACTGTGGAACATTCTAGGCAAAGTAATATCCCCATGGAGATGAGCAGGTGGAAACAGACTGCAGTTTTGTTGGCCTGGTTTATGAGTTAAAGTTTGGACACACTTAAGATCATTACATTTAAGATTGTACTAAACATTAAACACATTTTAGTATTCTTATTTACTTATATTATTATCTTGTCTGGATGCACTTTTTTTCTTTTTTGTTCTAATTTTCTTTTGCACTAAACTGCCTGGAGCTACTGTGGCAAGTGAATTTCTCCTGTGTGAGATCAATAAAGTCTTATCTTATCTTAGTACCTCCAGCGTGAGACCCAGAAAGAACAAACTTTTTCGCACCTCCAGTGAGAGTCCGGCCAACCCAGCGGGAAGAGCGGCGAAAAATAGTTTATTTCTCTTCGCCGCTGTTTTGCTGATCATCGTCCTGGTCGTGTGCATTATCAAGCCCAGGGGTCGGCAACCTTTACCACTCATAGAGCCGTTTGGACCCGTTTCACACTGTAAAGAAAACACTGGGAGCCACAAAACTCTTTTGAAATTTAAAATGAAATAACACTGCATATAACGGCTTTTTTTTTTTTTTTTTACCTTTGTGCCATAGAATTACATTTTGAAAATGCATGAACTAAAATAAAATGCATTTTAATTAAATACAACGGCCTCGTTGTTTCGCAGATTTTTTTAGACCTGGTTTAGACCTGGTTTAGTCCTGCTTTAGACCTGGTTTAGTTCGGCTTTAGACTTGGTTTAGTTCGGCTTTAGACCCGCTTTAGTCCTGCTTTAGACCCGCTTTAGTCCTGCTTTAGACCCGCTTTAGTCCTGCTTTAGACCCGCTTTAGTCCTGCTTTAGACCTGCTTTAGACCTGCTTTAGACCTGCTTTAGACCCGCTTTAGACCCGCTTTAGTCCTGCTTTAGACCCGCTTTAGACCTGCTTTAGACCCGGTTTAGTCCTGCTTTAGATCTGGTTTAGATCTGGTTTAGACCCGGTTTAGACCCGGTTTAGACCCGCTTTAGACCCGCTTTAGACCCGCTTTAGACCCGCTTTAGACCCGCTTTAGACCCGCTTTAGACCCGCTTTAGACCCGGTTTAGACCTGCTTTAGACCCGGTTTAGTCCTGCTTTAGATCTGGTTTAGACCTGCTTTAGACCTGGTTTAGTCCTGCTTTAGATCTGCTTTAGACCTGGTTTAGTCCTGCTTTAGATCTGCTTTAGACCTGGTTTAGTCCTTTCTTCACAGTTTACTTCTTGATTTGTTTGTAAAACTATAGAACAATTGTGAATATAAATTAATCTCACCAAATTAAGTCCAAGTTTAGGGTTCATCTTGTGCACTTTAAGGGGAAATATTGAGTGAGAGGGCGATCGTTGACTTCTGTGTTTTTGTTTGTTTCACAGATGGAGCTGTACCAGCGTCACTGACTTTGTGTCCTCGAGCAAGACACCCCCACCTCCTCACCTGCGAGTGGTCATGGGTAACAATAACCCTCTTTATCGCCTCTTTTAAATCACGCAAAACTGACTGTTTTGAGCTTTAAGTCGTGTTCTAATTATGTTCCTCCTCAGAAACACACCTGGAGTCGTGTTTTTGTTTCATTCACACGTTTGAGGAACTCTATTATTCGTCTGTCTGAAGTGGTAGTTTTTCCAAGTTCAACAGCTCCTTTTACCTTTAGTTCAGTAGAGATTGACAATTCCTGGTCTAAATGACTCTGGTGAAGGTGTTTTGGAGTTTAAAAACACAGCGGAGCACTTACTACAGCATAAAAAGAGTGATCCTTAAGTACTGGAAGACCCCCGAGATCTACACGTACAGAATAGTTTACAGTTCTACCTGAGACCGCCTCCCACGAGCGCCTTAAATATATGATTAACTGTGAATGACGACTGTTCAGTGAGAAGTGGGAGTCCGTCTTTAAGCAGATGGAATGACCCTGAATACTTTCTCCAGAGCAGTGGTTCTTAACCTTGTTGGAGGTTCTGATCTCCACCAGTTTCATACGCACATTCACCGAACCCTTCTTTATTGAAAAATCAGGCATGAAAATCCCTCACCTTTCGCCGAAATTCGCTGTTTTGAAGTCAAAATAGGTGACCTATGTGAATCAAGAAAAAAAATGGAGTCAGGAGGTCGGGAAAATATTAATTGACTGAACAAAATCCCCACAAGTTCGAAGGGCCGAACTGCGCTCCAGCTTCCAATTATGTTTCAGCATAATTACCCACCAATCGCGCTTCTGCCAATTATGACGATTAGCGCTGTTGTGTTTGCGCCTGTTCGCCAATCAGCTGTGAGCGAGCCTCGTGAATATGTCCGTGTCATTTCATGAAACTGGAGAAAATCCTTAACTTGCTACGTTAATGCTACGTAAGAAGGAACTCTCGCCTCGGGACATGGGATACGTTAGGGATACGTCCGTTTCTCCGGAGCTCCGGATAATTAAAGTCCGTGGCTATACGCGACACGTGCATACACGTGGATACGCAAATTAACATGGCAAACTGTTACAACGGAGTGACCGCGTTCTTATGGGGTGAGTCAGATTGTCAGATTATTTCTGCATCAAAGGGACAGATTAGCTGACAGCAGGGGCCTAAACCAGGACTAAACCAGCGTCCTGGCCGGCTCCGCTACGCTATGTGGCGCTGTAGTCCCAACTACTTCCAGGTGATGGCTACTCGATAAAAACACAACAAACTATGTGGCGTTATACAAAGATGGCGCTCGCGGAATTTGACGGAGCAGCATTGGTGTACGTGTTGTGCATTCTTTCTTCACAGCCATGATTTCGTCTGACTTCTCCGGCAACAATCGCTACTTATGATGGCGTCGGAGCCTCCTGCCACTTCCGGGTGAAATCCCTGGCGAAAATTCCCGCGCATGCGCAGTACGCCAATCCGATCCGATATCGTGCACAAGGCGGCACCGAGCGGATTTCTATCGGCCTAAGCCAGGCGTTCCAATCGGATTCGGGAAACCAATCCCTATACGATCCTTAGCCTGTGCACATGAATCCGATACGATCCCAATCCGTTTGCGAACGGATTACACTCATCCATGTGCACGCAGTGAATGTGTTCAAACAAAACCGACTCAATGAACTCACAACAAACGACATCCTTGGGGTGGGAGGTGATAATCGGTGCACACGGGGTAAAAATAAAACGACATTTAAAAAAATGACTAGAACGGTGGAGATTATAGGGACAATATGGACTCTGTAACAGGCTGATCGTTCAGTATGATGGATGGTATTGGAATTTAAGGTCAGTATTTATTGGGGGTACTTTTTTTTGTTTTTTTTTTTCTGTACTGCAATAGATTTGAGCTGTGGAAGGTTGAATTATGAACTTCTGTGACTCATGATGGAGATTCCTCCTTTAGCTGCTTGGGTGTCGCGTTCTGTTATACGATTTTGCAGTTTATGGGTTTTGTGGCAAAAGGAGAAATTCAATTTGTCGACTGGACAAAAGTTTATTTGGTGGAATCCGTTTCTCAGCTCATCCAAGCTGCTTCTTCAGTTCTGGTCAGACGCTGGTGGACACTGCCTATATCTGCCTGAAGGGGGCGCTCACTACAGTGAAATGACTCTGAGACTACCACACCTACTTGTTTACAGTTTGTGTTAGTTAGGTGGGCCTATTAGATCTGCAGTGGGAGTGGAGTGTGGGTCTTGTTACCCTGGGGGGGCAATTATTTTTCCCCCGGGGTCAAATGAGAAGCAGAAAATATTGTGGAGGGCCAAAAGTTTGAAGTCTACTCTGGTTATTCATTTTATTTCTACATTGAAATCAATAAATGGCATTGTTTGCAGAAGCTGGACATCTGTAAATAGGCATTTATTTGTTCTGTTGCACTGCTTTTAGATTTTAGATTTTTGTCTTAGTTTGTTTTGTTTCGTCTTTGTATTGTATTTTGTACACTGTCTTTTTGCACTACCTGGCCAGAGAGAAACAAAATTTCGAGTCACTGTTGAACACATATGGCAGAATTGACATAAAGCTGACTTTGATCTTTGATCATTGATCTTTGATCTTTGGTAAGTTCTGTGTTATTATTAAATAATGAGAGTGAGGTTTTACAAAAACTGGAATTTATTCAGTAAAATAATTCAAGACAATGGTAAACGTGAAACATTTGTAACTCTTTGAAGCACGTCCGACAGATGATCATCAGCACAAATGCACCAGTACAATTTTGAAGGTAGGTTTTATTTTCTTAATTCCAAGCAACCTTTCGCAGGCCCGTCAGAGTCCGTTTGTGGGCCGCATTTGGCCCCTGGGCCTTGAAATGCCCCCAGGTCTGTGTTAGCAGAACCATTCAGGACCATAATCAGGGGTGCACATAAGTGGTACGCATGCGCGACAAAAATGAGCGATGCGTACTGCGACTTGGGCCACTACCGCGCTCCTGCGTACTGACTATCCCTTCTAAACTATTTCACATGGCTGTTCATGTTGCTGGTGCGAGTATCTAGTTGAATGTTGGTAAAGTCAAACATGTCTAAAAAGAAACAGACAACAGTAAGCAGTTTCTTTGGCGTTTCGCCACCACCACCAAAGAAACGCGGGCTTGGATGACTGGACGATAAAGTTGGTTGCTGTGTGCACAGACGGAGCAGCTGTTAACGTCGGGGTGTACAACAGTGTTGCGCCAAAACTAAAAGGACTCGTTGCAATTGGAGACTCTCTTGTGCACATTCTGTGCACTGCACACACGCTGGAGAACTGCGCAAAATCAGCTGACCGCCAGGGGGACTTTTAAGACTTATCGCGGATGAGGTGCGTACCAAACACTATCTGCTGGTACTCGCATGAGTAACTCACTAAAAAAAGTTATGTGCACCCCTGACCATAATGGTGTTTTCACACCTCTGGACCTGACCTGCTGCGCTATTGTTTTCTTTGTTTGTTTTGATTTAGGTTTGAGGATAGAGTTATAGATGGAGACAAATGATGTCTGAGACCTCCATTTCTGTTCAAGGAAGGATTCTCTTTCTTGACAAAAATAGCCTCTTTAACTCCCCTCTCAAACCAGTTCTTTTCTCTGGCCAAGATCTGTACCTCACTGTCCTCAAAGGAGTGGCCCGTGGCTTTTAGGTGGAGATGTACGGCAGACTGAGGTCCTTTTTAGGTGCAGATGTACGGCAGACTGAGGTCCTTTTAGGTGGAGATGTACGGCAGACGATTCCGATTCCATTATCGATGCTGCTTAAGGATTCGATTCTTTATTGATTCTTTATCGATTCTAATTTGGGGAAAAGAGAAGAACAAACTGTTTGTTTACCACTAGTCCTGGTCTAGTCCTGGTCTAGTCCTGGTCTAGACCTGGTTTTGTCCTGGTCTAGACCTGGTTTTGTCCTGGTCTAGACCTGGTTTAGTCCTGGTTTAGATTTGTTTTAGTCCAGACCTGGGTTTGTCCTGGTCTAGTCCTGGTTTAGACCTGGTTTAGACCTCGTTTAGTACAGGTTTAGTGCTTTCACCTAATATCTCCATTTGATGCAGAAATAATATGATAATAATGTGACTCACCCCATGTCGCTCTGCTAAACTTCTAATCGATTCCGTGGAATTGAAACATACGGAACCGGTTCTCGATTCCCCTCCCTACGTCTGTGTTCGTACATCCTCTTGTGAAGTGTCTGTTTTTGTTTCTCGGATCTCGCGCTCACCTCAGTGTTTTGACAGCGTTGTACGGTTGGAATGCTTTTTGAGCGATGTTCTTCTTTGTGGTTTGGTTTCGGTATTGTCGTTTATCATCTGTTTGCTTCGGCGGTGGATCGCACTTCAGAATTAGCTACTGTGATAGGGTTATCTACAAGTAAAAGAGAAGAACAAGTGTCCATGTGGTGAAGCAGTGAAAAACGACTCTCATTTCATCTAAAATGATCAAAAGTGCGTTTGAGCAGTTTGATTGATTCTTATTTTGACTTGATTTGATGACTAATACCTGTTGGGAATGTGGATTGTGGTATTGCACAGATCTGGAAACAATTTGTAAAAAAAAAAAGTTGAAAAATGTGTTAAATTAAATAAGGAGATTTTTTTTTTTTTTTAAATATTTGAAAGTAGCAAAAACAACCAAAAAAAAAAAACTCTCTTTAGACGACCTCCTGTGATTTTCCACATTAAATGGCAGAAGTTTCTTTTCTTTTTCCATGTGGAGGTCTAAATGTCTAAACCAGGTCTAAATCAGGACTAAACCAGGGCTAAACCAGGACTAAACCAGGTCTAAACCAGGTCTAAACCAGGTCTAAATCAGGACTAAACCAAGGCTAAACCAGGGCTAAATCAGGTCTAAACCAAGGCTAAACCAGGGCTAAATCAGGTCTAAACCAAGTCTAAATCAGGACTAAACCAGGGCTAAACCAGGACTAAATCAGGTCTAAACCAAGACTAAATTGGGACTAAACCAGGTCTGGACTAAAACAAATCTAAACCAGGAGTAAACCAGGTTTAAACCAGAACTAAACCAGGACTAAACCAGGTCTAAATCAGGACTAAACCAGGTCTAAATCAGGACTAAACCAGGGTAAACCAGGTCTAATAAAGGCATATCTTATCTTATCTTAAATCAGGACTAAACCAGGGCTAAACCAAGACTAAATCGGAACTAAACCAGGTCTGGACTAAAACAAATCTAAACCAGGAGTAAACTAGGTTTAAACCAGAACTAAACCAGGACTAAACCAGGTCTGGTCTAAAACAAATCTAAACCAGGACTAAACTAGGACTAAACCAGGTCTAAACCAGGCCTAAACAAGGACTAAACCGGGTCTAAATCGGGACTAAACCGGGTCTAAACCAGGTCTAAATCAGGACTAAACCAGGGCTAAACCAGGACTAAATCAGGTCTAAATCAGGACTAAACCAGGGCTAAACCAGGACTAAATCAGGTCTAAACCAAGACTAAATTGGGACTAAACCAGGTCTAGACTAAAACAAATCTAAACCAGGAGTAAACCAGGTTTAAACCAGACCCAACTAGGACTAAACCAGGTCTAAATCAGGACTAAACCAGGGTAAACCAGGTCTAAACCAGGTCTAAACCAGGGCTAAACCGGGTCTAAATCGGGTCTAAATCGGGACTAAACCAGGACTAAACCAGGACTAAACCAGGACTAAACCAGGACTAAACCAGGACTAAACCAGGACTAAACCAGGGCTGAACATCTTTTGGATCTTCTGTTGACGTTTTGTGCAACGTTTAAACCAGGAACTTTGTTTGAAAATCCAAGACGCGTCTAAATCTTTTCAACAGTTCAATCTTTACATTTCTTTGGCTGCTACAACAACAACAACGTGCGTTCAGTGATTTCTACGAGGAGTTTGTACGGTAAATACACTGCACTTCATGTTTCAACACATGAACCTGATTCTGCAGAAATCCTCCGTTTGTCTGGAACTGTGGGCTTGTTTTGGTTTCAGACAGAAGCGTCATGTTTCTTATTTTTAGCTGTTTTGTGTTAAGGCGCCAACATTTCAATCTCCACTGCGATAAGGAACTGACTTGATACTCGATACCAATTCTGATCCCACGTTGATTAAAAAAAAAAAAAAATCAGGACTAAACCAGGTCTAAATCAGGACTAAACCAGGGCTAAACCAAGACTAAATCGGAACTAAACCAGGTCTGGACTAAAACAAATCTAAACCAGGAGTAAACCAGGTTTAAACCAGGACTAAACCAGGTCTAAACCAGGTCTAAATCAGGAGTAAATCGGGAGTAAATCGGGTCTAAACCAAGACTAAACCAGGTCTAAACCAGGTCTATATCAGGACTAAACCAGGGCTAAACCAGGACTAAATCAGGTCTAAACCAAGACTAAATTGGGGCTAAACTAGGTCTGGACTAAAACAAATCTAAACCAGGAGTAAACCAGAACTAAACCAGGACTAAACCAGGTCTAAATCAGGACTAAACCAGGACTAAATCAGGACTAAACCAGGTCTAAATCAGGACTAAACCAGGGTAAACCAGGTCTAAATCAGGACTAAACCAGGGCTAAACCAAGACTAAATCAGAACTAAACCAGGTCTGGACTAAAACAAATCTAAACCAGGAGTAAACCAGGTTTAAACCAGAACTAAACCAGGACTAAACCAGGTCTGGTCTAAAACAAATCTAAACTAGGACTAAACTAGGACTAAACTAGGACTAAACCAGGTCTAAACCAGGACTAAACCGGGTCTAAACCGGGTCTAAACCGGGACTAAACCAGGTCTAAATCAGGACTAAACCAGGGCTAAATCAGGACTAAATCAGGACTAAATCAGGTCTAAACCAAAACTAAATTGGGACTAAACCAGGTTTAAACCAGAACTAAACCAGAACTAAACCAGGACTAAACCAGGTCTAAATCAGGACTAAACCAGGACTAAACCAGGGTAAACCAGGTCTAAATCAGGACTAAACCAGGGCTAAACCAAGACTAAATCGGGACTAAACCAGGTCTGGACTAAAACAAATCTAAACCAGGAGTAAACCAGGTTTAAACCAGAACTAAACCAGGACTAAACCAGGTCTGGACTAAAATGGATCTAAACCAGGACTAAACCAGGTCTAAACCAGGTCTAAACCAGGTCTAAACCAGGTCTAAACCAGGACTAAACCAGGTCTAAACCGGGTCTAAGCCGGGAGTAAATCGGGTCTAAATCGGGTCTAAATCGGGTCTAAACCAGGACTAAACCAGGACTAAACCAGGACTAAACCAGGACTAAACCAGGGCTGAACATCTTTTGGATCTTCTGTTGACGTTTTGTGCAACGTTTAAACCAGGAACTTTATTTGAAAATCCAAGACGCGTCTAAATCTTTTCAACAGTTCAATCTTTGCATTTCTTTGGCTGCTACAACAACAACAACAACGTGCGTTCAGTGATTTCTACGAGGAGTTTGTACGGTAAATACACTGCACTTCATGTTTCAACACATGAACCGCCTTAAAACTGGCACAAAGTTCAGCGTCTTCCCTGATTCTGCAGAAATCCTCCGCTTGTCTGGAACTGTTGTTTTGGTTTCAGACAGAAGCGTCATGTTTCTTATTTTTAGCTGTTTTGTGTTAAGGCGCCAACATTTCAATCTCCACTGCGATAAGGAACTGACTTGATACTCTATACCAATTCTGATCCCACGTTGATTTAAAAAAACAACAACTCTTTAGACAATCTGTGATTTTTCCACTTTAAATGGCAGAACTTTCTTTTCCATTTCCATGTGGCGTTATATCTGTGTGATCCCTCATGGTCCAGGTCTAATCCAGGACTAATCCAGGACTAAACCAGGTCTAAACCTGGACTGGACTAAAACAAAACTAAACCAGGACTAAACCAGGTCTGGACTAAAACAAATCTAAACCAGGACTAAACCAGGACTAAACCAGGACTAAATCAGAGCTAAATCAGAGCTAAACCAGGTCTAAACCAGGTCTAAACCAGGTCTAAACCAGGTCTAAACCAGGTCTAAACCAGGTCTAAATCAGGAATAAATCAAACATAAAAATGAATAAGACACAGGACCACGCAACTCACACAGTGTTAAAAGCCAGAGAATAAAAGTGGGTCTTAAGTTTTTAGAAGAGATTTAAAAACCGACACAGACTCGGCCTCTTTAATCTCTAACAGCAAACAGTTCCAGAGCCGAGGGGCGGCAACGAGATTCTCTCCTTTTTCTGGGTTACAGTTAAAGTTCCGGTCTTCGGGTTAAAGTTCCGGTCTTCGGGTTAAAGTTCCGGTCTTCGGGTTAAAGTTCCGGTCTTTAGTAGGAAAATCAAGTTTGAGAAAAGTTCCACACTTGTGCTTTAAGGTGTACTCCGTGTGATCAGACCCAGGCCTCCTCTTTATTTGTCGAGCTCAAACCCCACACTGAGCCCTATGTCGACTGCATCCGTTTCCCACAATGCACTCCGTCCTCCGCTCGTTGTCACGGAAACGCGCTGTTTGCCATTCTCTTCACACGTGCCAAACTCACCGCCGATTCACCGAGTCCAGAGCGAGTTAAAGGAGTTAAAGGAGCCGTGTGTGAGATGTAAAGAGTCCAAACGCTCTGTTCCACCTTGTGATGTCATAATGTGGTACACAGGAAGTGCTCCACTGTGTTTTTAAACCCTACACACCTTCACTAGAATCATTTGGATCGTTTCAGTCCTGGAAGTGCCGATCTGAACTGGACTAAAAGTAAACCAGGACTAGACCAGGACACCTCCTCTGTCCCAGTACTACTACTAGTACTGCTACTGCTACTGCTACTACTGCTACTACTACTACTGCTGCTACTGCTACTACTACTGCTGCTACTTCTACTATTACTACTGCAACTACTACTGCAACTTCTACTATTACTACAACTACTACTGCAACTTCTACTACTGCAACTTCTACTACTGCAACTACTATTACTACTATTACTAGTATTATTACTACTACTACTACTACTACTACTACTTCCAACTCTACTACTGGGTTTTTCAGAGGAAACGGAATGACATCAGCATGAGACACCACGATTCCAAGAAAACGACAAGAAACTTCCTGTTTGAGAAGGAGAGAGAGGGGGAGAAAAAAGGAGGGGGAGAGAGGAGGGGGAAAGGAGAGGGAGAGAAAAAAGGAGAGAGAGGGGGAGAGAAAAAAGGAGAGGGAGAGAATTTGACAAAGGAGAGGAATCAAGGAGAAGGAAGCGAGCGAAGGGACACGTCCTTTGTTTTGGTGTAAGTGTGCTGCTGCCCTCTTGTGGCTGCTAAAGAGATCACAGCACTCCACACACAATCATTCAGATCACTTCAGCCCTGGAATTAACCACCACTTAATGACATCACGAGGTGGAACAGAACGTTTGGAGCTTTGGAGATGTGGACAGACGAATAATAAAGAGTTCCTCAAACGTGTGAATGAAACAAACACAACTTCAGGTGTGTTTTTGAGGAGGAAACGGCGTTAGAACAAACTCAACAGAGTCTATTGTGTGATTTTAATATTGTCTTCTGTCATTGCAGGTGCTGGGGGGGGGGGTCTTTTTACTCCAGATGCCCTCCCTGTCCTGGTCGTGTTTACTCCAGATGCCCTCCCTGTCCCGGTCGTGTTTACTCCAGATGCCCTCCCTGTCCCGGTCGTGTTTACTCCAGATGCCCTCCCTGTCCCGGTCTTCCTTGAGAGGCTGGTTTCCTGTGGTGCCGTAGATCTGTGTCTCGTGTCTAGCACCATTTGAAATCAGTGTTCTCGAGGACAGAATCACAACGAGGAGGAGGAGGAAAAGATGAGAGGAAGGAGGAGGAAAAGATGAGAGGAAGGAGGAGGAAAAGATGAGAGGAAGGAGGAGGAAAAGAGGAGAGGAAGGAGGAGGAAAAGAGGAGAGGAACCGCCGAGCCGCAGGTCAGATTCCGCCTCCTGAGCCTCCGTCTGCGGGAAGTCCACCTAAAGAATGACCGGCGTCATGTGGTGCTCAGAGTGTGAACAGTTTTCTAGCACCAAATGAAATCGGTTATGACCCGTGGACCAGAGCGACGAGGAGGAGGAGGAGGTGGAGGAGAGCGACGAGGAGGAGGAGGAGGAGGAGGAGGAGAGCGACGAGGAGGAGGAGAGGGAGGACCAGAGCAACGAGGAGGAGGAGAGCGACTAGGAGGAGGAGGAGAGGGAGGACCAGAGCAACGAGGAGGAGGAGAGCGACTAGGAGGAGGAGGAGAGGGAGGACCAGAGCGACTAGGAGGAGGAGGAGAGGGAGGACCAGAACGACTAGGAGGAATGAGGAAAAGAAGGGAGGAGGAGGAAGGAGGAAGAAGCACCACAGTGACGGGGAGGGGGGGGAGGGAGTAGGAGGAGGAAAGGGAGGAGGAGGAAGGAGGAAGAAGGACCAGAGCGAGGAGGGGGAGGAGGAGGGAGGCGTGGACCAGAGCGACGAGGAGGAGAAGAGGGAGGAAGAAGAGTGGATCAGAGGAGGAGTGGACCAGAGCGAGGAAGAAGAGAGGAGGAGGAGGGAGGCGTGGACCAGAGCAACGAGGAAGAAGAGAGGATGAGAAGAGGGAGGAAGAAGAGGAGTGGACCAGAGCGAGGAGGAGAGGAGGAGGAAGAAGAGAGGAGGAGGAAGAAGAGAGGAGGAGATGAAAGAGAGGGAGAGGAGGAGAGAGGGGAAGAGGAGAGAGGGAGAGGAGGAGAGAGGGGAAGAGGAGAGAGCGAGAGGAGGAGAGAGGGGAAGAGGAGAGGACCAGATGAGGAGGAGGGAGACGGGAGATGAAAGGAGAGAGGAAGAGAGGGAGAGGAAGCGGAGAGGATCAGAGGAGGAGGGAGACAGGAGGAGGAAGAGAGGAGTAGAGAGAGAGAGAGAAAAGGAGGGGTGAGAGAAAGGGGATTAGAGGAGAGAAGGAGGAGGAGAGGAGAAGAGAGAAAGGGGGAGGAGGAGAAGATGAGGAAGCGGGAAGCTCGAGGAAGAAGAGGAGGAAAAGAGGGTCAGGAGCAGAGAGGAAGGAGTGGGAGAAGATGCAAGACAAGAAGAAAGGAAGGAGGAGGAAAAGAAAGGAAACAAAGTATAAACAGATTGTTTTTGTGTATTTCTCCATGTGCTGCACTGTGCTCTTTAACACATTTTATTCATAAAATTCATACATTTTGGCATCATAAACAGTCCTGAGTCTTTTCATTCGTGTCTAAATCAAGTTGGATATAAAATTCTAGTGGCAACACCAATAAAGACAATTTAAAACTTTTTTTGTGATTTGTAATTTATTGTTCAGGACACACAGACAGACACAGACTATAAACAAAAAGAAATTAAGGAATAAAAAATAATATGAAAAATAAATAAATAGTTATTATATTGAAAAGCCAATTTAAACTTTTAATAATTGTATTCATTATTATTTTTTAAATTAAAACTGAACCAAATAAACCCAGGAAAAGATGCGCTACAAATACTTTACAATTACTTTACAATGATTTGGTAATAAATTTGTAATATATGTTAAGTTAATGAAGCATTTGTCGGTAGTTACTTTAATTTTTTTAAATTGTCAACTATTTTTATTATTTTCACTTATGTTTTTGTGACTTTTAATTAATTAATTAATTTATTTATTTTATTATTATTATTATTATTATATTTTTATTATTTTCACTTACGACATTTTCGAGACTGTTTTAATTTACTTTATTTTTTATTTATTATTATTTTCACTTACATTTTCGCGATTTAATTTATTTATTTATTTTTTTTTATTATTATTATTCTTTTCACTTACGTTTTCGCACATGACTTTTAATAATTTATTTTATTTTATTTATTTTTAGATCTACGGCTGTAACTGACGCATGCGCAGACGTAACTTCCGGCACAGATCAGGCAGCGTCAGTTCCTCTCATTGGTCCAAAACCTTTACTTCCGCCCTATTTAAAAATACTCCGCTAATTTCCGGCAACATTTGTGGCTTTAATCCGCACTATTGATTACTATTGATCACAGAAACATCCCTGCGCGCCTCAAATGGATCAAGTCTCGTCTCAGTCTTCGACAAAAGACGTTTTAAAGCGACAGTTAAGTTTAAGAATCCGGAAGAGAAAGAACAGCGAGGATCGATCACCTCTGCGCGACATCAGAGCCACTTTGAGACGGTAAGACCACGATAAAAACACCGCAAAAACGCGTAACATCTGCGTTTAGATGATTAAATTCAGCAAGAGTGTCATATTGAACCAGGTTTGCATTTCTGGCCTGTTACCTTCGTTATTTGTGCACGCATTTGCTCATTTTGATGACTGTTTTGCTGTATAAACGTGTTGCAAAATCAATTACTGTATTTTTTTCATCGTGATTGCAGAAAATTAGCATTGCATTCGTCTTTATAAAACACGCATTTTTCTGGTGAACATTTGTTGACTTTGCGGTGTTAAAATCGTGATTTTAAGCTGGTTTTAAAGTTGTTCAGAAACGCCACCAGAGGGCAGCCGAGGACCACGTTTAAGATAAGATAAGATAAGATAAGCCTTTATTGATCTCACACAGGAGAAATTTACTCGCCACAGTAGCTCCAGGACATTAGGACAAGAGGGAAAAAAAGTGCATGCAGGCAGGGAGGGGATAAAGTAAGTAATAAATACGTAATAATAATAATGGAATAGTAGTAATGGAATAGTAATAATGATAATAGTAACAACAAGCATCAACATGAAAAAGGAGGATATTGCACGTCTGGCCTATATGTTAGAATTATACAGTCTGATTGCAGTGGGGATGAAGGATGAAGGGGTTTAAACCGATTAATCGCATTTATTGACAGACTTTATTGATCCTGATTGAGGGAAATGACTTGGACACAGTAGCTCACACTTCACGATATATTACAATAACAGACTAAAAATGAGAATTAAATATATAACTGAATCGTGAAATGTTTATATTAGAAATTATTTTGTTAAAATCTTGTCTCGTTGAAATTGTGTCTCCATATTATTATTTTTGTATTTATTCTTTATTTAATAGGGACAATGCAGATTAATGAACATCTACAGCATCGCAGTGTAAATACACCAGATTATAACAAATATGCTCATTTCCACCTGACGCCACAGCAAAAACAATAAAAACAAGTGACAATAGCAGCAACATTAAAACATTAAAAGTGTCACAGGTCTGGTTTTCCTCTATCCGCTGTTTCAAGTGTGATTTAAAGTGTCCAGTGTTGGAGTCTCTCTTATTGATGATGGGAGAGAGTTCCAGAACTTAGAGCCTCTGACTGAGAGACACTTTGTCCCAGTGTAGAGCGTCTGTGTGGACCTCACGGTTCCCCCGGCGTCTATGTGGACCTCACAGTTCCCCCGGGGTCTGTGTGGGACCTCACAGTTCCCCCGGGGTCTGTGTGGGACCTCACAGTTCCCCCGGGGTCTGTGTGGGACCTCACAGTTCCCCCGGGGTCTGTGTGGGACCTCACAGTTCCCCCGGGGTCTGTGTGGACTTCACAGTTCCCCCGGGGCCATGGCCCTAGTTCCCACTGACAGTCTTTGTTTTAATAAAATCCTGTAGCGGAGGAGGAGCAAAACTTTATATATAAAACATCCATATTTGAAATGAACAAAATGATTAAAATGAAGCAGGTTGTACTTGTCTAAAAATGTGCATGAAAAATGTGGTGAACTGGTTTCTTGTCCAATATTTTCACAGCTTTTTAAAAAAGTGATTCGACTGGTGTGAGTGTTGTGCCCATGTGGTTCTGCAGCTTTCTATATGAAACAGAGTCATAGAGTGTAAAAACATCCGCGCCGCATATAGTCATAAAGGATATTTCTTGTCTAAAATTCACTAAGTTAAAATTAACTGTTTTTGTGAGGTGCTTAATGTGTTTCTTAAATGTCGATGTCGGGTCCAACGTCAGTCCCAGATACAGTGCTGCTCATAAGTTTACATACCCTGGCAAAATGTTTTGTTTCTTGGCTATTTCTCAGAGAAAATAAATGATAACACAAAATGTTTTCTTTCACTCTTGGATAGTGATTGGCCAAAGCCATTTATTGTGAAACATCTGTGTTTACTCTTTTTAAACCACAATGACAACAGAAACTATCCAAATCACCCTGATCAAAAGTTTACATACCCCAGTGCCTAATACTGTGTATTTCCCCCTTTAACATCAATAACAGCTTCAAGTCTTTTGTGGTAGTTATCAATGAGTCTCTTTATCTTTTCAGATGGCAAAGCTGCCCATTCTTCTTGGCAAAAAGTCTCCAGTTCTTGTAAATTCTTGGGCTGTCTTGCATGAACGGCACGTTTCACGTCTCTCCAGAGTAGCTCAATAATATTGAGGTCAGGAGACTGAGATGGCCATTCCAGAACCTTCACTTTATGTTGTTGTAGCCACTGACAGGTTGATTTGGCCTTATGTTTGGGATCATTGTCGTACTGGAAGGTCCAAGTACGTCCCATGCGCGGCCTCCGGGCTGAGGAGTGTAGATTTTCCCACCTGTATTTTTTGATAACTGGCGGAATTCATCTTGCCATCAACTCTGACCAAATTTCCCGTGCCTTTGTAGCTCACACATCCACAAAACATCAGGGATCCACCACCGTGTTTCACTGTTGGAATGGTGTACCTTTCATCATAGGCCTTGTTGATGCCTCGCCAAACATAGCGTGTATGGTTTTGCCCAAAAAGTTCAGTTTTGGTTTCAACACTCCACATTACTTTCTCCCAGAAGGTTTGGGGTTTATCTCTGTGCGGTGTGGCATATTTAAGGCGGGATTCTTTGTGGCATTTGTGTAAAAGTGGCTTTCTTCTAGCAACTCTACCATGCAGCCCATTTTTCTTCAAGTGCCTTCTTACAGTCCTGCTTGAGACATCCACATGACATTGTTTGAGGGAGATCTGAATTTCACCTCATGTTATTTGAGGCTTTTTCTTCACATCCTGAACAAATTTTCTTGCAGTTGTGGAGGAAATTTTGCTTGTTCTACCAGACCGTGGTTTGATATCTACATTTTCTCTTACTTTCCACTTCGTAATTAATGTCTGACTGGCATTATTAACATTTTGGCAATTTTCTTATATTCCTTCCCTGATTTGTACAGCTGTACTACCTTTTCCCGCAGATATTTTGGCAATTAATTTGCTTTTCCCATGATTCTGCATCCAAGACGTCAGCACAGCACCGCATGAGGGATACAAGGGTTTCTCAGGAGTCGAGCAGTTCACTGACTTTTATACACACCCACTAATTACAAGCTAACAGGTCACAGGTGAATATAGTTACCTTTAATAGCCATTTAATCCCATATGTGTCAAGTTGTGTGCAGGTTATCAGGGTATGTAAACTTTTGATCAGGGTGATTTGGATAGTTTCTGTTGTTATTGTGGTTTAAAATGAGTAAACGCAGATGTTTCACAATAAATGGCTTTGGTCAATCACTATCCAAGAGTGAAGGAAAACATTTTGTCTTATCAATCATTTTCTCTGAGAAATGGCCAAGAAACAAAACATTTTGCCAGGGTATGTAAACTTATGAGCAGCACTGTATTGAAACTCTTTGACGAGACTGAGCGTCCCTAACCATTATGATAGTCTACGGTAATGTTTGTGATGAGGAAACATTAGAAATTAGATCAGAAAATAGTGTAATATCGGTGACAGCTCCCTACAACTGTACAACAACTCACCTTTGCGTAACAGATAATACTCCCTACAACTGTTTGTAGCTGTGATTTTATATTTTATTATTTATCAGATTGATTTATATCAGTGCTTCTCAATTATTTTCTGTGGCGCCCCCCCCTAGGAAGAAGAAAAAATTTCACGCCCGCCCCTGCACGTGGGGGGGGGGTTTGTCTATAAAATTGTTATTAGTACACCTCTGCATAACATTGTATCCTTTATTAACATTAAAAACAAAAAAAGAAAAACTTACAACAAAGCGGGATGATTGTTGGCGATATTCGGCACGTTTACGCTGAAAAAACTCCAGCGGCTTATCAGCGTGACTAGGGTGTAATGTCTTTCCTCATCTCCCACCGTAGTCACAGTGACGCCGAACGCTAAATAGGCTTCGTCGTATTTCCTCAACTTAGCTTTCGGATGACTTTCTTTTGCATTATCTCCGTCTCTCTCCGCCTTTCTCTTCATCCCTGTTAGAAATTTGTCCATTTTTCATGAGCGGTTATTTACTACAATTCATTTGCTCCAAGCTAAAGACCCGTACACTCGCTCTCGCTCTGGGGCTCAGAGCGACAATGAGAGCGCCACTGCCAACTACTGTTGTTGATGTACCCCACTGTTTGAGAAGCACTGATTTATATAATTATGTCTTATTTGACACCGCTCTCTTGCTCTTTTTTGCTATACCATTTATTTTTTAGTCTTGTTCATTCAGTAGTCTTGTTATTATTATATTGTGATTCTTGAGCGACTGTATCCAAATAATTTCCCTTGCAGATCAATAAAGTTTGTCCAAGTCTAAGAGATAAAAAATAAATTTCACGCCAAACACGATTACAAACACTGACCTTCTGAATCGCGGCACTGACTCTTGTGTTTTCCCGTTTCTTCTGTTGACTCTGTGTTGTTTTCTTTGAGTCGTAAACGGGGACGATCTCTGTACGATCTTTTCACGATATGCATCCCACGGTACGATATTTATTGCGATATTTTGTGGAGGCTAAAACTGCGAACACGCCGCTTTTTCGTCTTAAAACGCCTCGACGAGACGTAATCTAAAGAACTAAGATTTAAGTGCTTAGAACCATTATTTCTTCAGGTAGTCTGCGCTGAAACGGAGCAAAGGATCATGGTCTACGTAGTTCCCTATATTTTTTTTAGTTATTGCTGCACCATAACCATGTTAATGTAAGCGAAGAGACTTGTGATTCGATATATTGTGACGTCTACGACATTATTGTGAGACCTTTGACGATGTGTAATGTAGTATGTTAAAATGTTTATTGATAATTAAAATGTATCTTGCAGTGATAGTGAGGTCTGGAGGACCTTTAGAGCTCTAAAGGTCTGGAGGCAACAACCAGTTTGTGGCTGGTACGAGAGCGCAAAGACAAGCATATTGTGATGGCAAAGGTTGGCATACTTGTATCACATGTGCAACGTGCTTAAGTACTAGTACACTGGTCCCTCGCTATATCGCGGTTCACTTTTCGCGGCCTCGCTGTTTCGTGGATTTTTTTTTTATTCCAATTTTTTTTATTGTGTATCAACACGCATTGTGCTCTGCATCCTGATTGCCTAAGGGACTGTCGACCTTTGCCGATTTGTCCGTCATTCTCCTCGGTGCCGTGTCTCCTGTACAGTTCAGAATGCGTTCAGCCAGGTTTGCAGACCTGCCAACGTGTACGCTAAGGTTGGGCGGTAATACGGTAATACGGTATACTGCGGTATCTAAAAATAGCAACGGTATCAGATTCATTACCGTCATAAAAAAAAAAAATCTTGCCCTAATATAATATTAACTATAATTAATTTAAAGGGATATTCCAGGATTTTTGACATGGGGGCTCATTTCCGAGTTAGCCAGAGTGCTGCAGAGATGTGGAGACACTTTTTAGTGAATTTCATGCAGTCCTTCCAGCTGCAGAGTTTTCAGATGCTAGGCTAGCGCAAGTCAATGGTAAATGGTAGCCTGATTTTAATCAGGGTTACCCACTCCATAGTGCACCCAAAACAAGTCAACTATAACGCCAGACTGTCGATGCAAATGTCTGTGTTGATGGAACAATTTTAGAAATATAATCAACCTTGTAATTTAAAGGATTTATGTCCTTATGCAACAGCGCGTTTTTCCCCCGATCTAGCTAGGCATGGGCGGAGTGATATCACCTTGCAGTTAGGTTTCCAGCTCATATTTGTTTACCTTCAGCTGTCGTCGTTAGCCGTAGCAGTACAGTACAGTAGCCTGCCCTGTTCTACAATCCAGACATGGCCACGTTTGGAGGTCTCCCCGATGCTTGGAATATACAGATGAAGAGTTGAGAGAGATGGATGTTGAAAGGGCAGAACGCGAGAGAGTGTCGGTGAGTTAGCCCCCGCTACAGCTACAGAAAACCGGGTTGTTGCATTGTTTGTTGGAATGAACGATCGCATTGATCGTTCATTCCAACAAACAATGCAACAACCCGGTTGGCTGGCTGTCTTTTCAGTTCCGTGCTCAACATGAATGTTCACGGGCTAGCTTTATGAGCGTGCATGCCTTTTGACCAGCACGCTAACATAACGACAGGAGCAAGCTTGGCTAACTCGGAAATGAGCCCCCATGTCAAAAATCCTGGAATATCCCTTTAACTGTGTTGTTACAGCTTTGCCATGCGGGTTTTGCTCAGTTCTTTGTTAAGCACTTGGTTATAAAGTCACTGCTTCTGATAATGATTCCTGTTGGTTTGTTAGCTTTAGCCCACAGACAATTTGTTATTTCGTTCCATCGGTTGGCTGCTGTATTTGCACTTTAAACATTTGTTAATAAAAGTTACTAATTTTGTACATGTTTTGTTATGTTTTCAGTATCATTAGGCCTATGTAATGCTTGCTATTCTGTTTCTGAACGGTATAGATGCAAGCTGCCATTTGGCGAGGCGACTCCACTGTAGTGCTACCAAGTGTTTTTTTTTTTTTTTTTTTTTAGCCTTAGCAACGGTAATACCGTATACCCCGGGAAAATGTGGAGACGGTTTAACGGTATCAAAATTTGGATACCGCCCAACTCTAGTGTACGCATTTTGACCTCCTTGTTCGCTTGTACGCTTTTTTGTTCCAAAGTACACATATGGATCTTGCATTTTGTCTGTTTCACTCAAGTTGTCACTGATGTTGATTCTGCCGCTGAGCCACAGATCCACAGAGACGTTCATGTAAGCAGAATGCTTTGGCCAAATCAGAGCGTTTCATTTTCTCTCAACTCCTGCCTGACTAATCCCCGACGAAGAGGCCCGCGTCACTATTAATTCATTTTTTTTGTTAAAAATCTACAAAAGTTTGAGTGTTTATATGAGAGAGAAATGTAAGAAAACGTTAATTCCAGTGTGAGAAAAGTGTAGTGTGGTGAGGCGTTTACAGCCTTAAAACATGTATCAAGATTCAAGATTCAAGATTGTTTATTTGTCATATGCAGAATCAACACAAGGTCAACAATGCAATGAAATGCTTAGGATCAGAAGAACCGTTGACTCGCTAAGATAGTCAAGAAGTACTAATAACATGCAATAATAGTACATGGTAAAAAAAAGTGTTGTAAAGTGCAGGGGAAGAGGTAAACAATATAATAAACAATATAATAAAATATGTAATAAAAAAAAACAAGGTACAATGTACAAGGTGCAGGTAGGATTAAATCAAGATCAAATAAGGTGTAAGTATTTCACAGATTGCACATAATATGGTGAGGTGTAGGTGTTGCATGTGGATTTCGTATTGCACATAGTGTGGTATAAATATTGCACATAGTGTGGTATAAATATTGCACATAGTGTGGTATAAGTATTGCACATGTAACAGTAATTTACAGTGAGGTAGTGACAAACATGATATATTCATATAGAGCAGCAGCAGTAAACATAATTATGCATAATGAAAGGTAGTTTAGTGCAGTATTATTGAGAGTTCAGTATTATTTAGAGTATTATCCAGAGTTCAGTAGTCTGACAGCTTGGGGGTAATAGCTGTCTTTGAGTCTTTTTGTGCGTCCTGGCAGGCTCCTGTATCGTCTACCAGAGGGTAGCAGACGGAAGAGTCCTTGTGCCGGATGAGTATGGTCCTTAGTGATGCTGCGTGCCTTACGCAGACCCCTGCTGTGGTAAATGTCCTGGATGGAGGGGAGACTGCTGCCAGTGATGTCCTCTGCCGCTCGCACCACCCTCTGTAGTGCTTTGCGGCTCTGAGCGGTGCAGTTCCCATACCACACTGTGATGCAGCCCGTCAGCAGGCTCTCGATGGTGCACCTGTAGAAGTTTGTGAGGATGCTGGTGTTCATACCAAACTTCCTCAACTTCCTCAGGAAGTAGAGTCTTTGTCGGGCTTTCTTAACCACAGTGTCTGTATGTAGTGTCCAGGACAGATCCTCAGTGATGTGTACCCCAAGGAACTTAAAGCTGCTGACCTGCTCCACCTCAGCGTTGTTGATGGAGATGGGGGGATGCTGGTCTACACGCTGTCTCCTGAAGTCCACGATCATTTCCTTAGTTTTGCTGACGTTCAGAGAGAGGTTATTTTCCTGACACCAGCTGGTCAGTGATTTCACCTCGTCTCTGTAGGCACTCTCATCGTTGTTGGTGATGAGGCCTAGGATGGTGGTGTCGTCAGCAAACTTGAGGATGGTGTTGGAGCTGTGCCTGGCGGTACAGTCATAGGTGAACAGGGAGTACAGGAGAGTGCTGAGAACACAGCCCTGGGGTGCCCCAGTGCTGAGGACACATGTGGAGGAGACGTGGCTGCCGATCCTCACCGCCTGTGGCCTGTTGGTGAGGAAGTCCCATATCCAGCAGCAGATGGACGTCCCCAGGCCCAGGGCGGTGAGCTTAGAGACCAGTTTGGAGGGGATTATGGTGTTGAATGCCGAGCTGTAGTCGATGAAGAGCATTCTCACATATGTGTTTCCTCTCTCCAGGTGACTGAGAGAGGTGTGGACTGCTAGAGCAATAGCGTCGTCTGTAGACCGCTTTGCTCTATATGCAAACTGCAGGGGGTCCAGGGTGTCGGGGAGGGAGTCACAGATGTGTCTCTTAATGATTCGTTCAAAGCACTTCATGATGACAGATGTGAGTGCTATGGGCCGATAGTCATTAGGACTAATGACTAATGTAGAATAATTGTAATTGTAAAATTGTAAAACAATAATTGTAAAACATAAAGCTATCCTACTTCGCGGATTTCGCTTATTGCGGGTTACTTTTAGAAGGTAACCCCCGTGATAAATGAGGGACCACTGTATACTGATTTTTATTCTTCACGTTTTGCAAAGATTAAAGTATGAACATCGTCTTTCCGCCTCTGTCGCTTGTCTGTCGCCTCCTTTCCTTTGATAATCGCTCTGTCTGTTCACCCTGGTCAGTCACTACTTTAGGTAAACCATAGAACTGCAGCTGTTTTTCTCTGTCCGATCTATTGTGACAGTTTTTTTTTTTTTTAGTTAATCCAAATTTTTTTTAGTGTAAAAATCACAATTTGAATAGTCACAATCAGTGCTGAATATTTTTCGGGTGAAGAATAAATACAAAATATGGTGGCATTAAGACATCGGACCCACTAGAAACCACAGAGATCGTCTTAAAGGGATAGTTTGGGTTTTTTGATGTGAATCTGTATGGCGTCCCCTTCAGCATTAACACTGACTTACCCCTGACAGTGTCCTCTGAGCCGAGTACTGCCCCGGTTCTGGAGCTGACCAAAGTAGGTCCGGCAAGTTAGCGGGGACACTTAATAAAGCTTGTTTTTCTTCTCTAAACAATATTTGTCCAAAAAGTAATATAAGTGGTGGAAAGCGTCTGGTGACGCAGCCATTGTCCAGGTCTGTCAGCACTGACCGCCGCGGTATTTTCTGTCAAGTCGTATCACTGCACGCCTATTATTATTATTAGGCTCTACATCCATACGACAACGCTCCTGATTTTTTACTTTGTGTGTAGTGCGCATTCATATCGAGTGCAAATAAATCAAATCCACACACATGTCGGATCAGTGGGAATATTCGCGTAGACGAAAGACGGAGCGCTGAGTGAAAACAATGCTAATAGTTACGCACCACACCGATATGTGGCGCTGTAAACAGCAAACAGCCAGAGCCACCGGAAACACAACACTACAAAGAGCACATGCACATAAAGTCCTTTCTCTTCCACAAACAAACAAACACAAGAAGATAATAATGATGGCGAACACACGCACCAAAACAGACTCTCTCGTTTGGACCGACGACGAAGTGGAGTTACTTCTACGAGTTACGTTGGATTACAAGACACGTCAGTATCAGCAGAACGTCGACTGGGAGTCCTGCCAAAGCAGATGATGACGCCATCGCGACGTCATCGTTTTCCAGAAGCTGCCTTTTGCTCGTCCACACGACAACACGACCCCTGGCTTTCTCAGATTTCTCCACTCTGGAACCCGGTTTCAAAAAACACCGTTTTCGCCCAACCAAAACACCGGCGCCGTGTGGACAAAAGGCCAAAACGAATACAAACTTCTCCGTTTCCATCAAAAAACGTCGTGTGGACCGACCCTTAGCCTGTTCACTTGTAAACATCGAACAGGCTAATAATAATAATAGGCGCTTAGTGATATGACTTGACAGAAAATAGCACCACGCGATTTAGACTTCCGACTTTTTCGTGGGCAACTGTTTTGTGACGCAAATATATCACTTTTTGGACACTGTCAGGGGTAAGTCAATGTTAATGCACGACACTGCTGAAGGGGACGCCATACAGATTCACATCAAAAAACCCGAACTCTCCCTTTAATCAGACTATGGACAGGGTTAACGTCAGATTATGGTTAGTGTTTTATTCGGTTTTAGTCTGGAAATGTCTGCCTTTGGGGTGTGACCTGTGCTGTGCTGTTATTTTCCCGTACATTTATGTGAATCATGAGATAATTTACAGTTAACTGACTCCGCTCCAGGCCATGTTTACATCCACAGGTCGCTCAGGGGTCAGCGCAAACTTCTGTCTTTAAGCTTTTTCCTGCCTCCTCGCTCACTCCTCAATCAATGAGAAACTTTGACAGTGGTAAAATAAAACAGTTTACTCATTTAAAGGTGTGTTTTCTAACTTTTCTGGTACAGGGTAAGCCTTTTTTTTTTCCTTTTAAGGGAGACGTTTTCCTTTGCTTAGTATGTCCCATTAAAAGTGTTATTCAGTCTTCGTTCAATCGAGGTGACTTCTACTGATTCAAACAATAACGGAACACTTTCAGAAAGGTTTGCGTTGGTTGTGGCGGTTTAGAGCTTCAATACTGTTTTTAGACTGAAAATAAAGTGGAATTCCTCTAAAAGATCTGAATAAAATGGGGGAAAATATGAATTAAAGTGTAAATGCCTACAAAATGATGTAATAATAATATAAAGGGCCCATATTTCTGATCTACGTCTGCTGTTTCCTCATCAAAAACACTTTTACTAGAATCATTTGGATAATTTCAGCCCTGGAATTGCCAATCTCCACTGATCTAAAGGTAAAAGGAGCTGTTCACTTGAAAAATAAACCACTACTAGATCTGGGCGGTTTGACCAAAAATTGATATCACGGTATTTTTCAAAATTTTATCGTTATCACGGTATTTGACGGTATTTTTTTTGTTCATGCATGACTCGGTGTTAACCCCATTTCCTAACAATTAAGAGAATAATTCCTGCAGTAAATGTGACTTGGTAAAACATATCGGGGTCCAGAGCTTTAATCATCTCCTTGAAGCTCCTTTCTCAACAGGACGAAGTGGTTCCATGTCTTTGGTGAAGTGGACAGTAACAGCGTTGGTAAAATCGTTCCACTGTTTGCTTTTCTTGTCGTAGGCGGTCCCCTTAGCAAACGCGCCTTTGAGTGACGTCTGAGTCGCTACAACATTTACAGAATACGGTTGTTGATTTTTTTAAAGCCGAAGTACTTCCACACAACTGACACGGCTCCTCTTTTCGATATAAGTTCCTGTTTCTAACAACGTCCATGTTGTTCACCGCTCAACACACACTGTAGCCGTGTCCCAGTTCGAGGGTTATTGATCCGTGTGCGGAATTTGCGTGGTGCGTGTTGTTAGCATTAGCGTTGGCAGCGTGTCTCGGCTCCGTGGGCTGGACCTGTCCCATTTCGGCAACCAGGACTAAACCAGGTCTAAACCAGGTCTAAACCAGGTCTAAACCAGGTCTAAACCAGGTCTAAACCAGGACTAAACCAGGTCTAAACCAGGTCTAAACCAACATTAAACCAGGTCTAAACCAGGTCTAAACCAGGTCTAAACCAGGTCTAAACCAGGTCTAAACCAGGACTAAACCAGGTCTAAACCAGGTCTAAACCAGGACTAAACTAGGACTAAACCAGGATTAAACCAGGATTAAACCAGGACTAAACCAGGTCTAAACCAGGTCTAAACCAGGACTAAACCAGGTCTAAACCAGGACTAAACCAGGTCTAAACCAGGTCTAAACCAGGTCTAAACAAGATCTCCTCCTCATTCTTTATTTGACGTTCCGCCGCTCTGTGTTCCTGACGTTTTGTACCGCACACACTCACCGGTATTGTGGTAAATGAAAAATTCATATCATTAAAAAAAACAAAAAACACCTGTATTCAGTATGAACCAGTATATTTCTATTTAAATCTGATTGTACATATATATTTATTACCATTATGTATATAATTGTGTCTCATCTGATACAGGTCTGTTGCTCTTTGGTGCTTTTCCATCTATTTTTCTTCTTGTTCTTTTACCCTCTGTTTTATATTATATTTGATGAGTGAGCTACTGTACCCAAAAACAATTTCCCTTGTGGATCAATTAAGTTTATAAGTCTATACCGCCCAGCCCTAACCACTACATGACATCACAAGGTGGAATGGAGCATTTTGAGCATTGGAGATGTTAAAAAAAAAAAAAAAAGAATAATAAAGAGTTCCTCAAACGTGTGAATGAAACAAACACAACTCCAGGTGTGTTTTTGAGGAGGAAACCACATTAGAACACGATTTAAAGCTCAGAAAAGTCCATTCTGCGTAATATACGACCTTTAAACCATAAACCGTAAGTCAGAATCTTCGTCCAGACCCTCTCCAGACCTCCACACTCAGACGTCGGGGGTGACTCAGTTTTTAATCTTCGGTTCTGTGAGTAGCTCAGTTCTTCCCCCTCTCAGACGTGTTTTATCTGTGATTAGCTGCAGGCGGTAGATTTCAGGTAAAGGCTGCCGTTTACAGTTCAGGTTTAGATGGAGTGCGTCACCGGAGCTTCCTGCACAGATCTGATGTCATTATAAGAATCCTGAACGTGAGAATAAAGAAAATGGACACCGAAGTTTTAGAATTTTTACGATGCGGAGTCAGAGAATCGGAGCGGAGGAGGAGGACGTTTGGGAGATCGATTTTAATTCACACCACTTGATACTGTTGTTAGTAACGTCATTCTTATTTTTCCATTTCCTTTTAAAAGTGCATTGTCTCACTTTTCTGCCGCCGTTAAACCTTGCTATCTCCATGGAGACCAAACCAGACCAAGTTTCAGGTCAGATCTGTGGAGAGGCGACCCCTGTTCAGTCAGAATGTTTGTTTTTTCGAGGTATTTTTGAGCTCTAAAACCACCTCCACCTCTCCACAGATCTGATCTGTAACATGGCCTGTTTTGTGCTCCATGAAGCTAGAAATGTTTAATAGTGTTTTTTATATACAGGGGGTCCTCGGGTTACGACGGTCTCGGGTTACGACGTTTCGTGGTTACGAACGCGCCCCCATTAAAAAAAATATGTATATATTACGCGTCATTCCGTCTTACACGGTTTAGCGTGGTAAGAGATGTAAACAAACGCGAACGGCGCGCGGCGCACGGCGCAAGAATACGCTCTGTTGTGGTTGTAGGGAGAAGAAGACAGCCTCATGTGCGTGCCCAATGTGGGCGGAAGTACCTGATGTGGGCTCTGATCTGCTCCTATGAAAGCGGCAGTGATAACCAAGCAGCGTAGTGGTCTAATTATTGAGATGGAAAGGTTATTGGTGCTTTGGTTGGAAGATCAAAGGCAAAATCCGGTTTACGACGAAATTCGGGTTACGACGCCTCTTAAGAACGGATCAACGTCGTAACCCGAGGACCCCCTGTATATTTAATATTTATTGTCATTTTTAGCCAAGTGAGATGAATTAATTCATTATGTATGAAACAAAAGCAGCACTGTAACACTTTTGTATTGTGTAGTGTGTGGATGAACGAAACGTGAAATGTGGGAACAGCCTCTCAAATCTGTAAAACAAATTTACATACGGGTATGAATAAAGCAGCCTAACCTAACCCAATGCCATACTGTGAAACATTCCAGACAAAACAACAACACGGGGGTGGGCAGTTCTTTTTTTCCATGGGGCTACACAAGAAACAGAAAATACTGTGGAGGGAACGAGCCAAAATCAATTCTGCATAGTATTAATTGTTTTTCCTTATAAAAAAGCAGTGAATCTCATTGTTTTGATGCTGGTAAAACTTGGGAAGAGTTTATGTTCTGACGCTGCAATGAAAAAGTGAGGCTGCCTTACAAAAACAGTCATTTAAAACACCTCTAAAATAAAAGCACTGCAGCTTCAGTCGATGCATGAGGTAAAATTATAAAATGCGCGCATTGAATTGCTACTCCTAATTAATTGCGTTAATTTTTATAACATGTTAATTTGCAGTGTAATTACACCTGACAGTCCCAAAAATATATATATACACTGCCTGACAAAAGTATTAGGACGACTGTGTATTTCTGAACTTTCATAATGATAACAAAGACGTATTGGTAATGACAACAAATCAATTTATTGATATATTAAAGCAAATCTCATCATGTATAAAGGCATATTATTGCAAAAATGTAACAATATCAAGTTAAATAGCTTTTTCATCAAAATAACCACCTTTGGCCTTAATCACAGCTTTACAAATTCGAGGCATTCTGTCCAACAATTTTTCAAGATGTCCATCCTCTGTAGTTTTCCACTCATCCTGAAGACATTTCCACAGGTGTTTAACGTTAGACGGATTCCTGGAGCGCACTTTAATATCCAAATAATCCCACACTTTTTCGATGGGTGACAGGTCAGGAGACTGGGGCGGCCGTGTCATAACCTGCAGTTGATGACGCTGTTCACACATCTCCAAATGACCCTTACACAGTTTGGACGAGTGCTTTGGGTCATTATCTTGTTGGAACCAGAAGTTTCATCCAGAGTTCAGAAATACACAATCGTCCTAATACTTTTGTCAGGCAGTGTATATATTTAGAAATGCACATTAGGGCTGAACGATTTTAAGAAAAAAATTGAATTGTGATTTTTCTGGCAGATATTTCGATTTCATCCACGATTTCTTTCAGATTGTTTCAGTGCACATGAACATTTACAAACATCACAGAAACTTACATCATACCATTCAAACACTAAATTCCACTAAACTGTAATGCAAGAATGAAAACTAAAGTCAATAATTTATTTCAAATGTAGTTCTGTTTGTTAAAAAGAAACATGCTGTACACAGGCTACACTGAGCGCTCGAGCGACCGCAGTTATTCCACCTGAAGAATTAAAAGAGCATCTGTGTCTGAAGTAGAGCAAAAAAGTCTTTTAAAGTGGTGCAAGGTCAGTCTTTTATGGCTCAAGGAGCTTGATTGTTGTATTTTATAACAAACGTATAAAATACAACGGGTCTTAAACTTAACTTAAATATAGTGATGCTAAATATCGCAATGCTAATCGCGGTAGCCTTTCTGTAGTGTTAAACGAGCCGTATGCTAACAGTTTATCAGCTAACAACAGAGGAGAAGCATAACCTCTTATCAACTGCGCGGAGGAGACTTTTCAACGACTCTTTGGTCACCATGTTTACACTATTTCCTTGGCGATGTCGTGTGTTACGACAGTCGTTATCTCCTGGTGTCGTCGGCTGCTTCTGTCATACGGAGTTACACTGGCAAAAGAAGTTGTTTGTCTGTTTGACCCGAGTATCACTTTTACTAGACGTTTCTCCGGACTTTCTCGCCATGCAGTCGAGTCGAGAGGATTACCGCTTCTGATTGGCGGGTTTAGCGGCGTGGCAGGGAGGCGGGCCAGGCGATATACATGTGGGTCAGTTAGGAGCACTGCAAAAAACTGTTACGACCTTTAATGATTTTAAGCAACTTTAACGATCCCAAAATCGTGTTGTCTGAGATTGCGATTTTCGATCTAAAGCGATAGATCGTTCAGCCCTAATGCACATCTGTTTGTAAAGACCAAAATACAAGTTACAAATATTAAATTTGGTTTTATGGATATCAAAACACATGTACAACCCAATGACCCGATGACTTTTTGTAGATCCCCCTCTGCATTTGTGAATATTAGCGCGACAATAGTAACTCCAAACACATGCACCGCCCCAAGTGTTGAACAAACGTCTCTATAGTTTGGCTCCCGTCCTGTGTGACCCCAGAACGTTCTCGCTCGCCCCTGTGTAGCTCCGGGCCACGTGAGCGCTGTGGGTGGTCTTGACAGGAAAGAAGCTGCAGTCTGGAGGAGCTCACCGATGTTTAAATGAGACAGACACAAGCTGGAAACGTGTGACTACTGTCGGTGCTGGGAACAGGTCTGCGCTTTCAATCACCTTCAGTTAAAGAATACCAAACTGTTCTCTGAGCTATGTTCTAATGCAGTTTCCTCACCACAGACACCTGGAGTTGTGTTTTGTCTCATTCCTTTCACGTTTAACACACAAACCCTGCAGATTTGGACTGAGTTCTTCTCTCAAACTGAAATGTTGTAAACTCCAGTCACCTTCACTAGAATCATCCGGATGATTTCAGCCCTGGAACTGACGATCTCTACTGATCAATTTCTATTCGCAAAACTGTTTGGAAACCTGCGGATGGCGACTTCCTTTGGGCTCTGTTGGTGATAGGAATCTGGGAAAACTGAGAAGATGGCCCGGTTTTCTTCATTTAGATGTCCTTTTATAAATTGCCTGTTAATTTTTGTAATATAATTTGTCTAAATCAGGGGTGTCAAACTCATTCGGGTCCAGGGGCCGTATCCAACCTACTTTGATCCCAAAGGGGCCGGATCAGAAAACTCATGGCAAATATACAGTGAACCCTCGCTCTATCGCGGTTCACTGTTCGCGCCCTCGCTGTTTCGCTCATTTTTTTTTCATTTTTTTTTTTTTTTCCAATTTTTTTTTATAGTGTAACTTTTTTTTATAGTGTAACATTGTGTTCTGCGTCCTGATTGGCTAAGAGACTAGACCAGGACTAAACGTGGAATAAACCAGGTCTAGGCCAGAACTAAACCAGGTCTAAACCAGGTCTAAACTTGGACTGGCCCTGGACTAAACTAGGACTGGACCAGGTCTAGACCTGGACTAAACCAGGATTAATCACTCCCTGCGGGTTCGTTCGTTCGTTGCTCGGACTGAGAGGACGCGGTCCGGGCGCTGCGGTTCTATCTCGTGCTCGCAGCCCCGGTGTACGCGCGACACGTGCTGCTCTGTCACGGATTTGTCCACGATGAACCCCTCATCGTGGACAAATCCGTGACAGAGCAGCACGTGTCGCGCACTTCTCCAAGGGGTTGGTGCGCGTCGCGTCCGGCGGGGCTCCCGGAGCCGTGTCTCCCCCCACGCGTCACTATTAATACATTTTGTTGAAAATCTATGAAAGTTTGAGTGTTTAAACTAGAGACAAATGTGAGAAAATGTTAATACCAGTCTGAGAAAAGTGTATAATGTGTGTGGTGAGGCATTTACAGCCTTAAAACATGTAGAATAATTGTAAAATATAAAATTGCCCTACTTCGCGGATTTCTCTTATTGCGGGTTATTTCTGGAACCTAACCCCCGCGATAAACGAGGGTTTACTGTACCCCAAAAATAGCTATAAGTCCAAATATTTGTGCAGAGAAATGCAAATCTATTACAGACTGCTGTTTCTTCAGTCCCAGCAATAATTCATTTATTTTCTGTCTTTTCAATTCTCTGTTCAAGTTATTGTATTGTTCTAAATGCCATGTCTCATAGTGGTGTTTAAGATTATATTCCTTGAGCACCGCCACTTGTTGCAAACACACCAAGCTTACAGGTTTCCCATTCACCTCCATGAACAAATAGGAATTAGTTAATTTTTCTTGGAAAATCCTGCACTCGGCGTCCACTTTTCTCATTTTTGACATTTTGCTGATGAGGGTGTCACGTCAACAGTCAAAACGATGGTCCTTTAAGAGCATTTGGAAAGAGGCGAGTCTTTGTGCTGATCTGGTGGGAGGGGCCACGCACAGAGGCACTGGAGACGCTGCTATGCTAAACTGCTGAAAACTAGCAAGATTTTAAAGGTCCCATGACATGGTACTTCTTGATGCTTTTATATGGCTCCTTAAAGGGATATGCCACCCCCAGGTCAAACTTGGGCATCTCCCCACAGTCCAGAGACTAAAATAAGTGGTGGAAAGCGTTTTCCTGCTCACCCAGCCATTGTCCGAGTCTGTCGCCACTGACCGCCGCGGTATCTGGTGCTCCTCCGCCTTAGACTGGAGTCTAACGTCGCCAGAGAAAGATTTCGGCCAAAAGGAATTAATTTGCTCGATGCGTTTCCCAATTACTTTGTGTGTAGTGCGCATTCATATCGAGTGCAAATAAATGTGCAAATCAACACGGAGAGCTTGCCTTGGTCATTTTGGGTGGGAACTATTTTCCAGTGCGTAAGAATACAGCCGTATCACGCACCACGTTGTGCAACAGGGGAACTCCCTTCCCGGTGCGTAACTGATTCCCCTGGCAGCGTGCTGCGTGATACGGCTGTATTCTTACGCACTGGAAAATAGTTCCCACCCAAAATGACCAAGGCAAGCTCTCCGTGTTGATTTGCACATTTATTTGCACTCGATATGAATGCGCACTACACACAAAGTAATTGGGGAACGCATCGAGCAAATTAATTCCTTTTGGCCGAAATCTTTCTCTGGCGACGTTAGACTCCAGTCTAAGGCGGAGGAGCACCAGATACCGCGGCGGTCAGTGGCGACAGACTCGGACAATGGCTGGGTGAGCAGGAAAACGCTTTCCACCACTTATTTTAGTCTCTGGACTGTGGGGAGATGCCCAAATTTGACCTGGGGGTGGCATATCCCTTTAATGGTTCCCTAATACTGTAAATGAATCCTTCTTCAAAATCAACACTCAGTGCATGAGAAACAGAGATAAGCTGAGAAAGAGTAATTTTTCTCACTCTGAACACTCCATAATGGGCGTTGTTGCTTGAATGCAAATGAGGAGGAAAAGAGCTGGCCAATAGTAGAGGGTGGGGGCGTGGCCAAACTCTCCCTCTCGCTCTGAGCCCTCAGCTGATCCATTTCCTTGTTTTTGCATGGGGGGAGAGATTTGAAGCGTTCCATTGAAAAATAAACACATTTCCACATAAAATAAAATTAAACCACTGCTGTTCAAAGGTCCAGGGGCTCAGATAAAGGACTTCCGAACCTAGAAACACTCGGACGTGCCTCCAGGCAAATAAAAAAACGCATTTCGCATTGCCTAGCGCATTCGCAGTCCAAACTCTCTGGGCGTGATTTACAGAGACGCTGAGTACAGACAGACGGGGGTGGAACTGCATTTGCATTTCTTTTTTCGATCTGATGTCAATAAGGTGCCTTGTTCAAAATCGCCCATTTGAGCTCCGATTTTTTGTAACGCAGAAAAGGATCGCAAATGCTCAGTTTAGACATTTCGCAACTTTTAACCATGGGGGGGGGGGGCCTAAACAGGGTAGGGGAGCTCACATTAACGTTCAAAAACCTCAGAAAGTGAAAATTTCATGCCATGGGACCTTTAATAGAAAATTAAAATATAATTAAAATATTTTAATAGAAAATCAGCCGAAGGCCAGATTAAAGGTCTTGGAGGGCTGGATCTGGCCCCTGGGTCGCGTGTTTGACACCCCTGATCTAAATTAATAATAACAATAATGTTTCATGTTTTGAGACGGAATAATTTTTTGTTTTCTCGAGATCACTGAATAACTTTGTTTTCTCGAGATCTCGAGTTAATTTTCTTGTTATTAAGGTGGAAAATAACCATTACGAACATGGAACACACTGCCTGCTCACATACGAGAGCTTCCAACACTGGCAGCATTTTCTAAAGCTGTAAAACAGTGGCTGTCCACTAGTCAAATATGTAACCATATTTAACAAAATTGAAATATATTGAGGGGTTATTGGTTTAACTCTTGAACTGTCTGAATTGTGTGTACAGTGAGTGCTGGTTTTATGTACTTTTGTGTGATTGTTGTTGTACTTTTCCCTGTCCCTGATTTGACATCAACCTGCCGAGGGACTGAAGATGGAAATTAGCCACGTTGGCTATAATCTTTACATATTTACATTTTAAATGTTCATTAATATGTGCTGTCCCTTTACAAATAAATAAATACAAATACAAATGGCCTCTGTCGGCTTCCATAAAAAATGAATGAAATTTACCTATTATTATTATTATTATTTTGTAAGCATTGTATTATCCATATGACATTAGTGAAATCAGAACAGAAACGACAACAAAAAAACTGCCCAGAAGGGAGCGGGAAGAAGAAAACTTCACCCCCACCCCCCTCGATGCCGTACTTTAGAACATTCCAGAAAACAACATCTACATGGAGTCAAGCAGGTGGCAGACCTTTTAATCTTGCAGCTTCTCACCTTCACTGGCGACATCACTTGTGTATTTTAAATCCTGACACCTGACTCAGCATCGAGCTCCTGGAGAAATGACTGATTTACACTCAGACTCTCAGCTGAATGCGTTCTCCACATGTTTAAAGTCCAGAGCTTCTTCTGTGGATCCAGCGCTCTGCTTTAAAAATGTCCATATAAATCTCCATCTCTTTTATTTGTTTAATCTGAATATCTCCTTCAGTCACTGTCCGAGTGTTGAGAATTAAGCAGTGCTCTTTGACACAAACTGTAAACGGGATTTCACAGTTTGCTTCAGTTCGTTCAAATGGATTAAGTGAATGCGAAAAGTATTCGATTGGAGACGCCGTTGTGTTGACATAGTTTTGTAAGAGGATAATGGCCCTATTCATTTCAACTGTTTGTTATTCTGTTATAAACTTGTATTTTGGAATCATTCTATTAAAAATATGTAACGCAAAATGGATTCTTGAGTTTTGAGTCATGTTCTAACGCTGTTTACTTCTCAAAAACAGACCTGGAGTGTTTTGTTTCATTCACATGTTTGAGTAACACTTTATTCTTGGTCTGTGTACATCTCCAAAGCTCAAAATGCTCTGTTCCACCTCGTGATGTCATGATGCGGTAGGGCTGAACTTATCCAAATGATTCTAGTGAAAGGTGAATGAAGTTTAAAAACACAACATTGCAATGATTGACAATTTCACTGAAGAGATACAGGAGATACAGGACTACCTTCATACTATAATACTCCCTACAACTGTACAACAACTCAGTCTTAAAGGAGAATTAACGTATTTTACTTATTTGAATTATTGAATTATTTGTTGTATTGAATCGAAAGCTCACAAAACTGTATCAAGGTCTGTATTGTATCATATCAATGTATCAAGGTATATATCGTATTGTGGCCCAGGTATTGAGCTCTGTATCGCATCATGGCAGATGTATCGAGGTCTGTATCATATCGTGGCAAATGTATCGAGGTCTGTATCGCATTGTGGCAGATGTATCGAGGTCTGTATTGTATCGTGGCAGATGTATCGAGGTCTGTATTGTATCGTGGCAGATGTATGGAGGTCTGTATTGTATCGTGGCAGAGGTATCGAGGTCTGTATTGTATCGTGGCAGATGTATGGAGGTCTGTATCGCATCGTGGCAGATGTATCGAGGTCTGTATCTTATCGTGGCAGATGTATCGAGGTCTGTATTGCATCGTGGCCCATGTATCGAGGTCTGTATCATATTGTGGCAGATGTATCGAGGTCTGTATTGTATCGTGGCAGAGGTATTGAGGTCTATATCGTATTGCGGCCCATGTATCGAAGTCTGTATCATATCGTGGCCCATGTATCGACGTCTGTATCGTATCGTGGCAGATGTATCGAGGTCTGTATTGTATCGTGGCAGATGTATGGAGGTCTGTATTGTATCGTGGGGTACGTATTGTATCACTAAATTCATATTGATACCAGCCCCAATAGTCACATTTGATAACTTTTTATTTTATTTTATGAAAAACAGAACAGATTTGCCATCTGTTCAAAACTGTTGAGATGTACAATTAATTTCCCACTGTCTACTACATTTTTGAAATTTAAAATAACATAATAAAATATAAAGATACAGATTTAAATACTCTGTTCATATACACTGTAAGTATAGTTCAAATGTACTGACCTGATTATTATGTTTGGCATCATGTGTTGCACTTGGAAGGGCATCTGATTTAAACTGTTTCAAATAGGTGCATATCGCTGAAGGAGCCAGAGGACACAAAATGGAAAGAACTCCCACAAAACTGTATCTGAATTTCACACGGACATTATCAAACTCTGATTTAGTGCGTCATGTATTTTCATCTCTCCGTTGTTTAGTTTGGTGATTTTTCCCGTGGACAAACCGGCTGTTTCCACGTCCGGCCTCCCTCCCTCTGCGTCAGTGTCAGCGGTGTGAGTGAATACGGCGATAAAACTTCACATTATCTAATCTTTGTGCTTTGATGGTGTTTTTTTTTGTTTTGTTTTTTGGAGTTGTGTTTTTCACAGTTTGCAGGCGTGTGGAAGTGTCCTCTCTGTGGCCTCTGCTCTTTTAGTGAATCACTACAATATTTATTCACGATGACTTAATGTTGTCACGGTAAAACAATTTCAAACTCGATTTCAGTACAAAGGAGTCGACCTGACTCTTTCTTGAGATGATCTGTGATTTTCCACATTAAACGACAGAACTTTCTTTTTTTATTCCCATGTGTCCTTATGTCTGTGTCAAGACTAATCAAAACTAAACCAGGTCTAAACCAGGTCTAAATCAGGTCTAAACCAGGTCTAAACCAGGACTAAATCAGGTCTAAACTAGATCTAAACTGGGACTAAACCCAGGTCTAAACGAGATCTAAACCAGGTCTAAACCAGGCCTAAACCAGGCCTAAACCAAGCCTAAACCAGTTGTAAACCAGTTGTAAACCAGGTGTAAACGAGGTCTAAATCAAGTCTAAATCAGGTCTAAACCAGATCTAAACCAGGCCTAAACCAGGTCTAAACTAGATTTAAACCAGGACTAAACCAGGTCTAAACTAGATCTAAACCAGGACTAAACCAGGTCTAAACCAGGTCTAAGCCAGCAATAAGGCAGGTCTTATACAGGTCTAAACCAGGTCTAAACCAGGTCTAAACCAGGTCTAAACCAGGACTAAACCAGGCCTAAACCAGGCCTAAACCAGGACTAAATCAGGTCTAAACTAGATCTAAACCGGGACTAAACCCAAGTCTAAACGAGATCTAAACCGGGACTAAACCCAAGTCTAAACGAGATCTAAACCGGGCCTAAACCAGGCCTAAACCAGGCCTAAACCAGGCCTAAACCAGGTGTAAACCAGGTGTAAACCAGGTGTAAACGAGGTCTAAATCAGGTCTAAACTAGATTTAAACCAGGACTAAACCAGGTCTAAATTAGATCTGGACCAGGTCTAAACCAGGTCTAAGCCAGCAATAAACCAGGTCTTAAACAGGTCTAAACCAGGACTAAACCACGTCTAAACCAAGTCTAAACCAGGTCTAAATCAGGTCTAAACCAACACAAACAATTGCCCACCCCTGCTATAATACGTATAATTCAGAAATTATTCTATAATATTATTTTTATTTATTTATTTATTTTTTAATCATAGGTCATTGAGAAGAGGCAGCTCCTTCAGCTTCATCACTCCAGCTCCACAATGGGACCTGGGTCTGGTGAGTACAACAGAACACAAAACAAAACACAACAACACACAAACACACAAACGAGGACAAGGGCCAAGGTGTTCTGAATTAAAGGTCCCATATTACACTATTTTCTAGAACATACGTTAACATACCTGCGTTGTGTTTTGTTTCATTCACATGTTTAACACAAACACAAACCTGCAGATTTAGGCTGAGTTCTTCTCTCACACTGAAAACTGTTCCACCCTGTGATGTCATGTGGTGATAGGGGAAGTGCTCCACTGTATTTTTAAACTCCACGCACCTCCAATAGAATCATTTGGATAATTTCAGCTCTGGAATTGTCGATCTCGGACTGAACTAAAGGTAAAAGGGGCGGCTTCATGACATCACGAGGTGGAACAGAGCGTTTGGAGCTTTGGAGATGTAGACAGACTGATGATAAAGGGTTCCTCAAACACGTGAATGAAACAAAACACAACTCCAAGTAGGAAACAACATTCTACCATGGTTAAAAACTTAATTTGATGATTAATGATATAGGACCTTTAAAGCTACAGTATGTCACTTTTTGGAGGTGGCGTGTCACTTGTATGAATCCACGGAAATAGAAACTTAAAACCAAACCAAATGTTATACAGAATTTTGCCGTCACCGTAAAGCTAACAACAGCAAGCATGCTAACAGTGCACATCCTGGTTCGCACAACATAGAAACATGTCATACACTCTGATCAACATTTTAAGAACAGTTGAAAAATGGCAAGAATTCACATTTTGTTTCACTGTTGAAGGTTCTACGTAGTGCTTCAAAATGAAAAAGAAGTAAGACAAGTGAGACAAGAAAACATTTTGAGTAAGAAATTTATTGCAAACGACCATTAAACTGAAATAGGCCGTTTATCAGTTGATCAAAAGTCTCCAAACCCTCTAAAATGGAGAAAACATTTTCAAAAAAGGACTCTGTATTCTTGTTAATCACCTCAAAAATTTGTTTCGGCATGTTTGATGATGGAGCTGGACGGTATGACCAAAAATTGATATCACTGTATGTTTTTAAATTATATCGGTGTCACGGTATTTGATGTTTTTTTTTTTTTTCATGCATGACTTGGTGTTAACCCCATTTCCTAAAAATGTATATAATAATTACTGCAGTAAAATGGACGTGGTAAAACATATCTGGGTCCAGAGCTTTAATCATCTCCTTGAAGCTCCATTCCTTGGCGAAGTGGACAGTAATATCGTTCCACCGCTTTTCTTGTCGTAGGCGGTCCCCTTAGCAAAAGTGTCTTTGAGTGGCATTTTGTGTTGCGGCGCCAACTTGAACGTTCCCTGCAGACGTGGAAGAGGATGCAGATCTTAGTTTCGTGCATTCTTCATAATCCAGGACGTGTTTGTGATGGAGGTGGTGAAGCAGATCGCTCGTGTCGCCTCCTGCGGCTACAATTTTAGCACAACGACATTTACAGAATACGGTTGTTTGATCAGCGTCAGATTTTTTTTTAAAGCCGGAGTACTACCACACGACTTGACATGGCTCCTCTTTTCAGTATGAGTTCCTCTGTGTCTGTAACATTTTCTCCGTCCATGTTGTTCACACACTGTAGCCCTGTCCAATTCGATGGTTGTTGATCCATGTGCGTAATCTGCGTGGCGCGTGTTGTTAGCATTAGTGTTAGCAGTGTGTCTCGGTTGCTGGGCGACGGGAGCGGCTCCGTGGGCTGGGCCTGTCCCATTTCGGCAACAGCCTTGCGGTCTGCAGAGGGTAGTTTGATGGCTGCAGCTTTTGCAGCCTTCGGAGTGGCCGAAAAAGCGGCCTTCGAAGGCTGCAGCCCTCGAATTGCAGGGATGAAAGAGTTCCGCTTTTTAGCGGATCTCCGCTTTTTTTTTAGCCGCGTGGTATTTTATTTTATTTTTTTCCAAATACGTTGGAAATTTTGGGTGTGTATTATATATGTATAATTGTGTTTAGGGTTGCCAACCGTCCGTTGAAAAATGTAATCGTCCCGTATTCAGAAACAAAAGTACATGTCTCGTATTAAGCTTCTACATGTGTGCGGGGCCGCGTGAGCTTGCGTGCTCTTCTGGTGCTGCGGACACCGCACGTCCTGAGCTGCGCCGCGAGTGCGCTCTCTCGGCTCGTTATCAGACTTTGATGTCGCAAAATCGGGGTCAGTGCCGTGTTTTGATATCAACTTTCAAATAAAAAACACTACAATTGTTTAAAAATGCGTTTAATTGCTATTTATTAAAGTCAGGATTGTGGGAAAGCTGTAGGCTACAATATATCACTACTAAACGAAAGAGATTTCCCCAAATTTACATGGCTTATAAAGTGAACGCAAGAATAGAAACTGAAACTCCAGTATATTATGATGGCAGTACAACTTATCATTGATCCATTTTCAGTCAAATTGACTTGCAATGGCCCTTGTGATAACTTTTCGGTTTCACATTTCATATCATTGGCTGAAATGTGTATTTGTGTACTTTTTTAAATACTTTTGTATGTAAGAGTGTTGAAAATGGAGTTTGGTTTCTTAAATTATACCAAAAAGTTCATCCAATCATGATGCAGGACTTTGATTTTGGAAAAGTTCAAAAAGTTATAACCCTAAAGCACACACTCACTGGTATTGGGGTATATGAAAAATCATATCATTAAATTCCGCCCAGCCCTACTTGTTGCTCGTGTTTCCAGGAGTCTGGCGGTGTCATGCTGACCTGAAGAGCTGCTTATGTAATACATTTGTTAAAGGGGAGGTGTGTTTACAGTATGTCTGTTAAAGGAGGTGCAGTGCATGAGTCCTTTTACATAAACATCGTCTGCCTCTTCAGAGTTGGACCTGGTTCAAAACTTTGTTCCCATCAGAGCTGTTTGAATCACACAGCTCCACAAACTCTGACTGTTTAAAGAGTCTGACCCACTGCCTCTGGACAGTGACCACGAGATCCACCCTTAAGCTTTTTTCATGGCCAACGCCAATCATGAATGTTGAGAATCTAGAGGAACCGTTGGCCTCTGCCGATATTTATGGGCCGATATTTAGCCAATCAAGTTAATCTATCCCTTATTATCCAACTGAAATGTATTATAAACTCAGTTGTTCACATTATCAATCTGGAACGGCTCTCAGTGGAAGAGATCAAAAAACATGGAGCGTCATGTTTATTTTAATCAAAGCGTCAGCACAGCGGAACAAGAGGCAAGGCAAATTCATTTGTACAGCACAATTTGTACACAAAGTCATTCAAAGTGCTTTACAGAATAATAAGTGCATTAAAATCGCAACACAAACAACTCAAAACATAAATAATCATCATAAAATTAAAGAGAAAGTGAAAAGAGTGAAGGAAAACCTTTTAGTCATACACAGCTAAACAGAACTGTTTTGAGTCTGGATTTAAAGTAGAGGCCCGTGTCACATGTTCAGACTGTTCCAGGTTTTAGCTGCATGAGTCTGAAACGCTGACTCCCCATGTTTAGTCCAGACTCTGGGCCCCAGCAGGAGGTTGGTCCCTGAGGTCCTCAGAGTGCGAGATGGTCCTCAGAGTGCGAGATGGTCCTCAGAATGCCAGGTGGTCCTCAGAGTGCCGATGTTCCACTTTGGTGATAGGCCATGGAGAGACTTGTACGCAAGCAGAGGAAATCAAACTTTTGGTTCTAGTTGAAAGAAAAGCACAGACGTCTTCCCTGTCATTGACTGGCAGATTCTTAAAGGGATATGCCACCCCCAGGTCAAACTTGGGCATCTCCCCACAGTCCAGAGACTAAAATAAGTGATGGAAAGCGTTTTCTTGGTCACCCAGCCATTGTCCAGGTCTGTCAGCACTGACCGCCGCGTGCAGCTGCAGCTACTCCGCGTTAAGACTGGAGTCAGACGTCGCCAGAGAAAGATTTCGGCCAAAAGGAATTAATTTGCTCGATGCTTTTCCCAATTACTTTCTGTGTAGTGCGCATTCATATCGAGTGCAAATAAATGTGCAAATCAACAGAGAGAGCTTGCCTTGGTCATTTTGGGGTGGGAACTATTTTTCAGTGCGGACAAACACAGCCGAAGCACACAGGGGAATCCCTGTTACACACCACGTTGGTAGTTCCCCTGTTACACAGCGTGGTGTGTGAAATGACCAAGTCAAGCTCTCCGTGTTGATTTGCACATTTAGTTGCACTCGATATGAATGCGCACTACACAGAAAGTAATTGGGAAAAGCATCGAGCAAATTAATTCCTTTTGGCCGAAATCTTTCTCTGGCGACGTTAGACTCCAGTCTAACGCGGAGTAGCTGCAGATACCGCGGCGCTCAGTGCTGACAGACTCGGACAATGGCTGGGTGACCAGGAAAATGCTTTCCACCACTTATTTTAGTCTCTGGACTGTGGGGAGATGCCCAAGTTTGACCTGGGGGTGGCATATCCCTTTAAAGCCAAAGTATCTGCATCTGTATCAGAGCAGGAAAAAGCTGGATCGGTGCATTGCTGGAAGTGGATTCAGAGATTCTGACCACAAACTGTCGGGCTGCTGTTTAAAGATCCCATGACATGGTACTTCTTGATGCTTTTATATGGTGCCTTAATGGTTCCCTAATACTGTAAATGAATCCTTCTTCAAAATCAACACTTAGTGCATGAGAAAGACACATGTACAGAGTCAGAGTCAAAAAATAACTCTCTGAACGACTCATTCTGGGCCTTGTTGCTTGAATGCAAATGAGAAGGACACAGATTGGTTAGAGGAGCGGGTGGGGGGGGGGGGGCAAATGTGCCGCTGGTTCCTTGTTCTAGCGGTGCGCTGTGCCTGGCCCCACTTCCGCGTGTGTAAGCGCGAAGGAGGAAAAGACAGCCTTTTCAATGAAAAAAAAAACAAATTTTCACATAAAATAAAATTAAACCACTGCTGTTTCAGAGGTCCAGAGGGTTGGGTAAAGGACTTCCGAGTCTAGAAACACTCGGATGTGCCTCCAGGCAAATAAAACGCATTGCGTAGCTCCTCCGCAGTCCAAATTCTCTGGGCGTGATTTCCAGAGACAGGAGGTGGAGATCCAGACGGTGGTTGAACTGAATTTGCATTTCTTTTTTCGATCTGACGTCAATAAGGTGCCTTGTCCAGAATCGCCCATTTGAGCTGTGTTTTTTTCAAATGCAGAAAAGGATCGCAAATGCTCAGTTTAGACATTTCGCAACTTTTAGCCATTGGGGGGGCCTAAACAGGGTAGGGGAGCTCACATTAACGTTCAAAAACCTCAGAAAGTGAAAATTTCATGCCATGGGACCTTTAACTTTGTGATGCGCTAAAATTAGTTCCATCCATCCATTTTCTTCCTCTTATCCAGGGCTAGGTCATGGGGGCAACAGTCTAATCAGGGACTCTCAGACTTCCTTCACCCCAGACACTTCCTCCAGCTCTTCCGGGGGGACCCCAAGGCATTCCCAGGCCAGCCGGGAGACAGTCCCTCCAGCGTGTCCTGGGTCTGGGTCGGTGGGACGTGCCCGGAACACCTCCCAAGGGAGGTGTCCAGGAGGCGTCCGGAACAGACGCCGGAGCCACCTCAGCTGCTCCTCTCCATGTGGAGGAGCAGTGACTCTACTCCGAGCTCCTCCCGCGTGACTGAGCTCCTCACCCTATCTCTAAGGGAGCGCCCAGCCACTCTGCGGAGGAAACTCATTTCGGCCGCTTGTATCCGTGATCTCGTCCTTTCCGTCATTACAACTAGTGGAGTTCTAAAATTAGTTCATTGAACTGAATTTAAAACACAAATGTTTTGCAGAATTGTTCAACCCTTATACGGACTGTTTTTGGGGCCATTTCAAGAGCCTTTGCCATCAGCTTGTCTGTAACATCTGGTTGGCGCTAACAATTGAGCTTCATCTGTTCCAACTCCAGCATGTAAATTGTTGCAAACCAACATTTCTCCTGCAAAAGCCCGTTCCTCCTTCAACACGAGTCCAATCATGAAATCACTTTAGAAGAATCCTCAGCCTTATGCCACATTCCCCATTCATGTTTATTACTAATACCTGTCGAAGATCGCAATTACCTTTTCAAACCCTGCCAGCTCGTTAAAAGCACAGGAAATGGGACTGCTTCGGATTTCTCATAATCGTTAACAATCTTCTTTTTTAGTCCCTCAGACTCCTGGTTTTTGATTGGAACCAGACTAGATGGCAGCCGTTAAAAGCAGACGTTTCCAGCTGCCCGTAACAGAATCCTTCTCTGAAAAATCAAAGTGTTGTTGAAAGGTTTTCGGTCTGTGCCCATGTGATCTCTGAGCTCATCTTTACTGAGCTTTAAATGTGCACTGTGTAACTTTTTGGTGAAGATGTTACTGTTTTGCCTTAATTAATCCACAGTATAGAAATAAACTTGGTAATCACAATGGAGATGGGTCAATGGTCAGATCTGTGGAGAAGCAAGCCTGCACATAGTAAGAATTCATGTTTTTTTAAAGGTATTTATGGGCTGTAAAACACATGGAAGATATGATTAATGCCCTACTGTGAGACATTCCAGGTAAAGAACACATTACATCTCCATAGAGACAAGTACGTACCAGGTCTTGCACCTTTAAGTCATGTTAAAATGTTGTTTCCTCCTCAAAAACTGACCTGGAGTTGTGTTTTGTTTCATTCACACATGTTTGAGGAACACTTTATTATTAGTCTGTACATCTCCAAAGCTCAAAATGCTCCGTTCCACCTTGTGATGTCATGAAGTTTCAAGTTAAAAGTGTCCTGTGTAACTTTCCTGGAGAGGTGTGTAGAATCCCTCAGTCGTCCAGGTAAAATCCACGGCAAAAGGAGAAATTCAATTTGTCAACTGGACAAAGTTTATTTGGCCGAATACCCTTCTGGAGAGCGTCCGCAACCTGTTTGTCTCCATGGAGATGTTAATTCTTGGGTTAAAAGTGTCCACAGTATGCCTTGTACTGTCTTGGATTTAGTCAACGACGGGTGTTTAAGGCTACGTCCACACAACAACGCTCCTAGATTTTTTTTTTTACGTGGGTTGAAAAAAATTCACGTCCACACACGTGTCGGATCAGTAAATATTCCCGTCCAGACGAAAACGGAGCGCTGAGTGAAAACGATGTAATGCATACGCCACACCGATATGTGGCGCTGTAAACAGGAAACGGCCAGAGCCACTGGAAACGCAACACTACAAAGAGCGCATGCACATAAAGTCCTTTCTCTTCCACAAACAAACAATCACAAGAAGATAATAATGATGGCGAACGCACGCACGAAAACCGACTCTCTCGTTTGGACCGGCAACGAAGTGGAGTTACTTCTACGAGTTACGTTGGATTACAAAACACGTCAGTATCAGCAGAACGTCGACTGGGAGTCCTGCCAAAGCAGATGATAACGCCATCGCGACGTCATCGTTTTCCAGAACCTGCGTTTTGCTCGTCCACACGACAACGCGACCCCCAGCGTTCTCAGATTTCTCCACTCTGGAACCCGGTTTCAAAAAACACTGTTTTCGCCCAACCAAAACGCTGGCGCCGTGTGGACGAAAGGCCAAAACGAATACAAACTTCTCAGTTTCCATCAAAAAACGTTGTCGTGTGGATGGGCCCTAAGTGCTCAAAAATAGGTTAAAAACTAATGTAATTTGGCTTGCAAGTCTCCATGGTTATTCTTAAGTTTTTTGGATGTACTGTGGAACATTCTAGGCCGGGGGCGTCAAACATGCATCCCGGGGGCCAGATCCGGACCTCCAAGACCTTTAATCTGGCCCTCGGCTGATTTTCTATTCAAATATTTGAATTATATTTTAATTTTCTATTAAAATATTGGTAATTTTCTGTGCCTCTTTTCTGCGCAGTTTAGCATAGCAGCGTCTCCAGCGCCTCTGTGCGTGGCCCCTCCCACCAGAGCAGCACAAATGAAGACCTCTTTCCAAACGCTCTTAAAGGACCATCATTTTGACTGTTGACCGTGACACCCTCATCAGCAAAATGTCAATGATGAGAAAAGTGGACGCCGAGTGCAGGATTTTCCAAGAAAAATGGACTAATTCCTATTTGTTGACGGAGGTGAATGGGAAACCTGTATGTTGAAATTGCATTTTTCTTAAAGTTTTAGGTTGTTCATAATATTATAATATTTTGTAAAATAAAAATAAACACCAAAACTTCCACATTTACCAACTCCAAAAAAGGCCAAAACCAAGAGCAATTTATCGAGAATTTCAGTTAGTTTTAGTTTTGTAAACACACAATACAGTTTCAGTTATTGTTTTTTTCTTTTCATTGTCCTAGTTTAGTTCTGCTTTAGTCCTGGTTTAGTCCTTGTTTAGTTCTTGTTTAGTTCTTGTTTAGTCCTGGTTTAGACCTGCTTTTGTCCTTGTTTATTCCTAGTTTAGTTCTAGTTTAGTCCTGGTTTAGTCCTTGTTTAGCCCTAGTTTAGTCCAGGTTTAGTCCTGGTTCAGTCCTAGTTTAGTCCTGGTTTAGTTCTCGTTTAGTTCTCGTTTAGTTCTCGTTTAGTCCTGGTTCAGTCCTTGTTTAGTCCTAGTTTAGTCCTGGTTCAGTCCTAGTTTAGTCCTTGCTTAATCCTTGTTTAGTCCTGGTTTTGTTCTAGTTTAATCCTGCTTTATTTCTCGTTTAGTCCTGGTTTAGTCCTTGTTTAGTCCTAGTTTAGTCCTTGCTTAATCCTTGTTTAGTCCTGGTTTTGTTCTAGTTTAGTCCTGGTTTAGTTCTTGTTTAGTCCTGGTTTAGACCTGCTTTTGTCCTTGTTTATTCCTGGTTTAGTTCTAGTTTAGTCCTGCTTTAGTCCTTGTTTAGTCCTGGTTCAGTCCTAGTTTAGTCCATGTTTAGTCCTGCTTTAGTCCTGGTTCAGTCCTAGTTTAGTCCTGCTTTAGTCCTGCTTTAGTCCTGCTTTCGTCTTGGTTTAGTCCTGGTTTAGACCTTCAACAGCTCCTTTTACCTTTATTTCAGTAGAGATGAGGTGAAATTATCCAGATGATTCTAGTGAAGGTGTGCACTTCCTGTATTACCCCCTGACATCACAAGGTGGAACAGAGTGTTTTCCGTTTGAGACATGAAGAAGAAAGTACACTGGAACAGCTCAGAACATGGTGTAATACGGACCCTTTAAACATGTGCAGGCGATTAAGCTGCTGTGTTCTGGCCTTTCTCTTATCGGACTTTTTATAGAAAACTCCTGAGTGCTTTGAGGGTTTTATCTCAAACTGTTGCCAGGTTTTGATGTGGAAAGGTGGTGCCAAACACTGCCAACGGTTTGAGTGAAGGTTCGTTTTGAGCTGTGACCTTTTAAAACCTTGGCAGAACTCGCGGTTTGAGGACGGAGGAGAATAAAATGTGTGTTTTAACGACTGAAACTGCAAGCGTGAGACCAGAGAGGAGCCTTTGCTGTGACTGTAAAGCTAACGACAACTAGCACTTCCTGATTCGCGGACAATGAAACGCTTTAGAATGAGATGCAGACAGAAGACTCATCACAGACTGACCTGGAGTTGTGTTTCATTTAACGCACAAACTCTGCAGGTGTTGGTGGATGTAATCATTTCAGTTACTTTTAGATTTGTAAACCCACAATACAGTTTCAGTTAGTTATTTTCTTTTAATTGTTTAGTTTAGTCCTTCTTTAGTCCTGGTTTAGTCTTGCTTTAGTCCTAGTTTAGTCCTAGTTTAGTCCTTGTTTAGTCCTGGTTTAGTTCTTGTTTAGTCCTTGTTTAGTCCCAGTTTAGTCCCAGTTTAGTCCTAGTTTAGTCCTAGTTTAGTCCTGCTTTAATCCTAGTTTTATCCTAGTTTAGTCCTAATTTAGTCCTGCGTTAGTCCTAGTTTAGTCCTAGTTTAATCCTAGTTTAGTCCCAGTTTAGTCCTAGTTTAGTCCTGCTTTAGTCGTAGTTTAGACCTAGTTTAGTTCTTGTTTAGTCCTGGTTTAGTTCTTGTTTAGTCCTGGTTTAGTTTTAGTTTAATCCTAGTTTAGTTCTGGTCTAGTCCTGCTTTATTTGATCTATAATTTCAGTTACTTTTAATTGTCCTAGTTTAGTTTAGTCCTGGTTTAGCTCTAGTTTAGTCCTGATTTAGTCCCCCCCCCCATTAAACCAGCATTAATTAAAATTGACACGTGTTTATTTCTCTTTTACCAGATCCTACCAATTCATACACTCCTGGTTTTTGTTAGTTCAGTTGAATTATCTCACACACTTTGTCAATTTAAATATTTATGTCCAGTGCACGACCTCCTCCCAGGCAAGGTTATAAGACTATATATAATATTTTGGATTATTCATGATACCAAAGCAGTCCACAAGCTGCAGCCTTAAGTGCAAACACAAATAAAAACACACACCAAAACTTCCACATTTACCAACTCCAAAAAAAGACAAAACCAAGAGCCTGAATAAACAGTTTATTTGTAATTGAGGTCGTTTTCACACCTGCCTTGTTTGGTTCGTTTAAAATGAACCAGAGTTCGTTTGCTCCTTTGATTCGGACCTTTTGGGCTGGTGTGAATAAAAACCAAAAGTCTCGATCCGGAGCAAACAAGCGGACCGAGACCACCTAAAAAGGTCAGTCTCGGTCCGGTTCCATACGAACTCTGGTGCGGTTCGTTTGAGGTGAGAATGCAGACCGGACTCGATCCGACACAAGTTGGCTTTTTGTACTTAACGAGCTCCTGTCGTATGTCGAGCATTATGGGGAACTGAGGCTGACGAAACAAAACGAAACAAAACGAAACTTACGAGGCTTACTTACGTTTTACGTGAAGAGCAAGAGTCAGAACTTGATGCGCGCACGAGCTCTGTCCTCCGAAGCCGTCTTGCCCTGTGTCTTCATCGTTTGGAAATTGATTGTAAAATAGTGTAAACCTCACGATGCTGCTCAAACATTTGTGCGAACTGTAAAAACTGAGCAAACCATATCGCTATGACGACATTGAAAATAGCAACGCAACGCCATGATTCTCCTCCTTCCTTGTTTGGACAGGGCTCATTTCTGTCCAATGGCTGAGCGACCTCAGCACACGTGCTTTTGTTTATAGATGTTGGTTCGCTTACAAAAAACTGCAGTGTGAAAGCGAACCGCACCAAAATAAAACATAAAAAATTTGGTCCGGACCAAAGCAAGTGAACTATCGGACTTTCCTGGTGTGAAAACGAGTTATTTTACGTTGACACCGGAAGTTGATTTTAATCAATTTTGTCCGGTCAAAGACTTTTTTGTTAAGTCTTACTTCGACCACATCGGGCCAGTTCCCCCTTAGTGGAGTTCTTCTCTCAAACAGAAAACACTCTGTTCCACCTTGTGATGTCATGTGTTAAGACAGGAAGTGCTCCACTGTGTTTTTAAACTCCACAGACCTTCGCTAGAATCATTTGGATGATTTCAGCCCTGGAGTTTCCAATTTCTTCTGAACTAAAAAGGAACTGTTCACTTGAAAACTATCATTTCATGACATCACAAAGTGGGACAGAGCATTTTGAGTTTTGGAGATGTAAACAGACTAATAATAAAGAGTTACTTGACTTATACTGAAATCCTGTGACCCTCTCTATCTGGGACAGGATCGTGCAAGATAAAAATACCATAATATTGTACTTGTTGCACATTAAAAGGCACTGCAAGCTCTAGTCTAAACCAGGACTAAACCAGGTCTAAACCAGGTCTAAACCAGGTCTAAACCAGGACTAAACCAGGTCTAAACCAAGTCTAAACAAGGACTAAACCAGGTCTAAACCAGGACTAAACCAGGTCTAAACCAGGACTAAACCAGGTCTGAACCAGGACTAAACCAGGACTAAACCAGGACTAAACCAGGACTAAACCAGGTCTAAACCAAGTCTAAACCAAGTCTAAACCAAGTCTAAACCAGGACTAAACCAGGACTAAACCAGGTCTGAACCAGGTCTGAACCAGGTCTGAACCAGGTCTAAACCAGGTCTAAACCAGGTCTAAACAAGGACTAAACAAGGACTAAACCAGGTCTAAACTAGGTGTGAACCAGGTCTAAACCAGGACTAAACCAGGACTAAACCAGGACTAAACCAGGACTAAACTAGGACTAAACCAGGTCTAAACCAGGTCTAAACCAGGACTAAACTAGGTCTGAACCAGGTCTAAACCAGGGCTAAACCAGCTCTAAAGTAGGACTAAACTAGGTCTGAACCAGGTCTAAACCAGGACTAAACCAGGTCTAAACCAGGACTAAACTAGGACTACACCAGGGCTAAACCAGATCTAAACCAGGACTAAACTAGGACTAAACCAGTTCTAAACCAGGTCTATGCCAGGTCTAAACCAAGTCTAAAGCAGTACTATACCAGGTCTAAACCAGGTCTAAACCAGGTCTAAACCAGGTCTAAACTAGGTCCAAACCAGGACTAAACCAGGACTAAACCAGGACTAAACCAGGTCTAAACTAGGACTAAACTAGGACTAAACCAGGTCTAAGCCAGGTCTAAACCAGGTCTAAACTAGGACTAAACCAGGACTAAGCCAGGTCTAAATGAGGTCTAAACCAGGACTAAACCAGGACTAAACCAGGACTAAACCAGGTCTAAACCAGGCCTAAACCAGGACTAAACCAGGACTAAACCAGGACTAAACTAGGACTAAACCAGGACTAAACCAGGTACTTGTTGCACTGCCAGCTCTAGTTACTCTAGTTCTGTAGCTCTAGTTTGAGTTACATCTCCTAGAAGTAGTAAAAACATGCTACGATGACAGATAAAACTCTTTTTCAAACATTAAGTAAAGTATACTTGTGCTTACCCTGCACCAGACCTCATCTGTCACATCCATTTTGAGCGTTTCACTTTTGGCTGGCGGCCAGAACAGTGTGTTTGCTGTTTGGAGTGTTCCTGCCGTAGACTGTGTATATAAATGGAATCGGCGCCTCGTTCCAAACATGGAAGTGAGCGTGATCGTGCTTCTGGCTCATGGATCTATTAAAATAACTGGACAGGGCATTGCTAGCTCAGAGCAGTCTGGAATTGGCGTATTGGCCATTCACTGGAAGTTCAGCAAAAGATTCCCTCTTACCCAAAAAGGATTTTTCCCATAGAGTGCAATGTAATGGCGCCTATCAAATTAGTGATGAATGTGTGTGAGTGAGGCTAGGACTGGTGAGTGTGTGTATGGATGTATAAAGATGAATTTTTAAAAATGTTTTTTAGAAAAGACATAGTGACGGTTGGAATTTTATCTGATATGTATGCACATGTGATTATTCTTATGCACTGGTCCATTACCCATCTACAGTCTCTGTTACAGTATATTTAATTAAAGGGATATGCCACCCCCAGGTCAAATTTGGGCATCTCCCCACAGTCCAGAGACTAAAATAAGTGGTGGAAAGCGTTTTCCTGCTCACCCAGCCATTGTCCGAGTCTGTCGCCACTGACCGCCGCGGTATCTCCGCCTTAGACTGGAGTCTAACGTCGCCAGAGAAAGATTTCGGCCAAAAGGAATTAATTTGCTCGATGCTTTTCCCAATTACTTTCTGTGTAGTGCGCATTCATATCGAGTGCAAATAAATGTGCAAATCAACACGGAGAGCTTGCCTTGGTCATTTTGGGTGGGAACTATTTTCCAGTGCGGAATAATACAGCCGAATCACGCAGCACGCTGCCAGGGGAATCCCAGTTACGCACCGGGAAGGGAGTTCCCCTGTTGCACAACGTGGTGCGTGATTCGGCTGTATTCTTCCGCACTGGAAAATAGTTCCCACCCAAAATGACCAAGGCAAGCTCTCCGTGTTGATTTGTACATTTATTTGCACTCGATATGAATGCGCACTACACAGAAAGTAATTGGGAAACGCATCGAGCAAATTAATTCCTTTTGGCCGAAATCTTTCTCTGGCGACGTTAGACTCCAGTCTAAGGCGGAGGAGCTGCAGATACCGCGGCGGTCAGTGGCGACAGACTCGGACAATGGCTGGGTGAGCAGGAAAACGCTTTCCACCACTTATTTTAGTCTCTGGACCGTGGGGAGATGCCCAAATTTGACCTGGCGGTGGCATATCCCTTTAAAGGAGAATTAACTTTTTTTTTTTTTACAATCTGAGCCTTATTTCGGTAATAAAACAAGTTGTTTTACTCACCCATAGCACTTTGGTGTCATTTGGAGCATTTCCGGAGATGTTTTAGTTTAGCGATATCCGTAATGTGAGTTCTCGGGGCACATGTTTGCGGTCTCCAAATAACACAAACTTTAGCACTTTTCAAATCATAGAAGCTCAATGTCTTAGTCTACACTTTCGTCTGAGTCAAAAGTGGCCTGTGATCCAAGATTTATCCATAATTTCGAGTAGATGAGGAGGACAGTGCGGAGACAGTTTTAGGTGCACCAGAGAACAGCCATCAGTTTCGCATTACTTATCAGAATCGTGCGCTGAATCCGCTGGCCTTCTTTCTTTTCCTTTGCTGGTAAAAATCGTCCTGACTGAAGTGGGTACTGCAAACACGATGGTCCAAACGTCTTACAGCTTTGCCTTTCATGTTTGGGTCCCGAGAGCTGAGAGCAAAATCAGCTGTGAGATTAGAGGCCACTTTTGACTCAGACAAAAGTGTAGACTAAGACATTGAGCTTCTATGATTTGAAAAGTGCTAAAGTTTGTGTTATTTGGAGACCGCAAACATGTGCCCCGAGAACTCACATTACGGATATCGCTAAACTAAAACATCTCCGGAAATGCTCCAAATGACACCAAAGTGCTATGGGTGAGTAAAACAACTTGTTTTATTACCGAAATAAGGCTCAGATTGTAAAAAACGTTAATTCTCCTTTAACTGGAAGTTCCACAAACCTACCGGGCGACACTTCCGGCTGTTGTGGAAGTATAATGTCATTGCGTGCACATGGTAGGATCTGACTGGATTTCTCCAAATCCGATCCCGTTATTCGGCGGGTGGTCTGTCCTTAGATCCTAGTGCACATGAAGCTCGTGTAATCGGATAATGGTCAGCGACCTGGCCGGCTCCGCTACGCTATGTGGCGCTGTTGTTCAACTACTTCCAGGTGATGGCGACTCAATAAAAACACAACAAACTATGTGGCGGTGTACAAAGATGGCGCTCGAGGAGTTTGACGGAGCAGCATTGGTGTACGTGTTGTGCATTCTTTCTTCGCAGCCATGATTTCGTCTGTCTTTTCCGGCAACAGTCGCTACTTATGACGGCGTCGGCGCCTCCTGCCACTTCCGGGTTAAATCCCTGGCGAAACTTCCCACGCATGCGCCGTACGCCAATCCGATCCGATATCGTGCACAAGGCGGCACCGAGCGGATTACTATCGGTCTAAGCCAGGAGTTCCAATCGGATTCGGGAAACCAATCCCTATACGATCCTTAGCCTGTGCACATGAATTCGATATGATCCCAATCCGTTTGCAGTCGGATTACACTCGTCCATGTGCACGCAGTGAGTGAAAAACCGTCTCCGCGCTCTCTGTAACTGCCGCCGTCGGACTACTCTTGCTACTACTCTACTCAACTCAAAGCTCGTATAAGTCGTAAATCTTTAGACTGATGTGAGGTTCTGACACATGTAAAAATGTCTCTCTCTGATCTGCTCACTGTACATCTGACCTCGTCCGCTGACTCTTTGATGACCGCATTCCGCCTTTAAAGTAGACGAGATAACAGCATTCCTCTTTAAACGAGACGAGGTGCTGGTCTTTCATGTGCTCGCTCCATCTGGCCCCGGCGTGTTTAGACGGCTCTTTTTCGGGGGGATTTATTTACTTTAGCTCCGTTCGCTGTCAGAGCCATCCTTCACGTTACCCACAGCGTTTGATCTGACTTTGTAATAAGAAAAGAAGTCAAATTTAATTTTTTTTGTGTTCTCGCAGCACCCTCTGAGGTTTTATAGCGCGCGTGTGAGCCGTGGTGATGTAATGATGGTGAAATTTAAATTAAAACGCATTCCTGACCTATGCACAAAGTATGGAAATAAAGACTTGGCAAAAATAATTCCCTCTTTTTATGGGAAGCTGTTTTATAGTTTGAAATCCCTGTTAACAAAAGCTTATCTGCTGCTTCTGGACGTTCACTTTTATAACACATCGCTACAGTTTAAAGTCCTACACCTGGGGCCCGTCACCTGCTTGTTTCTGCTCTGGAATGTTCCGCAGTGTGACTTTAAACAGCTCTACTTTACATTTATTCAGTCACAGGTGGTTTTAGAGCTCAAAAATACCTAGAAAAACAGACATTCTGACTGTGAGAGGGATCGTCTCTCCACAGATCTGACCTGGAACTTGGTCTGGTTTGGTTGTCTGTGAGTTTGGTCTCCATGGAGATAGAAAGATTTAATGTCATAATGTTGAACATTCCAGGCAAAGCAAAAAGTATACTATTCAGTGTTGTTAAATGCAACATTCTAAGGGCTTTTTTTCCCTCATTCAGAAGTTTTTAAATTGTTAATCGCTATAGTAACAGTCTAATGTCCACTACTCTTGTTGTTTTAGCTCGTCAACTCTTTTGTTTTCCAAACTCGTCGGGGACCACCACAGGGGCCCATCGCTCAGACAGGAGCTTCCCCTTTCCCCCTGCTACAGTCTGTCAAAAGTATCAAAAACCAGATCTAAACCAGGACTAAACCAGGTCTAAACCGGGACTAAACCAGGTCTAAACCGGGACTAAACCAGGTCTAAACCAGGTCTAAACCAGGTCTAAACCAGGTCTAAACCGGGTCTAAACTGGGACTAAACCAGGTGTAAACCAGGACTAAACCAGGTCTAAACCAGGTCTAAACCAGGACTAAACCAGGACTAAACTAGGACTAAACCAGGTCTAAACCAGGTCTAAACCGGGTCTAAACTGGGTCTAAACCGGGACTAAGCCAGGTCTAAGCCAGGTCTAAGCCAGGTCTAAGCCAGGTCTAAGCCAGGTCTAAACCAGGTCTACTCCAAGTCTAAACCAGGACTAAACCAGGTCTAAATCGGGTCTAAACCCGGTCTAAACCAGGACTAAACCAGGTCTACTCCAAGTCTGAACCAGGACTAAACCAGGAATAAAACCAGGTCTAAACCAGGTCTCAACCAGGTCTCAACCAGGTCTCAACCAGGTCTCAACCAGGTCTCAACTAGGTCTAAACCAGGTCTCAACCAGGTCTAAACTAGGACTAAACCAGGTCTAAACCAGGTCTAAACCAGGACTAAACCAGGTCTAAACCAGGTCTAAACCAGGTCTAAACCAGGACTAAACCAGGTCTAAACCAGGTCTAAACCAGGACTAAACCAGGTCTAAACCAGGTCTAAACCAGGACTAGACTAGGACTAAAACCCTGTTGTTTAGATCTGAAATGTGATTCTTGTATTTGTTTGTCAGTTTAGATTTGAGTCTTTTCTGTACAGGCTCCTTCGAATGCTTTATAAGAGCTGCTTTTACAACTTTACAACTATTTTAAAATCAGTTTCAGGCCCTATAAGAAACAGAATGACACATTTATTTTGTTTTATCTGTTCACGAGCATAAACAATCTGGACTTAAAGGCGCACTGTACACTACTGCATTTTATTGTTGTGCCTGGGTGAGGTGTGGCCAGGAATGTTCCACACTATTTTCATTCAACTTCAAATATTGATTCAATTTTACGTGTGTTTTTATCGTTCAAAAATACACTGAAATGAGCGTGCTTGCCTCTCCGCAGATCTGACCCATAAATTGGCCTGGTGGCATTGTTGTCTCCATGGAGATGGGGAAAAATAAGGTTCAAATCAACCGCAAACCACACGATTAGTTGATAGAAAAGTATGGTATAAAATCTCCTATTATTTAATTTCTCCACCAGAAAAGTTACATAATGGAGCTTTACCTCATTCATTTGGATGACTAAACGCTAAACGTGCCTGTCTCCATGGAGATTGAAAAGCTGAATGCTGTAGAACATTCAGGAAAAGCAACAAAAAACAAAACAAAACAAAACTGCTTTTAAAATACGACAAGCAGGTAGTGGACCTTCCACTAAAAAAAGTTACACAATGCAGCTTTAATAATCACCATTTTGCACAAAAAATATGAGAGAAAACCACACGCTTTAATCCTGGTTCAGTCCTGGTCTAGTCCTGGTCTAGTCCTGGTCTAGTCCTGGTCTAGTCCTGGTCTAGTCCTGGTCTAGTCCTGGTCTACACAAAAAATATGAGAGAAATCTGCTCCAAACCACACGCTTTAGTCCTGGTCTAGTCCTGGTCTAGTCCTGGTTTAGTCCTGGTTTAGTCCTGGTTTAGTCCTGGTCTAGTCCTGGTCTAGTCCTGGTCTAGTCCTGGTCTATACAAAAAAATGAGAAAAATCTGCCCCAAACCACACGCTTTGTCTGTAGAAGGTTCCGCAGTGTGGTATCAAACCTCTCTATGTCCATTTGTTTAATTTCTCCACCTGAAAAGTTACATAATGGAGCTTTACCTCAACACTAACCACAGCTGTTTGAAAACGACTTTGGTTTTTTGTTTTCGAGTTTCCTCCCCGAGCGTACGGTTGTGTTGTACGTTTTGTAACTCCGCTCTCATTGAATCGTGAGAAAACTTTGCCAAGCTAATTTTGAAGCTAACCGCGTGTGTGGCGGTGTTTACGTCCGACCAGCTCCGCCGCGCACATTATCCAATCAAATAAATAGCTACTTTCAAACGGGAGAATTAGTGTTCCGGGATCATGAAGTCCTCCGCAGCTTTATTTAATGACATCTCTGGAGCCGATGTGGGGAAGAAGTCTCCAATTATACCTCGTCTTCTAAACCCTGTCGTGAGAAGAGCGCAGGGCTGTTATCCTGAAAACTGCAACGCTTTCTCTCTCCCAGAAACTTTTTATTCCTGTTTTCAAGAGCCCATGTTAAGCTATTTTATGATGTATGTTCTAAAATAGTTTCCTTATCATAAACGGACCGGAGTTGTGTTTTGTTTCACATGTTTAACCCTTGTGCCATGTTGAAAATATGTGCACACTGGGAGTGTTTCGTGCAATTTGTGTATTTCGGTTTTTAAACTGACATAAAATCATCAAACATTAAAGGGATAGTGCGTTTTTTTTATTTTTTATTTTTATTAATGTGAATCTGTATGGCTTCTAAAGATGGGAATTGATAAGATTTTTACGATTCTGATTACATTACAGATACTGCTTAACGATTCGATTCTTTATCGATTCTCTTATTGATTCTAATTTGGGGAAAAAAGGAGAACAAACTGTTTGATTAGTACCAAGATTGGCACTAGTCCTGGTCTAGTCTTGGTCTAGTCCTGGTCTAGTCCTGGTTTAGTCCTGGTCTATTCCTGGTCTATTCCTGGTCTAGTCCTGGTCTAGTCCTGGTCTAGTCCTGGTCTAGTCCTGGTCTAGTCCTGGTCGAGTCCTGGTCTAGTCCTGGTCTAGTCCTGGTCTAGTCCTGGTCTAGTCGAGGTCTAGTCGAGGTCTAGTCCTGGTTTAGTCCTGGTCGAGTCCTGGTCGAGTCCTGGTCGAGTCCTGGTCTAGTCGAGGTCGAGTCCTGGTCTAGTCGAGGTCGAGTCCTGGTCTAGTCGAGGTCTAGTCCTGGTTTAGTCCTGGTTTAGTCCTGGTTTAGACCTGGTCTAGTCCTGGTTTAATCCTGGTCTAGTCCTGGTCTAGTCGAGGTCTAGTCGAGGTCTAGTCCTGCTTTAGTCCTGCTTTAGTCCTGTTTTAGTCCTGTTTTAGTCCCGGTTTAGTTCACAGGCTAATCCGGTAAATTAGCCAGGACAGTTAATAAAGCTTGTTTTTCTTCTCAAAACATTTGTCCAAAAAGTGATATATTTGCATCACAAACAGTTGTCCGCTAAAAATTCAGCAGCCTAATTCGCATTGGGGTTATTTTCTCTCGAGTCGTATCACTGCGCGCAGATTAGCTCATTAGCCTGTTCACTTGTAAGCGGATGTTTACAGCGGATGCAGTACGGCGACATCCGCCGTAAACCCCAATGCGAATTATGGTGCTAAATTTTTAGCGGACAACTGTTTGTGACATAAATATATCACTTTTTGGACAAATGTTGTTTTGAGAAGAAAAACAAGCTTTATTTACTGTCCTGGTTAACTTACCAGAACTATGTTCGCGAGCTACGGAACCGGAGCAGAACTGGGCCCAGATCACGCTGTCATCAGTAAATCAGTGTTAATCTCACGACACTGTTGACGGGGAAGCCATACAGATTCACATAAAAAACAAAAAAAAAAAAAACAAAAAAAAAAAACGCACTATCCCTTTTAAAGTAAAAACAGTTAAGATATAAGATATGCCTTTATTAGTCCCACAGTGGGGAAATTCCAGTGTTGCAACGCACAGATCAAGAACAGTTATAAAATGATATAATAATAATAATAGCATCAAAACACACTTTTACCAGAATCATTTGGATAATTTCAGCCCTGGAATTGCCAAACTCTACTGAAGGTAAAAGGAGCTGTTCACTTGAACGCCACCACCGCATGACATCAGATAATATGAGCTTTGGAGATGCAGACAGACTAATAATAAAGTGTTACTCAAACATGCGAATGAAACAAAACACAACTCCAACATGTCTAATCCGACCTGCCGTTTCACCAGCATTTGTTTTTGAACGGTATTATGTTGTCAAGGCTGTATCAAACCGGCCCAGATGTTGGTTTGATAGACAAGGTGCCGGCTCCACCTGCTATTGAGCTAAAATGAGCCAATTTTCATATCCAAGTTCATATAATTATACGTATTGTACGGATTAGGTTTTGGTGCTGTCGGACATGTTTCCAGGTTTGGCTGTATTTGTTTTCATTGGAGCCTCATTTGTCAAGCGTTTTGCTCATGTGCTAAACGGTTAAACACGTCAAACGCCTAAATCATGAAAGTGTAATGAGATCTTTAAGATGAATCCAATGATGACGTCGTATTTTTCAATGGCCTGTGCTCATTGTGATTTTTACTTCTGCTTTACTTTCTTTAAAGAGCTAAACACGCTAAATGACAAAACAAGCTAAATGACAAAACAAAAAAGCCTAAACATGATAATGACAAAACAAGCTAAATGACAAAACAAGCTAAAAGGCTAAACACGCTAAATGCCACAACAAGCTAAATGACAAAACAAGCTAAAAGGCTAAACATGGTAAATGACACAACAAGCGAAAAGGCTAAACACGCTAAATGACACAACAAGCGAAAAGGCTAAACACGCTAAGTGATACAACAAGCGAAAAATGCTAAAAATGACACAACAAGCGTAAAGGCTAAACACGCTAAATGACACAACAAGCGAAAAGGCTAAACACGCTAAATGACACAACAAGCGAAAAGGCTAAACACGCCAAGTGATACAACAAGCGAAAAGGCTAAAAACATGCTAAAAGGCTAAACACGCTAAATAACACAACAAGCGAAAAGGCTAAACACGCTAAATGACACAACAAGCCAAAAGGCTAAACACGCTAAACATGCTAAATGACACAACAAGCTAAAAGGCTAAACACGCTAAATGACACAACAAGCGTAAAGGCTAAACACGCTAAGTGACACAACAAGCTAAATGACACAACAAGCTAAAAGGCTATACACGCTAAATGACACAACAAGCTAAAAGGCTAAACACGGTAAATGACACAAGCGAAAAGGCTAAACACGCTAAGTGACACAACAAGCTAAAAGGCTAAACATGCTAAATGAGACAACAAGCCAAAAGGCTAAACATGCTAAATGACACAACAAGCTAAAAGGCTAAACACGCTAAATGACACAACAAGCTAAAAGGCTAAACACGCTAAATGACACAACAAGCGAAAAGGCTAAACACGCTATATGACACAACAAGCGAAAAGGCTAAACACGCTAAATGACAGCAAGTTAAAACGCTAAACAAGATTAAGTCTTTATTTGGTCTCACACACAGTGACACACGGGATAAATTTGACTTCTGCATTTGACCCATCCTTTTTCAGGAGCAGTGAGCAGCTGTCTTTCGGCGCCTGTGGGGCAGTACCATGAAGGGTCTTGCCCAAGAACCCACACTGGCTAGCTCATTGGCGGGGGATTTGAACCCACATCCCCCCGGGGAAAGTCAGTGACTTACCAGTTGAGCTAACCAGCCGTACTAACACAACAAGCTAAAAGGCTAAACATGCTAAATGACACAAGCTAAAAGGCTAAACACGCTAAATGACACAACAAGCGAAAAGGCTAAACACGCTAAATGACACAACAAGCGAAAAGGCTAAACACGATAAGGCTGCGCCCCATTACTCTGTCTTACCCCTTCCCCTTTATCTACATCTTGCCCCTCGATATCGAGCTGAGAGGGCTCGGGGTATGAATGTTCCCTCAATAAATAGGACACCACTCGACCGTTTGCGTCATCGTCCCTCGCCTCTACCTGAGCTGCTACGTCTACAGAGGCGACAACAACTGATGCAAACAAACGTAAACAAAATGTCAAGGATTATCGGGTACCTCAACTCAACAAAAAAACTAGCTTGTTTATGCATGAAAGTTCTATTAAAACGATAACGTCGGCTAAACAGACTCCGCGACAACTAAAAGTAACGTAGAACATAAGCGTCATAATTGTAAACCTGCTAAACTGTTAATCGATAATTACAACTGCTGAAAATACATTTATGAGACTCCTCGGCTGGTCGATGTGACGCTGTTATCCTGATCCCAAAACCTGCCTGCGCTTGTAGGCGTACCCCTTCGTTTCAGGTCTGGTCAAGAGCTTACTACATTTCAAGGGGTATGTAGCCCGAGGTCATGGCCCGAGCCCTTGATCAAAATTAGAATCGGGACACCCCTTGCCCTCACGTGAACGAGCAAAACCAAGGGGTAGGGGTAAGACGAAGGGGTAAGACAGAGGAATGGGACGCAGCCTAAATGACAAAACAGGCTAAAAGGTTAAACATGCTAAAAGTGGAGCAAGTCTTCCCAAAGGTAAATTGTGTAAAACCTGCCCACAAACTGTTTTTATTTCTCTATTTTGCCCTTAAATCCAGATATGAACATTAACGCACCAAGGTTCCTCCAGTTAGCATTAGCAACAGGAATGATTGACGGCGCGTCAGCAGGAAGGGGCGTTACCTTCAATAACCTCTCTCTGGATTGCATCTTTTGTTGCTATAATACTTGCGATCGGAATTCCTCATATTGAACTCGGCTGCAGAGTCCCTCCTACAGCTGCAGGCCTCGATGAGCTTAATTTGACTGGAGCTAAAGGCTGTGGGCGACGTCTGTGGAGGTGAAGGCTGTGGGTGACGTCTGCGGATCTGAAGTCTGTGGAGCTGAAGTCTGCGGATCTGAAGTCTGTGGAGCTGAAGTCTGTGGAGCTGAAGTCTGTGGAGCTGAAGTCTGTGGAGCTGAAGTCTGTGGAGCTGAAGTCTGTGGAGCTGAAGTCTGTGGAGCTGAAGTCTGTGGAGCTGAAGGCTGTGGAGCTGAAGGCTGTGGAGCTGAAGGCTGTGGAGCTAAAGGCTGTGGAGCTAAAGGCTGTGGAGCTAAAGGCTGTGGAGCTAAAGGCTGTGGAGCTAAAGGCTGTGGACGACGTCTGTGGAGCCGGCGTTCACTTGTTTTCAGTGTGTGGAGCTCAGATTGATCATGTGTAAAACTCTGTTCTGATCAACACTTTATACAGTTTGAGTCAGTTTAGATCAAAACTCTTGTATTGAATATTTTAGACCTGATTTCACATCTCCCACTTTACGCCCTCCTCCTTTTTCTCCTTCTCCTTTATGTCCTCCTCGTCCTCCTGATCCTCCTTCTTTTCCCTCCTCCCCTCTCCCTCTCCCCTCCTCCTACCCTCTCTTCTCCCCCTCCTCTCTTCCTTGTCTTCCACCTCCTCCTCTCCCTCCTCCTTCTCTCCTCCTCTCCTCCACCTCTCCTTCTCTCCTCCTTCTCTCCTCCTCCTCTCCCTTCTCCTTCTCTCCTCCTCTCCTCCACCTCTCTTTCTCTCTTCCTCTCTCCCCTCTCCTTCTCTCCCCCTCTCCTCCTCTTGTTTGCTCCTCTCCTCCTCTCTCCTCCCCCTCTCTTCCTCTCATTTGCTCCTCTCCCTCCTCCTTCTCCTCCCCCTCTCCTTCTCTCCTCCTTCCTTCTCTCCTCCTTCCTCCTCTCCCTCTTTCCTCCTCCTCCTTTCCTCCTCTCCCTCTCTCCTCCTCTCCCTCTCTCCCTCTCTCCCTCTCCTCCTCTCCTGTCTTCACTCAGACACATTCTGACCTGTTGGAGTGTCTCTGATTCAGATTTATCGCCTGCTGCTTTTGGGTTTATGTAACACAAATGTGTCAGTACAAAGTGTGAATCACAGACGCCTGTGTGTAGCTCCGAGCGCTGTGAGGTGTGTGTGTGTGTGTGTGTGTGTGTGTGTGTGTGTGTGTGCGTGCGTGCGTGTCTGTCTGTGTGTGTGTGTGTGCATCTGGCATCTGTGTTTGTGTGTGTGTGTGTGTGTGTGTGTGTGTGTAGCTCCGAGCGCTTTGAGGGAAAGGTGTGTGTGTGTGTGTGTGCGCGCGCGCGTCTGTGTGTGTATGTGTGTGTGTGTATATCTGTGTGTGTGTGTGTGTATTTGTGTGTATCTCTGTGTGTGTGTATGTGTGTGTGTATATATCTGTGTGTGTGTGTATAAGATAAGATAAGATAATCTTTTATTTGTCCCACAATGGGGAAATTGCAGTGTCACAACGCAAGTTTCAGAAACAGTTGGAAAAAAAGAGCATGCATCAAAAATTAAGATAAATAATAAGTATGTACAATCAACTAAAAAAAAAACACACACAACACTGTAAGGTTAAAAGGCACAGGAACGCTGCACAATAAATGTCTTTGATTCTGAGCAGTGAACAAACAGCAGTTAAAGTGACTCCAGTATAGTAATATATAATATCACTACAATAAAGTGACTCAGACGATTGTGTACAGTGCAGTGATGGACAGTGGTTGTTACACAAATAAGTAGCAGGTAAAGTGACTTTAAATAATATTGCACATGTAATTATTACTATGGAGATGACACATGGTTGCTATGGAGATGAACATGACTAGCATTGATCATTGTATCATTGTCTGACAGCAGCAGGAAGGAAAGATCTGCGAAATCTCTCTTTAACACATCGAGGGTGAGTCAGTCTGTCACTGATGCTGCTCTCTAGAGCCGACAGAGCGTCCTGCAGGGGGCGACACTCATGGTCCAGCATAGACATGAGTTTAGCCAGGACCCTCTTGCCCCCCACCTGCTGCACCGAATCCGAGTATATGTGTATATCTGTATGTGTATATCTGTGTGTATCTGTGTGTGTATGTGTATATCTGCCTGTGTGTGTGTGTATATATATCTTTGTGTGTGTGTATCTGTGTGTATATGTGTGTGTATATATCTGTGTGTGTGTGTGTGTGTATATCTGCCTGTGTGTGTGTGTGTGTGTGTGTATATCTGCCTGTGTGTGTGTGTGTCTGTCTCTGTGTGTGTAGCTCCGAGCGCTTTGAGGGAAAGGTGTATGTGTGTGCGTGCGTCTGTCTGTGTGTGTGTGTGTGTGTGTGCGTCTGTGTGTGTGTGTGTGCATCTGTGTATGTGTGTGTGTATATGTGTGTGTGTGTATATATATGTGTGTGTGTGTGCGTCTGTGTGTGTGTGTGTATGTGTGTGTATATCTGTGTGGGTGTATATGTGTGTGTATATATCTGTGTGTGTGTGTATATCTGTGTGTGTGTATATGTGTGTATATATCTGTGTGTATATGTGTGTGTGTGTGCATGTGTGTGTGTGTATATATCTGTGTCTGTGTATCTGTGTGTGTGTATGTGTATATCTGTGTGTATCTGTGTATATTGTATGTGTGTGTGTGTATATGTGTGTGTGTATATTTGTGTGTATCTCTGTGTGTGTATATATCTGCCTGTGTAGTGTGTGTGTGTGTGTGTGTGTGTGTGTGTGTGTGTGTGTGTGTGTGAGACTAAAACTACCAGAGTCGCTCTAAAAACTAATTAAAACTGAATTAGAGCAAAAAAAAAAAAAAAAGTCAAACCAAGCTAAAAGTGAAGTATAATGAACATCCAGAACTATTTTAACCTTGGCATGAGCGCTTGGACTGATCACAGGAAAATGAAAATGCGCTCTTGAAATCACTTTTGCAATTTTTTTTGTTTTGTCTTCAGGCGATCTTAAAACGTTATTGTGTTTGCTAATGTGTGCGTCGCGTCGCCATGGTAACCGCTGAACAGAATAGCCCATTTTCAGCAGTATATCATCTCCACGTTATTGTGACAGGCTCTCGGGCTGTAAATCTCCGGATTCGCATTTCTCCGGTTTGGTGTTTTGACCCGGATTCGGCTCACGTCCTCTGCTCCCATTGGTCTGATTTTGATTATTTACATGTTTTTTATTTGTAACTATGGTTCAGACTTGACACGCACGCGACTCCGGCGCTGCACGTACAAGTGTAAAACTGATCTGAGGCAGGCGCATGAGGTAATGGGCCAATTTTCTATAATTTTCCAGTGCCAATCCTCCAGGCACCAGAGAAACCATCTGGATTAAGAGTGCATAGTGTTTCTTAATCTAATCAAACAGCCAAATATCCTGTTATTTTAAGGGGAAAACCTGCTAACTCTCCACAAACATGTCCTGAAATGCTCCAGATTATTGCTTTAGTTCATCCGTTCAGATTTCTCTGTTTCAGACATGCACTGTGTGAACTGAAGTCCTATTTGAACACACAAACTGCATATCAAAGTCATCTTTATTGTCAAAAACCATATGTACAGGTCGCACACACAGGATTTGAAATTGCAGCGCCCCCTAGGCCCACAGTGAACATAAAACATCTGATAAACAAGACAATAAACACCATGACTAAAACATCACATATACCCCATATCTAGACCCCCCCTCCTAGACTTTGATTGACCGATACTTTGCATTATTGACCAACTGTTAAAATAATCTCTCAGATTACAGCTGCACATGTAACTGCTCAAATGTTTACACTTCCTGTTTGCACTATATCAACCATGTGCAAACAATGGTGGCCATACCTGCCTGTCAAAGCCTGATCTCGTCAGATCTCAGAAGCTCAGCAAGACAGGGCCTGGTTAGTACTTGGATGGGAGACCATTGGGAATTCCAGGAGCCACAGGGGGGCGCCAGTCGCAAAAACTGTCCTTGTGTCCTTAGGCAAGTCCCACATTGCCTAGTGTGAAAGTGGTGTGTGTGTGAGTGTTGGAGGTTGTCGGAGGGGCTGATGGCGCAGATTGGCAGCCTCGCTTCTATCAGTCTGCCCCAGGGCAGCTGTGGCTACAAAATTAGCTTACCACCACCAAGTGTGGGGTGGATGAACAATGAACTGTAAAGGGCTTTGGGTGTCATGAAAGGCGCTGTATAAATACTATGAATTATTATTATTATGAATTACACTTCCTGTTTGCACTATATCGACCATGTTTGCACACCGTTTTACTACTGACAGTTGCACATAAAACTAATGTTGCACATTATCTGTAAATATGTACATAGCACCTAGACTATATTTTTCATAGTGTATATTCGGTAAAGATTGTTTCTATTTTTTACATGCGTCTCTTTATCTTATTTATCTATTTTATTTTTTTGCATGCTCTTGGCATCCAGTGTGGGCAGCAAAATAAGAATTTCATTGTACAGGGAAACGTGTTTGTTTACTGTGCATATGACAATAAAAGGTTTTAATCTTGAATCTATACCTGTAACAAAAGTACAGTAAACTTGTATATAATACAAATAGGTAAAACACAATGTGTAGCGCAATAAAGCTAAATTTAAGCATCAGTGCCATTTAAGTGTCATTTAAGCAGCAGTGTAGGTGTCATTTAAACAGCAGTGTCATTTAAGCAGCAGTGCCAGTGTCATTTAAGCAGCAGTGTCATTTAAGCAGCAGTGTCGGTGTTATTTAAATGTAATTTAAGCAGTAGTGTCAGTATCATTTCAATGTCATTTAAGCAGCTGTGTCAGTGTCATTTAAGCAGCAGTGCAATTTAAGCAGCCGTGTCAGTGTCATTTAAGTAGCAATGTTATTTAAGCAGCTGTGCCAGTGTCATTTAAGCAGCCGTGTCATTTAAACAGCAGTGTCAGTGTCATTTAAGCAGCAGTGTAGGTGTCATTTAAGCGTCAGTGTCATTTAAGCGTCAGTGTCATTTAAGCGTCAGTGTCATTTAAGCAGCAGTGTCGGTGTTATTTAAATGTAATTTAAGCAGTAGTGTAAGTATCATTTAAGTGTCATTTAAGCAGGAGTATCATTGTCATTTAAATGTCATTTAAGCAGCCGTGTCAGTGTCAATTAAGCAGCAGTGTCATTTAAGCATCAGTGTCATTTAAGTAGCAGTGTCATTTAAGCATCAGTGTCATTTAAGTAGCAGTGTCATTTAAGCAGCTGTGTCAGTGTCATTTAAGCAGCCGTGCCATTTAAACAGCAGTGTCAGTGTCATTTAAGCAGCAGTGTGATTGGGAGAGAGTTGAGCATCCTGACAGCTTGGTAGATGAAGCTGTCTTTCAGTCTGCTGGTCTTGGCCCTGAGGCTCCTCAGTCTCCTTCCTGATGGCAGCAGACTGAAGAGGCAGTTGGATGGGTAAGTGGGATCACCCAGAGGGCTTTGCGGGTGAGGCGGGTGCGGTAGATGTCCTGCAGGGAGGGGAGAGACACCCACGATTCTCTCAGCTGCTCTCACTACTCAGTGTAGCTTTTTCCGGCAGGACACGGTGCAGGTGCCATACCACACAGTGATGTAGTTGGTGAGGATGCTCTTTATGGTGCCTCTGTAGAAGGTGCTCATGATGGGAGCTGGGGCTCTGGCTCTCTTCAGCTTGCAGAGGAAGTCACTGATCTTAACGTTAACAATTTGATTTATTTTACTGTTATTGTTTTTTTACACTTAAAATCCCCATATTCTGCTAAATCAACCTTTTGAGTTGTTAACCATGTTGCTTTCTTATTAAAAACCTACATGTGACATCTAAAATCAATGCAAAATGACTTTAAAGCCACACTGCGTCACTTTTTTTTTACAACTAAATTAATAATAATACGAGTAAAAGCATGTGTTTGTTTTTTCTTTTTGGTTGTCTTTATTGCACTGGAAAACATGGAAAAACCTGCGTCCTTACTGTGACCAAGCTCGCATCTCCACAAACCTGACTCTTATTAACAATATCCCAGAGTATAAAACGTATCTAGCTCTCATGATTTTTTATTTTATTTTATTTTATAATTTGATGAATAGAAACGAGACGCACACAGCTCCAAACCTCACACAGAGGATTGGTCGGCTGTAAATCGAACCAATTCTACAAAATGGACTTTTCAGAGCTGTTAGCATGCTAGTTGTTGTTAGTTTAACCACGACGGCAAACTCCAAAGTTGTGAAAAGTATTCAGAAACTCATCGTTGTGAAGAATTAGAATGTTCTGAATGCAGAAGGTAAGAGAGGAAGAACTTTAGACCACTGGAAACGGTTTACAATGAACCAATTCTGTTTTTCGCGTTTTCAAGATGGAAAAAATCAGGTTCAGCGACTTTTATCTGCACAAATGAACAGATTGTAGGAGAACAAAATAGATTTTTGTCATGCACATTTTAAAACAAAGTAAGTCTTACCTCAAACAAAAACACTCTGTTCCACCTTGTGATGTCACCTGGTAATACAGGAAGCGCTCCACTGTGTTTTTAAACTCCACACACCTTCACTGGAATCGTGTGGACCATTTCAGCCCTGGATTTTCCAATCTCTACTGAAGTAAAGGTAAAAAAAGGAGCCGTTTTAACTTGAAAACTGCCACTTGATGACATCACAAGGTGGAACAGAGCGTTTGGAGCTTTGGAGATGTAGACAGTTTAATAATAAAGAGTTACTCAAACACGTGAATGAAACAAAACCCGACTCCAGTTCTGTTTTTGAGGAGGTGTCATTATAACATGTCTTAAAGTTCATTAGAGTCGGTTTAGTGTCATTCAGAACCTTTAAGCCTCCGGCAGTCCAGGTTCAGTTGTGGTTGTAAAACAATTTTAAACCCAAATTCAAAAGTTCAAGACTCCGTGCACGGCTTCCAGGCGCTGGTAACCGCAGGTGCACTCAACAATTCCAAAAAAAGAGACCTTGCTTGACTTGAATGTTTATCCTCATCTCTCGCCTAATAAAGAGTCAAGTCAAGCAAGTGTGCGGTAAGGGCCTGTTTACACGAGAACGCTTACGGATAAAAACTAGGGATGCACCGATGTGAACATTTTAGCCGATACCGATATCCGATATTAATGTTGCTGGTATCGGCCGATGCCAATATTTATTTATTTTTAATTTTGAGATAACATTTTATACAGACTGAAAATCATGCAAAATTAATTTTTGAATATCTTCTTTTATTTTCAAAACTTGTTTTGACTCCTGATTTTTTTTTTTTTTTTAGTGTAACATTGTGTTTTGCGTCCTGATTTGCTAAAGGACCTTTGCCGATTGATGTTATAGATGGGGGACTTGGAGGGGGGGCTGGGACCAGAGTGGAACTAGACCAGGACCAGACCGGGACTAGACCAGGACTAGACCAGGACTAAACGTGGACTAAACCAGGTCTAGACCAGGCCTAACCTGGACTGGACCAGGACTAAACCTGGACTAAACCAGGACTGGACCAGGTCTAAACCAGGATTAAACCACCACGTGCAGCTCTTTGCCTGAGGCTCCTCGGACTGCGTGCCTCCCCTCGGGACCGCAGTCATGAACGAACGCAAGAGCCGCACGAAAACCAGGCAAAGAGCTGCACGCGGTGGTTTAATCCTGGTTTAGACCTGGTCTAGATGAAGCACGGTTTGGGCACGGGTCTCGTGCTTGCAGCCCCGCACCGGTCATGCGCGGATCACGGATTTGAACACGATGAGCACACACTTCTCCGCCCATTTTGTTGAAAATCTACAAAAGTTTGAGTGTTTAAATGAGAGAGAAATGTGAGAAAATGTTAATTCGAGGGATTACTGTACTGACAAATATCGGTCGTTAATAACGGCCCACTTTTACACATCGGGCCGATACCGATATGTAAACATTTTGCAATATCGGCTGATACTGATGTTAATGCCGATATATCGTGCATCCCTAGTAAAAACGACAAAATATTTTATCGGAAGTGCCTTTCGTTTACACCAGTGGTTCCCAACCTTTTTTGGCCTGTGACCCCATTTTGACATCACACATTTCTGGCGACCCCATAGATGTTTTTTTTTTTTCATGTTTTTTTTTCATGTTTAAGTCTCAGCCTCAGTCGCAATATTGTGTCAAATGGTTCGACATGTCTGAGGCCTCGGAGAAACACTGACCTCTAGTGAACAAATTTAACCATTGCAAACCAACACACAACCCATGATCTGGGAAGTTCCCAAATGGATGGATGGGAATGGATCGCTTTTTTCCACTTGTAGATGCCATTGAAAATGAAACAAACGCCAAAAGTCGCCAAAATCACCACTAACGTCACACAATACTCCTCACTACCCAACATTTTTAAGAAATATTTGTGCATCTTTTATACTGTAGCAGTTTAGCGCTTGTCAAACCAAGGAAGCGAGTTGAACACTCTGAACCAAACGCAGAGCGGAACATTCGCTGAGCCAATGAAACGCTTCGATACACTGAAGCGATTGACACGCAGAGCGAAGCAGCGGGGGGAGGGGCCGACACCTCGACGCTTTGGTCACGTGAGCGGATGCTGCGAAAGAACGAGACGTGCTCCGGAGCTCACTAGTTATTGTGACTGCACTGCTCCGTACATTTCAGGCGACCCCGTTTGAATTCTAGGCGACCTGAAGGTTGAAAAACCCTGGTTTAGACGGTGACGGCGTTTTGGGGGCTTAGAAATGCAAAAAACTGAAATTGCCCTCCAAAGTGGAAAACTTGAATACGCTCCGCCGTTGCAGTGTAGACAAAAACGCTACGGCAGAGCATATTCAAGTTTTCCACGTACGCATTTATGTCACATACATGCGACAGTAGTAGTTCATTGCTTTGTCGTCTAACGTGGTCTGAAGCAATAGTTGAACTTCTTCGTCTGACAACAAAAAATTTTTTGCTACCGGTAGCCATGTTTTGTTTTGCTTTTCGCGGCGCAGATGAGAAGGAAGATTCTATGCATGCACGTGAACATAGTGATAATGTATCACAACACCACCTAGCCGCCTTCCATGCATACCCAATCCAATTCCACACACTTTTGCGTCACCATATGCACGCAGATTTCCTCCCGAAAACGCTCGCCTAAACGCGGGATAAAAAGTGAAGACGCGACGCCACTTTTGCGTCAGACCGTCGTCATATAAACGTAGCCTAAACCTTCTCTTTTTTGGAACCATTTTAAACCCGTGCAGGATATATTCAGTATTTTTACATTTTTATAGACAGCTTAAAGGTCACTCTAGCTTTCCCTGGTCCCTCCCCCAGACCCTGTTGGTTCTTTAGCCCAGACAGAGTCCTCACTTTGGGGCTGAGGTGTTGGATCTCCTCCCTCCTGTCTCCAAGGACCTCCAGTGGTTGGTTTCGTGGCAGGACAAAAGGAGCAGAGGATCAGGCAGGCGCAGGCAGGTGCTGAGGATTATGAGGCGTTTTTCATGATCAGATTTCTTTTGTGCGTGTCGAATCTGTGTATCACCGTTTTTTCCTTTTAAAAGGCTTTGCTTCTGTTGTAATCCAAATAATTAAAAGTGCTTAAAGGCGAACCTGCTTGATTCCACTGACATGTTATCGCTTTGCCTGTTCCATGCCATGTTCCACGGTATGACTTTAAACATGTCCATCCAGCGTTCATTCATTACGGGTGTTTCGGTTGCTCAAAAATACAATAATTCCTCTGTGAATGGGCGAATCTCCACAGATCTGAGCTGTAATGTAGCCTGTTACCTGCTCGTCTCCTTCATGACCTTCATGAAAGCTTTAATCCATATTGTGGAACATTATAGACAAAGCAATGACATTTCCATGGAGACAAGCAGATGGCGGATTCTCCACTAGAAATGTTCCTGAAACAGAGCAAAACATGGTCTATGTAGTTCTGTTTTTGAATTTAAAGCGCGTATGACAGGTTTTAGTCCAAAATTTTACAAGGCGCAATTTATGCAAGAAACATATTTTTTTGATACTTTACATGATTCCAACAAAATAAAGGTGTTTTCTCTTATTTGTATTTGTCAGATGAGAATTTCTGAGTTTTTCTAGGTTACAGTTATTTAATTCTCAGATGTGATGTCACGATTTGGAACCAGGAAGTAAAATTTTAAAGTGAAAAATTACCAAACTGGGAAAACGAGTGTGAATGTTTTCGCAAAAATCTTAAATACAAAGATCGTAAATGTGCTTGAGTAAAATCAGTACCTGAACCTGTCACGGGCACTTTAAGCAAAGACGCTCGATATATTCTAATGACCCACGATATTATTGAGACTTTTGGCAATACGATATGGCGATATTTCGATTATTGTGACATCGCAGATTGTAAATGTTGCTTTTGTGTGTTTGACAGAAGAGGAAGAGGAGAGAGGGCGACGATGGGGACGTGGTCAGCCTCTGCAGCTTCGAATTCAAGGTAAAACTCTGGTCTGATTAAAGGGGCACTCTGGAACTTTTCCGGTGGATGGTCTGACGCTTGTAGTGTTGTCACGATGCTAAAATTTAAAACTCTTTCAAACTATTTCAATACCAAGGAATAGACTTTAAACCACGGGTCTCCAACCCGAAAATGCCAAAGAGCGACTAATTTTTGCGGTCACAAGAAATAGAGCAAATAAAACCTTCAGTGGAAAACAGTTGGAAACCTGTAAAACTTAAAACTTTTTTTGAGTCCTTCAGCAGAGTATGTGTAATTCAGACATTGGAGATTCATGGAAGGGGGTGGCGAGCTCCTGAGCGACAAGTTGGAGACCTTTTGATGATCTCCTGTGATTTTCCACATTAAATATGGAACTTTCTTTTCTATCTGTGTCATCCTTCATGGTCCAGAACTAAACCAGGTCTAAACCAGGTCTAAACCAGGACTAAACCAGGACTAAACCAGGTCTAAACCAGGTCTAAACCAGGTCTAAGCCAGGACTAAACCAGGTTTAAACCAGGTTTAAACCAGGACTAAACCAGGTTTAAACCAGGACTAAACCAGGACTAAACCAGGTATAAACAAGAACTAAACCAGGTCTAAACCAGGTTTAAACCAGGTCTAAACCAGGATTAAACCAGATATAAACCAGGTCTAATCCAGGTCTAAACCAGATCTAAACCAGGTCTAAACAAGAACTAAACCAGGTCTAAACCTAGACTAAACCAGAAGTAAACCAGGTCTAAACCAGGTATAAACAAGAACTAAACCAGGTCTAAACCAGGTCTAAACCAGGTCTAAACCAGGTTTAAACCAGGACTAAACCAGATCTAAACTAGATCTAAACCAGAAGTAAACCAGGTCTAAAACAGAACTAAACCAGGACTAAACCAGAAGTAAACCAGGTCTAAACAAGAACTAAACCAGGTCTAAACCAGAACTAAACCAGGACTAAACCAGGACTAAACCAGCTATAAACCAGGACTAAACCAGCACTTTGGAAAGGGTTTTGTTTGTAAAATGTGCTGTGGAAATGCAGTGGAGTTGGATTTGATGATGTAATGTTTTAAGATGACAGTTACCTTTAAGGGGGGAGTGGTCAGGTGAGTGGAAGGGCGAGGAGAACAGGTTCCACATCTACGGCTCAAAACAAATCCAATACATTTGCAGATTTAACCTTAAAATACAGCTTTAAAGTGATTCTGATCGAAAAGGGACACAATCAGAATATGAAATAAAGAAATGTACATGTTTGTTTGAATTTCCTTAAACGCTGAAGCATGTCTGCTTCAGCTGTGACACGATAGTGACCTGTGTCTGTCCATAGGGGGCGCCGTGAGCTACAGGCTGGAGACCCCGACTTTAGACCATCTCCACGTTATTTTACATGTTAAATGTAGAACTTCATGTTCTATTCATGTGTCCTGATGTCTGTGTACTGCCTGATGGTCCAGGTCTAAATCAGGACTAAATCAGGTCTAAACAAGAACTAAACTAGGTCTAAACCAGGTCTAAACCAGGACTAAACCAGAACTAAACCAGGATTAAATCAGCTCTAAACCAGTAATAAACCAGGACTAAACCAGGTCTAAACCTGAACTAAACCAGGTCTAAATCAGGTCTAAACCATATCTAAACTAGATCTAAACCAGGTCTAAACCAGGTCTAAACCTATTTTAAACCAGAACTAAACCAGGACTTAACTAGGTCTAAACCAGGACTAAACCTGTTCTAAACCAGGACTAAATCAGGTCTAAACCAGGTCTAAACCAGGACTAAACCTGTTCTAAATCAGGACTAAATCAGGTCTAAACCAGGACTAAACCAGGTATAAACCAGGACTAAACCAGGTCTAAACCAAGAGACAATCCGGGAGTCAACTGCAGTTTTCCAACACATAAGTGAGCGCTCTTGTTTCTTTGATTAAGTCGTTTTAGATCAATATTGTGATTTAAAAATGTTCAAATTATGACAGAATGATCGTTTAGATTTTTGTTTTGTGTCAGAGTCTTTTCATTCCTGGCTTGAGTCCCGAGCTGCAGGTCTGGATGTTCTGCAGGTGTCTCAGACTGAAGCGTTCTGGATGTTCTGCGGGTGTCTCACAGTGAAGTGTTCTGGATGTTCTTCAGGCGTCTCTCAGTGAAGCGTTCTGGATGTTCTGCGGGTGTCTCACAGTGAAGTGTTCTGGATGTTCTTCAGGCGTCTCTCAGTGAAGCGTTCTGGATGTTCTGCAGGCGTCTCACAGTGAAGCGTTCTGGATGTTCTGCAGGTGTCTCACAGTGAAGCGTTCTGGATGTTCTGCTGGTGTCTCACAGTGAAGCGTTCTGGTTGTTCTGCTGGTGTCTCACAGTGAAGCGTTCTGGATGTTCTGCAGGCGTCTCACAGTGAAGCGTTCTGGATGTTCTGCAGGCGTCTCACAGTGAAGCGTTCTGGATGTTCTGCAGGTGTCTCACAGTGAAGCGTTCTGGATGTTCTGCAGGTGTCTCACAGTGAAGCGTTCTGGATGTTCTGCAGGTGTCTCACAGTGAAGCGTTCTAGATGTTCTGCTGGTGTCTCACAGTGAAACGTTCTGGATGTTCTGCGGGTGTCTCACAGTGAAGCGTTCTGGATGTTCTTCAGGTGTCTCACAGTGAAGCGTTCTGGATGTTCTGCTGGTGTCTCACAGTGAAGCGTTCTGGATGTTCTGCAGGTGTCTCACAGTGAAGCGTTCTGGATGTTCTGCAGGTGTCTCACAGTGAAGCGTTCTGGATGTTCTGCAGGTGTCTCACAGTGAAACGTTCTGGATGTTCTGCGGGTGTCTCACAGTGAAGCGTTCTGGATGTTCTTCAGGCGTCTCTCAGTGAAGCGTTCTGGATGTTCTGCAGGCGTCTCACAGTGAAGCGTTCTGGATGTTCTGCAGGTGTCTCACAGTGAAGCGTTCTGGATGTTCTCCGGGTGTCTCACAGTGTTTACCTTTTGATTTTTGCTGTTTTTTCGATGGTAAAAAGCTGCAGATGTTATTGATTTGATGTGGTATTTCTAGATTTCTAGCCTGATTTTGAAGGTTTTAGAGCGCGAAAGCTGTTTAATGTCACACTGTGGAACATTCCAGACAGATCAATGACATCTCCATAGAAACAAGCAGGTGCCGGCGCCTCAACCGAACAGTTCGACAGCCGCGCGCCAGACGAAGCACAACATGTTTTCTCCCAACAGAAGCCAGTGGAAAAGTTGAATCAGGCTCGGCAGAGGTGAAATGATCTCTTTAACCGCAGATCAGGATCAACAGGCTCACGTGGAAAGTGTCTTTGTTCCAACTGCACCCACTTCGCCTCGCCAAACAGAGAACACCCAAACCACAGCGACGCGGTGAAGTCATAACAGCACCCAAGCGCCCCGGGCTGAAGCGCTGTTGTACATCCACAGGGAGCACGTACGCCAAGGGGTGGCTCTGGAAGCAGCTGTCAATCAAATGCAAAGGACAGGAGGTTGAGCAAACGGTGCAAAAGTGTGCGTAAGAATAATCTTGTGTACTTAAAACTGTACACAAAATTAGTCTTGTCCCAGTCTGTGTAGAATCCCTCAGTCGTCCAGGTAGAAAGGAGAAATTCAATTTGTCAACTGGACAAAGTTTATTTGGTCGAATCTGTTTCGCAGCTCATCCAAGCTGCTTCTTCAGTTCTGGTCAGACGCTGGTGGACACTGCCTATATTTGCCTGAAGAAAGAGAAGATGCTTTTTTGTTTTGTTTTGTTTTGTTTTGTTTTGTTTTCTTTCAATCAATCAACCAAACTTTATTTCTATAGCACCTTCCAACAACCAAAGCTGACCAAAGTGCTGTACAACATTAAAAACAAGATAAAAAACAAACATCACACAAATAGGTCAATAAAACACATTACACCATTAAAATAAAAGTGTCACAGGGCCACTAAGTGTTAAAAGCCATCCTAAATAAGAAGGTTTTAAGTTTGGCCATTGAGTTACGTTCCATTGCTGACCTGCCTTTTTCCAAAGCCAAACTTAAAACAAAAGTTCAAAACTCCACGCACAGCTTCCAGGTGCTGGTAACAACAGGAACATTGAGTAATTCCAGAAAAAAAGAAGTTTACCGCACACTCGCTTGACTTTACTCTCATTACTTTATTAGGCTTGGCGAACAACGCATTTCGCTTCTACAGCGTCATCAGGTTCGCCCGTAGATGATTTCATGGACAAAATTCTGCCGTAGTTTCAGCAGAATCTTTTGGCAAACGGTTAAAACGAACTAACTTTTCTTCTTTTTAAAGGTACAGTGTGTAGGATTCGTGGCGCATAGGTGGATGGTGGCTATTGCGCTTCCTGTTTTAGCTACGGCAGACCTCGAGGGTCACCCGGGCGCGCCGTAACGCGGACAGCTCGCGTACCCGCGGACAAACGCGTGAAGCGCACCCGGTGCTACTGTATAAATAAAACGCTGTCCCGTTCAGTTTTTTTCTTTTCGCATGAGAGCACACATTCCCGATCGTATACCATGACAATCTACACATCAAATGAAACCTTACAGTCTCCTCTTTTTGACTATGCAATTCATTTCCCGGCACAACAATCACTCCCCGAGCACATGGGGCTTTTATACGGAAAAGCACAAAACGAGGTTTGTTACTTTGCTTACCTTGAAGGCTCTGAACAGGTCAAACTCAGTATTTCACCATAAACTTGGTCTCAATCTGTCCGTAAGGATCCAGCGAATAAAATCCAGTAAAACAATTTAGTCCAAAACACGTGTTAGATTCATTATGACGTGTGATCCGGCAACATGCTTGTCGTTGTTTATCCAAACGCGTACTATCTCGTGTGAAAACCACGGCCCTTGCCGAAGGCGAAGGCGGCGCCCAAATGTCCTTCTGCGGCTCTCGTAATCAAAATGGCTGCCTCTATATGGGGACGATCCCCCTTTTATGCAGGTATATCTAAGTCCAACAGAATACTTTGATTTCATGATGGAAGTGAAAATGCTTGGAAAACAATGTATTTTTGAATGGGTATCTTCAATTTCTGTAATTAACCGGTAAAAATCTTACACACTGTCCCTTTAAAGACAAAAATCTGGAACAGGCAGAAAATATTAATGATGCATTGAGTAGCTTTTGGTTGAGAGGGCCACCAGTTTGTCTCCACGGAGATGTTGCTTTGTCTGGAATGTCCCACTATGGCTTTAAATGCATCCATCTTCAATTTACTCAATAACATGGGTTTTATTGATCTAAAAACATGCATTCTTATGGTCCTTTTGCTGTCTTCGTAGAGATAAATAAGTGGAATGCCATACTGTGGAACATTCCAGGCAACATCTCCATGGAGACAAGCAGGTGATGGACCCTCCACCAGAAAGGTTACATAGTACCTCTTTAAAACTATTGGATTTATTCAGCCAGTGGTTAAATAGTACCTTAATCAGCGTGTGTTCTTGTGAGTGTTATCACATGTGTGTCTCCATGGAGATTAAGTTTAATGCCATACTGTGGAACATTTCAGACAAACAAATGACATCTGAATGGAGAAAAGGAAGTGGTGGAGCGTTTATTGTTTTAAAAAGGCTGTATTTGCAGACACGGCGTGCATCCTGCAAATAAAACTCCTGCACATCACACCGGGTTTGTGAAGTCGTAAGGCACCGTTTTGTATCACGTTTTTGTGTTTTTATGGAGAATTGTCATGTGGAGCGTGGGGGACGTGGGCTCGTGGGCGGAGCCTTGTACACACTCGTACTGCTAACCATAAGGAGAGTTTGAGAGATCACTAAATGACTTAAACATGCATGGATGACTCTAAAACCTCTCCAGGCAGCTTTTTGGTGAGCGGGTTTTTGAACGTTATAATAAGAAAGCTTAAAAAAAAAACAAAATTTAGCTTAATACCCTTTTGTTTAAAGCGAGACTGCAGCGTTGTGTCACTGAGCAAGACACTTCCCGCTCTTTCCTCTCGTGCGCTCGGTTATCGCTCCACGTATTCCGCGGTGGAGCTTTAGCATCTCGTCAGGTTCAGAGAAAACCCTGTTATGTAACCGGCTCCGCTCCACTGAACTCTCCGGAAACTCTCCTCCTGGAATTTGTTTTGGTTCATTTAGTACCAGCGCTGTTTGTACGTTTAACCTGTCCCTTTTCTGATCTTGAATAAGTTGCTCCAAAACGGCTCCTCTGGGTTTTTAAAGTCCACACACCTTCAGCAAAAAGCTTTACTCTATCAGTGGGCAGGCCATGGATCAGACTGTGATCAAGAGCAAGTCTAATGGTTTAAGGTTATGCTCTCACTTTTCACTGACAGTAAAGCTAACAAAAAAACTAGTATGCTGACACACACTTCCTGATCGGACAATAAAACAATTTCTAATTCGATGCAGACAGTGGAGATGCTTAAACAATACAGGACACCAAATGACTCTAAAACAAAACAACATAAAAATGACAACATTCTGATATATAAAAATAATCTTACAGTTAATATTGTCACCATACTAATATTTCAAACTCAAGTGCGATACTAAGGAACAGACTCGATACTCGATACTGATTCTGATGCCACCATGATCATAAAAAACTCTTTCTTTAAACAACAGAATGTGATTTTTCCACATTAAATGTAGAACTTTTTCTATTCCCATGTGTCCTGATATGTGTGTAATCCCTCAGTGGTCCAGGTCTAAACCAGATCTAAACCAGGTCTAAACCAGGTCTAAACCAGGTCTAAACCAGGTCTAAACCAGGTCTAAACCAGGACTAAACAAGGTCTAAACCAGGACTAAACAAGGTCTAAACCAGGTCTAAACCAGGCCTAAACCAGGTCTAAACCAGGCCTAAACCAGATTTAAACCAGGTCTAAACCAGATGTAAATCAGGTCTAAACCAGATGTAACCCAGGTCTAAACCAGGTCTAAACCAGATGTAAACCAGGTCTAAACCAGGTCTAAACAAGATCTAAACCAGATCTAAACCTGGTCTAAACCAGATGGGAACCAAGACTAAACCCGGTCTAAACCAGATGGAAACCAGGACTAAACCAGGACTAAACCAGGACTAAACCAGGACTAAACTAGGTGTAAATCAGGTCTAAACCAGATGGAATCCAGGACTAAACCAGGTCTAAACCAGGTCTAAACCAGATCTAAAACAGATGGAAACCAGGTCTAAACTTGGTCTAAACCAGATGGAAACCAGGTCTAAACCAGGTCTAAAACAGATTTAAACCAGGTCTAAACCAGGTCTAAAACAGACGTAAACCAGGTCTAAACTAAACCTCATGTAAACCAGATCCATGGGTGTACTGTAGTCTCTGTGCTCTTCAGTTCCAGGTCGTTCTAAACACTTTCAGGAAAGGTTCTGTTCTGTTCTGTCAATGGGACTTTTTAAATCTAGTTTTGATACTTATTTAATGTTTTCGATGCTTGTGCCAGCCCCGGTGTAGACTTAATAGACTTAATATCCCAAAACCTTAAGCTCATATCTGTGTGTCTGCAGCTCCACGCCTCGCCTTGTTTACGTTTGAGTCTTATCCAGCTGTTTTTTTTCCATGAGTTCATCTACGTGTTGAGTCTAGATCTGTTCAGTCCTGGATACGAGCTCGTGTTTTGTAGCAACCAGCGGCGTGGAGGGCGTGGGCGGCGCGAAGGGCGTGGTGCAGGTCTCCCTCTCACACTCTTTTACGAGGATTTGGGTCTTAGCTCATCGGTTTATTAGCAGATTTATCACTTGTATTTTTAGAAAACAGAAAACGGGCAGATTATCCTCGGGTTATAATTAGCACCATGTAAGCCTGGGTCATTAAATAAACCTGTTTTGAGATTTAGAGCGGTTTAAAATTAAGCAAATAACAAATCCATATAATGTCGGTTAAACGATATCCCTGTGTCTGTCCCAGATCTGTTTAGGCCTCTATAAACATGTTCTGAAATGCACAGGGTTCCGCTGTTAGTGATTCACATTTCAGTCATCTCTAAAATTGTAAAAGTCAGATATTACGCAAAAGTGACTCTTGTGAGCTTTAAATCGTGTTCTAATGTCGTTCATCCTCAAAATCACACCTGGAGTTGTGTTTTGCTTAGGGATGCACCAATGTGAACATTTTAGCCGATACCGATATCCGATATTAATGTTGCTGTTATCTGCCGATACTGATATTTATTTATTTTTAATTCTGAGATAACATTTTATACAGACTGAAAATCATGCAAAATGAATTTTTGAATCTCTTCTTTTATTTTTAAAACGTGTTTTTTTTTTTTATTTTTTTTTTTTCCAGTTTCAATTTTTTTATATAGTGTAACATTGTGTTCTGCGTCCTGATTGGCTAAGGGACCTTTGCCGATTGATATTATAGATGGGGGACACGGGGGGGACTGGGACCAAACTGGAACTAAACCAGGACCAGACCGGGACTAGACCAGGACTAAACATGGACTAAACCAGGTCTAGACAAGGTCTAAACCTGGACTGGACCAGGATTAAACCTGGACTAAACCAGGACTAGACCAGCTCTAAACCAGGATTAAACCACGGCGTGCGGCTCTTTGCCTGGTTTCGTGCGGCTCTTGCGTTCGCTCATGTCGAGGTTTGATGTGCACGGTTTGGACACGGGTCTCGTGCTCGCAGCCCCGGGTGGGACGCGCGGTCTTGCGCCGGTCATGCTGCGCTATCACAGATTTGAGCACGATGAGCGCACGTGTGCCCCCTTCCCCCATACGAAATCTATGAAAGTTTGAGTGTTTAAACGAGAGAGAAATGTGAGAAAACGTTAATTCGAGGGATTACTGTACTGACAAATATCGGTCGTTAATATATACCGATACCGATATGTTAAAACCTTTGCGATATCGGCCGATACAGATGTTAATGCCGATATATCGTGCATCCCTAGTTTTGCTTCATTCACATGTTTGAAGAACTCTTTATTCATCTGTCTGAATCTCCAAAGCTCCAAACCAGGGGTGGGCAATTATTTTTCCCCAGGGGCCAAACGAGAAGCAGAAAATATTGTGGAGGGCCAAAAGTTTGAAGTCTACTCTGGTTATTAATTTTATTTCTACGTTGAAATCAGTAAATGTCATTGTTTACAGAAGCTGGTAAGTTCTGTGTTATTATTAAGTAATGAGAGAGTGAGGTTTTACAAAAACTGAATTTATTCAGTAAAATAATTCAAAACAATGGTAAACGTGAAACATTTGTAACTCTTTTTCAGTCACATTAACCCCACAATGTTTTCTGAGTTAACTTTAACTTTGTATTAAGACACCACAATGTCTTTGTTTGCCAAATATAATACAAGATCTGTCACAACATCTTTGTCCAACTGCCAAACTGTGTAGAAAAAAAGTCGAAGTTAGCATGTTTTAGTGTTTTTTTCTTGATCTCTGTTGAGTTTTAACAAGTGCATCAAAGTCAGGTTCATGTTTGAGGTGGAGATGTGAAGTCCCACAGATGATCATCAGTACAAATTAGAGCTGGACGATATGGCCTAAAAATAAAATCTCCAATTTTTTTTTTTTTTTAATTATTATTATTTGTTTAAATAAAAAAAAACGATTTCCGATTTTAATCGATTTTTCTCTGCCCTACTCAAAAACAAATAACAGATGACAGACAAATGGCTCAAAACAATGCAACGTTCTTTTATAAAACAAATACATTACCCCTTGCATCAATTAAGCTGTTATTGTTTTAAAAAATATATATCACTTAAAGACCCTTACCTACAGCGTTGTGCAGTCTGTATACAGCTGTGACAACTTCAGAATAATATTTGCGGCTTGGTAGCACATACTTCGGGTCCAAAACTTTCACCATGTTAATGAATCCGGGCTTTTCCACAGTATATATGGGCACCATGTCTTTTACAACATACATCGCGGTAGCGCACTTCTCCCACTCCGCTGCGTGCCTCTGCTTTAGGTGCTGGTGACCTTACAGCGAGCACTCGTTTGTTCTAAGTCCGAACCAGTTCCATATAACAGATGTAGCAACACCTTTATTTGGGTGCGCCCCGCTAACTTACCTGTGTAGAGCGTGGTGGTGCATTAGTTCCGCTCGCATGTAAAAAATAATTTTAAAATTGATTTTCATAAAAACACATCATCCTGAACTGTAAATTCAAATTAATTGATTTAATCGATAAATCGCGCACGTCTAGTATGCATTATGTACAATTTTGAAAATAGGTTTTATTTTCTTAATTCCAAGCAACCTTTCGCAGGCCATATTTGGCCCCCGGGCCTTGAAATGCCCGGGTCTGCTCTAAACGCTCTGTTTTTGCAAGTTAAAAGGTGCACTGTGTAAGTTGTCCGGCGGAGTGTCTGCTTGTCTCCATGGAGATGTGCCTAGAATGTTCCACAGTGTGGCCATAATGGAGACTTGCGAGTAAAATTACATGTTAGATTTGTGGAGAGGCGACCCCTCTCACTGTGAGAATGAATGTTTTTTTTTTTTTTTAAGATATTTTTGAGCAATAAAAAAGCACCTGTCGTTGAATGAATCCAAGACCGAGACTAACACGAGTCTGAATTAAAACAAAATGAGGAACATCATAGATAAAATCTCGCCTTTTCGTCCATTTTACATAAAAATAAGTGTGTTTCTGTGTTGTTGTAATATATTTATTTTCTTGCTATCTCGATTATTGCCTCTGACGATATTCAATATTTTTGTGATAATTTGTGCAGTTGGCTTCTTCAAACCTGGTGTCTGGAGAGTGATGTTCTGGAGTGCATGAGGTTTTTGATAAAGGACGAGGGTTTTGAGGGAGAACTGGATGTGAATGAGGACACACAATTGTTATGAAGCTCTGGTCATTATAAAGACCTTCTGTTTATGTTTGACTTTATGAAATGAGCTCCGGTGCTACAACCTGCACAAATCCTCTCTCCTGTTAAGGTCAACGTGAACTGTGCACTGTCCCTGTCTCATCAAATAAATAAACTAAACTAAACAGTTATAATGAGCTCGATGTTTGTGTAACGTACGGCCGTAAAACTCTTCTGTTTACATCTGACTCATTACTCATGTGTTCAAAAAGAGCTCAGACTGCGGCAGGAACGAGACTGGTGAGGGCTACTTAAAGCCACGCTGAACTAGGGAAGGGCACATATGGATTATTTTATTTATGTCATTAATTTTTTTAATGTATTTTTATTTTATATTTATTTACTTTATTTTTTTAATATCATTTAAATTTTATGTATTTTTAATTTATATTTATTTTATTTTATTTTATTTGTTTACAGTATTTTTTTTTTAAGTACTTAAATTTTTAATGTATTATTATTTTACTATTGTTTTATTATTATTATTATTATTATTATTTTTTTTTTTTTTTTACTTTTATTCTATTATTCATTGAGCCAATCCAATAGAGGATATTTCGCCTGCTGCTGTAGCCAATATTGATATTTTGCTTTTCAAATCCACAGAGTCTCACAAATGTATCTTAAAATAATGTGTGTAGCTTTTTAGCCAAAAAAAAACTAAAGACTTTTAAAAAAAATTACTATTATTTTGGTTCTGTTAGTTGCGCTAAAAAACTTTCACACCTGCACCATTTGGTCCACCTCAAATGGACTCGAGTTCTGAACTTCTGTGAGTCGTTTGGCACCAGTTTCATTTGGTGCGAACTCACGAGAGACCACCTCCAGAGGATGGTCTTAGACTTAGAGACGTAGACTTAGACAAACTTTATTGATCTACAAAGGTCTGGGTTCCAAGCGGACCCCAGTGTGGTTCTCTTGTGAACGCTAATCAGTCTCAATCCCAATAAACCCCAGAATGATGATCAAAATGGGAGAAACGGGCCGTGAGCAGATCTACGGAGAGGAGGAAATTAATGATCGGTGTTATTTCATAGAATTAGACAAAAATATAGCGCAGTTTCTGGGACCGATCACAAAAGAACTGTGGGGTTGAGGATCATCAGCTGCAGGGACTCGTACAGTGTGAAAATGTGTCAGATATCGTTTTGGTCTGAACATGTACCTGTACGTGAACGCTCCTTTACGTGAACGCTCCTCCACGTGAACGCTTCTGTATGTGAACGCTCCTCCACGTGAACGCTTCTGTATGTGAACGCTCCTCCACGTGAACACTTCTGTACGTGAACACTCCTCCACATGAACGCTCCTTCACGTGAACGCTTCTCCACGTGAATGCTCCTGTATGTGAACACTTCTGTACGTGAACGTTCCTCCATGTGAACGTTCCTCCATGTGAACGTTCCTCCACGTGAACGCTCCTCCACGTGAACGCTCCTCCACGTGAATGCTTCTCCAGGTGAACGCTTCTTTACACGAACACTTCTGTACATGAACGTTCCTCCACGTGAACGTTCCTCCACGTGAACGCTCCTGTATGTGAACACTCCTCCACGTGAACGCTTCTCCACGTGAACGCTTCTTTACATGAACACTTCTGTACGTGAACGTTCCTCCATGTGAACGTTCCTCCACGTGAACGCTCCTGTACGCGAACGCTCCTCCACGTGAACGCTCCTGTACGCGAACGCTTCTCCAGGTGAACACTCCTGTACATTTATCATCGCAGTCACAAGTTAGCATTAGCATTAGCCAACAGTTTTTCAGTCAGTCGCTCTCACCTTTTTAGTTGAAACTTAGGCTAACACTCCTGGATTTTTTTTTAATGCGGGTTGAAAAAAATTTCGTATCCACACGTGTCGGATCAGTAAATATTCGCGTCCAGGCGAAAACGGAGCGCTGAGTGAAAACGATGTAATACATACGCCAGACCGATATGTGGCGCTGTAAACAGGAAACAGCCAGAGCCACCGGAAACACAACACTACAAATAGCGCATGTGCATAAAGTCCTTTCTCTTTCACAAACAAACAACTCCTAAACCATAAACGCTCGGACTGATCACAGGATCCTGAAAATGTGTTCTTTAAATCCATTTATTTTTATTATTTTTATTTTTTTTAATCTTCAAACGCCTTTAGTTGTTTTTGGTCATGTGTGCATTGTATCACTGTGGTAACTGCAGAAACATTCCACCATAGACATCCATGTTGAACAGCCTCAGCATGATGACATGTCACTGCACAAATATCAACATTTACACAATTTGTTTTTGTGTGTGTTTTTTCCCGGGGACAGTAGGAACACAAGATAAATCGCCTGTTATGGTGAACTTGCTGTAACTTCAGATAACATTTGGTTTGAATTCATTTTTAATAAGAGATGTTACGTTTCGAGTGTCAGAAAACACTGCAGGGATCTAATCAGTTCTTCTGCACAGTACATGAAGAACCTTCAGAACGCCACAATAAACATCAGGCAGAACAAGGCCAGCCCAGACTGACGGGGCTGAACTAGGGAAGGGCCCACATGGATTATTTTATTTATTTTTTTATATCATTTTTTAATTATGTATTTTTATTTTATATTTTTTTTATTTTTTATTTTTTTTACTTTATTTATTTATTTTATTTATTTTTTAATGTCATTTAATTTTTTTGTATGTATTTTTGTTTTATATTTATTTACTTTGTTTTATTTTTTACTTTATTTATTTATTTTATTTATTTATTTTTGATGTCCTTTAATTTTGTATGTATTTTTATATATATATATATATATATATATATATATATATATATATATATATATATGTGTATGGTTTTTTTTTTACTTCATTTTAATTTTTTATGTCTTTTTATTATTAATGTATTTTTATTTTATATTTATTTACTTTATTTTTATTTTTTTTTTAACCTTATTTACAGTGGTACCTCACCTTACGAAATTAATTTGTTCCAGAAGTGGTTTCGTAACGTGAATTTTTCGTAAGTTGAGTAGCTATTTCAATGGAAAAGGCCTGATCCGTTCCAAGTTTTTTTTTTTTATAGTGTAACTTTTTTTTATAGGACACTGTTGTTGTGTTCTTAGGCAAGACACTTCACCCACATTGCCTAGTATGAAAGTGGTGTGTGCGTGAGTGGTGGTGGTGGTGGGAGGGGCCGATGGCGCAGATTGGCAGCCTTGCTTCCGTCAGTCTGCCCCAGGGCAGCTGTGGCTACAGAAAGTAGCTTACCACCACCAATGAGTGAATGAACAATGAACTGTAAAGCGCTTTGGGTGTCATGAAAGGCGCTATATAAATGCTATGAATTATAGTGTAACATTTGTGTTCTGCGTCCTGATTGGAATAAACCAGGTCTAGACCAGAACTAAACCAGGTCTAAACCTGGACTGGACCTGGACTAAACCAGGATTATCCCGGGACATGGCAATGCCGTTGGAGGAGCGCTTTTTGATCCTTCGATGTCGGCTCTTCCTATCATTGTGAAGCAGAATTCACCAAGCGTTGGATTGTTCACTCACTAATAGGGAACGTGAGCTGGGTTTAGACCGTCGTGAGACAGGTGAGTTTTACCCTACTGATGATGTGTTGTTGATAGTAATCCTGTGTCTCCGCTCCCCTCGCACGTTCGGCGCTATATTGAGCCGTGCCCCTACCCCCCCACGCTTCACTGTCAACACATTTCATTGAAAATCTATGAAAGTTCGAGTGTTCAAACGAGAGAGAAATGCGAGAAAAGCCCAATTCCAGTCTAAGAAAAGCGTAGAATGTGTGTGGTGAGGCATTTACAGCCCTAAAACATGTAGAACAATTGCAAAATACAAAGTTGTCCTACCTCGCGGACCTCTCCCACCGCGGGCCACCTCTGGAACCTAACCCCGTGTGTGTTGATAAAGTGTATTTACGTTTCGGGGCGTGCATCTGAGAGCGCATTAATTGAATTTTTGAGATTTCGCGTTTCGTAACTTGAATTTTCTTTCATATCTAGAGACCAAAATTTACCGTGAAGGCGTTTCGTAACTTGAAATGTTCGTTTGTTGGGTCATTCGTAAGGTGAGGTACCACTGTATTTTATTTATTTTTAATGTCATTTAATTTAATTTTTTTTATGTATTTTTAATTTATATTTATTTTATTATTTTTTAATGTATTTGTATTTTTTATGTATTTATTTTTTTACTTTATTTATTTACTGTATTTTCTTTATTCATTTTTTAAATGTAATTAAAGATGTTTAAATGTATTTTATTTTATATTTATTTTAATTTATTTTATTTATGTAGTTTCTTATTTTTTAAAAAGTCATTACATTTTTATGTATTATTATAATTTTATTATTATTATTATTATTATTATTATTATTATTATTATTATTATTATTATTATTATTATTTTATTATATATATTTTTTTATTGTATTTTTTACTTTTTTATTTATTGAGCCAATCCGTGTGGAAATTTTGCCTGCTGTTGTGGCCGATAACAGATATCGATATTTCACTTTTCAAATCCACAGAGAATCACAAACATATCTTAAGATAATCTGTGATCGTTACTTAAACTTTTCATTTTTGTAAAATAATATCATGTATTTTACTAGAATTGACAAGTATCTGTTATAAGATAAGAGTTTATTGATCTCACACAGGAGAAATTCACTTGCCACACTGGCTCCAGGCAGTTTAGTGTAAAAGAAAGTTTGAATAAAAAAAAGTGCATGCAGACAAATAGTAATAATAATAAAATAAGTATATAAGAGAATGTAGAATGTTCAGACTATGTAGTGGTTATATGAGAAAAACGTGATGTGAGTTTTTTATACAGTGAACCCTCGTTTATCGCGGGGGTTAGGTTCCAGAAATAGCCCGCAATAAGTGAAATCCGCGAAGTAGGACAATTTTATATTTTACAATTATTCTACATGTTTTAAGGCTGAAAACGCTTCACCAGACACATTATACACCTTTCTGAGACTGGTATTAACATTTTCTCACATTTTTCTCTTGTTTAAACACTCAAACTTTTGTAGATTTTCATTAAAATATATTAATAGTGTGTGTGTGTGTGTGTGTGTGTGTGTGTGTGTGGGGGGGGGGGGCACGTGACACGCGGACACGTGCGCGCGGACACTGCGCGCGGACACGTGTGTTTGTTTTGGTACCACATATCCATGCCATGTGCGAAAGTCGAGTGGAAAGCGACCTGGATATCATTTTGGGCAAGACTCAAGCCAATGCTAACAGTGCCAAACCGCTAACAGACGCCTCTGAGCACCAGTCCTCACCACAAGACCAGGTAAGACCAACCTGCGCTCACAGGAGTTGGTTGCATTTCACCCCGGCTCCAAAATCAGACCGCTATCAATGCGTCGCCAATACTCCACAGCTCTCTAGGACGGGGTCGGGTTCGTCCTCTCGGCGTGACGGGGAAGAGCTCGGGGAAGAGTCTCCTCTGTGCGCGCGAGTGTCCTCCCCCCGCTGCGGCTCCCCAGGCCTGTCCATGTTGATTCTTGGCTCTTCCATGGTCCGGCTCACACTCTCTTCCATGGCTCGTGCAAGTAAACAAAGGCCACACCTCCTGTCACCCAGGCGCTCTCGTGAAGGAAATCAGAGACTCTGTCCCTACCATCCCTGGTCTAGACCTGGTTTAGTCCTGGTTTAGACCTGGTTTAGTCCTGGTTTAGACCTGCTTTAGAACTGGTTTAGTCCTGGTCTAGTCTCTTAGCTAATCAGGGCGCAGGACAGAATGTTACACTGTAAAAAAAAAAGTTACACTCTAACAAAAAATTGAAAAAAAAAAAAAAAAATTGGAAAAAAAAATCCGCGAAACAGCGAGGCCGCGAACAGTGAACCGCGATACAGCGAGGGTTCACTGTACTGTAATAACGATAATACGATATGATAACAATATTTGAATAAACTTTTTGGCAAGTTCAGTTAAATATAAATGTATGTGCTTTTATTTTTTAAAACTTATCGTAGACCGAAGTCTGAATTAGGACGAAATGTCATAGATTTTCACTTTCAGTTTGTACCTTTTTGTCCATTTTACTTAAAAATAACGGTTGCATTTCTGTAAAATTAAACTTTGTTTTGTTGTGATTATAGATTTTTTTTCTTTTATCGATTCAGCTGATATTTGATATTTTTGCAATAATTTGTGCAGTTGTATAACTTCTATTTCCATTTTGACTCGGAGGGCTCAGAAGTGGGACAGTGATTGGACTGATTCTGATTAGGGTTAATTAAAGCCACACTATGTAACATTTACACCAAAAAAGTAAAGTTTATATAAACAAAAGAGTGTCTGCAGTGTTATCGTTTTGATCAAAGTGAGAAACGCCCACGACTCGTGCACATGCACGTCCCGTTCAGATAACAGTTTAGATAAGGCCACGTGCACGCGCCTCCGTCTACGTGCACGCTCCTCTGCACGTGCACGCTCCTCTTCATTCACAAACTTTGTCACTGAGGGACATTTTTAGGTGCGTTAAAACTGATTTATTGATTGTGTCAAAATGATTCAGTCAAAACTGTCGTCGTCCCCCCCCCTCTCTCTCTCTCTCTCTCTCTCCCCCCCCTCTCTCTCCTCTCTCTCGCTGCTGATGTCAGCCTCTCTCGGCCTCAGGGTTCTGTCTGACTTTGTCACGACACGAGGCGTTTATATGGCGGTGAAATCATTACTCACTCTCCTCCTTTCTCTTCTCCCCCTCTCTTTCCCTCTCTCTTCTCCCCCTCTCCCTCTCTCTTTCCCTCTCCCTCTCTCTCTCCTTCATACACCTGAACACGTCCTGATGTCTTTCGTCATGTCTCTTGTCTCGTGTCTGTTTATGTAACCCTGACAGAGTCAGACTTGTCTCTGATTCAGACTCTGTCCGAGTCGTCCTCTGAGTAACTCTCAAACTCTGAACGCTGCACTTTTACTGGCCCCGCCCCTTTTCCCCTTCGCCGCATCATCATCCCACCGCCGCATCCATCGCACGAACACGCCATGACTCTGCTCCGTGAGTCATACATGACCAGTGACCACACATACATGCACACATATACTCACACAAATATACACACACACACAAGCACACATATACACACACACATGCACACATATACTCACACAAATATAAACACACACACGCACACAAACACAAGCACACATATACACACACACATGCACACATATACTCACACAAATATACACACGCACACATATACACACACACATGCACACATATACTCACACAAATATACACACACACACACAAGCACACATATACACACACACATGCACACATATACTCACACACATGCACACATATACTCACACAAATATAAACACGCACACATATACACACACACACATATACACGCACACATGCACACAAACACACACACATGCACACATATACTCACACATATACACACGTGCACACATATACGCACGCACACAAACACATGCACACATATACACACACATGCACACATATACTCATACAAATATACACACGCACACATATACACACACGTGCACACATATACACACACACATGCACACATATACACGCACACACATATAAACACTAGGGGTGTTTGGTTCGCTCACAGCTGACTGTCTGAAAAAGAAAACAAAAGAGCGATAATTGTCATGTGATTGGCCAGCAGCGCCAGTATGGTAATTGTGGTAATTTACACACGCCCTGACAGATAGAGCTGGGCGATATGGCCTAAAAATAAAATCTCCGATTTAAAAATTTCCGATTTTAATCGATTTTTCTCTGCCCTACTCAAAAACAAATAACAGATGACAGACAAATGGCTCAAAACAATGCAACGTTCTTTTATAAAACAAATACATTACACCTAGCATCAATTAAGCTGTTGTTTTTAAAAAAATATATCACAGTTATAGAAATATCTTTCTTTTATAAAGAAGCATTTTGTGGAGCTAAATTATTCCCTGATTGTGGGAAAGATGGACTGGAGTGGGTAGTGTTGTGTTTTAGTTTTTCCTCAAGTGATGCAGAAAAGCCACTGTCTGTGTTCATGTATGTTAGCTTGTGCAGGCTGTGTACAGCTGTGGCAACACAAGAAAAATATTGGTAGCACATACTTCGGGTCCAAAACTTTCACCATGTTAATGAATCCGGGCTTTTCCACAGTATATATGGGCACCATGTCTTTTACAACATACATCATGTTTTTAGTAAAACATACAACAGCGTGTGTGATTGCCTTCCGTCGTGGGCCGTGCTTATCATACTGCAAACAGTTCGAAAATGTTTTAGGGACTGGACGGTGGTTATTTTCATTCCGTTCGGACCTGCACTTCTCCCACTCCGCTGCGTGCAACAGCTTTTGAACAGACCTTACAGCGAGCACTCGTTTGTTCTAAGTCCGACACAAGAAAACCGAACCAGTTCCATATAACAGATGTAAACACCTTTGTTTGGTACAAGCTCCGGCTTTAGCTCACTCGCTAGCCGCGCTAGCTCGTACAATGTTTGGGTACGCCCCGCTAACTTACCCGTGTAAAACGTGGCCGCGCATTAGTTCTGCTCGCATGTAAAAAATAACAAAAAAAAATTTATTTTCATAAAAACACATCGTCCTGAACTGTAAAGTCGAATTAATTGATTTAATCGATAAATCTCGCCGGTCTACTGACAGACAACATTTTGTCTGTGAAACAAGCCAATTTCACAGACAAAATGTTTTCAAAGTGATCAGTGCTGTTATCTGAAACATGGAGAGGCTTCTTTGTGATCTTAACTCGCACATTCTGCAAAAAAACGAAAATCAAAAATTTTGGAAAAAAAAAAATGCTTCTAACGTGATTTTCTCCTGTTCGCTCTGAGCGACTTGTTGCGGGTTTAGCCGTGGTCGGTCACACATACACACACATACATACACACACACACGGGGATGCCCTCTCTGCAGGTGCAGCTGAGTCCGTGAGTAACCGTGTCTCTTAAACTCTGATGTCTCGTCTCTCGCACGAACCCCTGACTCAGGGATCATAAACGACTGACGCGGGATTTAAAGCCCCACCGTGTAACTTTTTATCATAAAAATACACTACAATTAAAGCTTTTTTAATAGTTTGAATGTTTTTATGTTTTGTGTGGGCTTGCATATCTGGCGTTCGGCTCCAGTCCAATGAAGCTCACCGAGGCCGGCAGTTATTAGAGAAGCAACTTTATTGATCTCACTCTGCATTTATCCCATCCTGTTATTAGGAGTGGGAGCAGTGGGCAGCACATTACTGCATTACATTAAGGCCTGGGTGACCCAGGGATCGAACCCGGAACCTTCTTGCTGTGAGGCATGAGCACTAGCCACTCAGCCACCGTGTCGTGCAGTTATAGGGGTGAATTTGGAGTCCATAACCAGTCCTTATTTTTCTCCACTGATTCTCAAAACGGTGGATTAAACCGAATGCGATTCTTGAACTGTGGATTATACACTGATGAACTCTTGTGAAGATAAACTGTTTCTTTTTTGTTTCAGACTCTAACTTATTTCCCCCAAAAAACTGGAACTTGAACTTTTGTGCGTTTTTTGTTTTTGTTTTTTTTGTTTTGTTTATAATTTAATCTGTCAAATCTTAAAGGCACTAGTAATCGCCTCTGAGTCTCTGTCGAGGTGTTTTATTTACACTTTACACACTCAAGAGTTTCTCACACTGCAGGTTTGTGTCTGTTGTGTTTTCACACCTGTGTGTGTGTGTGTGTGCGTGTGCGTGTGTGTGTGTGTCCCGAGTCCATCTACAATACACGCACGCACACACACACACACACAGGTTTATTACATTCACTTTCATTCATTTTCTAGTGTCTGATCTTAATCTTAAAGAATGTTTTACAGGTTTGGTCACGAGGCAGGTTTAACACACTCCCACATTTGTCCAAACAAAACCCGTGTGCCAGCCAAAACAGAAGAGTTTAAAAAACAGCTTTAGTTTAAGGCCCTGTCCCCACGACAACGTTCCTGTTTTTTTTTTTTTACCCGGGGTGAAAAAAAGTCTCGTCCACACACGTGTTGGATCAGAAAACCTTCGCGTCAAGATGAGCACGGAGCGCTGAGTGAAAACGATGTAGTACATATGTCACACCGATAAGTGGCGCTGTAAACCGGAAAGAGCCAGAGCCACCGGTAACGCAAGACTACAAAGAGCACATGCGCAGAAAGTCCTTTCTCTTTCATAAACAAGCAAACACGTGTACTTTAGGGGCCGTCAACACAAGCGAATATATTTTGTCCCCCTGCTCCACCAATGTAGCAGCGACTCACTCCGGTAATGTGAAAATGCTGACCGTCCCTAACATAGACGCCACAGAACAAAGATTTGCGCTGCGTGAGCAGAAGTTTTTGCCTATAAATCGATAGTTAGCATTACTTGCTATCGTTTTATTAGATAGACATTAACAAGTAGAACTCTCGTTAACCTTGGTCGTGTTATTTAGGCAAAATGCTTGTTTGGATCTTACTACGGGAATGTTAAACATACTCGGACATTATGTTGGCTTTTCGGCGAGAATATACAACCGGGGACCATCACCAACGGGCAGCTATATATTTTTGTGTGTGATACTGCATGTGCCTGTTTGTAAAAGGTAAATTTTCATTTAATAAAAAAAGACAAGAAATGGTTGCTCTTTTTCTTTATTTACAGCACACAACACACTCAAATTGGTATGTGCTCCTCATTGTCCACTATCTGCCTTTTCAGCGATGGGATCTTTCCAGTTTTAAAATACGTGTTTAGCTTTGAATTGGCAAACACCCGTGCGTCGTGCGTACTGCCAGGCCACTTCACAGTAACGCCCATAAACCGGTACCTGTAGTCACACACCGCTTGTATGTTGAGGGAATGTTTGCCCTTTCTGTTGATGAAGGCCATGGCGTTGGTGGATGGCTGCTTGATTTCAACATGTGTCCCATCGATCGCTCCCAAACATTGTGGCATGTCATGCACACAGAGGAAGCCCGAAACAAGCTCCTCTGCCTCCGGTTCCGTGAAAGGCGTAATTGTGCATGGTCCTCTGCTGTTGTCGCAATGCATTGCATATGAACAGAGTTTGATGCAGCAGTGCCAATAAACTGCGGAAGGCGCAGGGTTACACCCTCTGGTCACCGGTCACGTGATGATTACGGCAGCGCGACATCATCATTTTCTCACCTGCCGCGCTTTTTTGCCGCCCACATGCCAACGCAACGGGGGGCGTTCTCCGACTTCTCCACTCTGGAACCCGTTTTTGAAAAACTCCGTTCTCGCCCCCAAAAACGCCGGCGCCGTCTGGACGGCAGGCCCAAACGCACACAAACTTCTCCGTTTCCTCCAAAAAACGTTGTCGTGGGGACAGGGCCTAACACTCAAAAACACACCCACTCTCCAGTGCGGGGCCCTAACACTAATCCACATCAGTCACAGTCTGTCCACGGAAAGCTTAACCAAACTGGACCAAACTGAACCAAACTGGACCAAACTGAACCAAACTGGACCAAACTGGACCAAACTGGACCAAACTGGACCAAACTGGACCAAACTGAACCAAACTGGACCAAGCTGGACCAAACTGGACCAAACTGGACCAAACTGAACCAAACTGGACCAAACCTCTGTCCCGGTAAAAGTGTAAATCCTAAACGTGGTGGATATGTCCATTATGGAGCGCATGTGCATGAAGATGCAGGCAAACGAGGGTCAGGAACCGCCCCGTCCAGGACCGCCCCGTCAGGGACCGCCCTGTCAGGGACGGTTTCACTACAGTAAAAGTAGAAGAGCTCACAGGGACTGGTACTCGCTCTTGACTTCAGGAAGGTTCCAGGTTTCTCTCCGGGGCGTCCAGGCCTATCTGTGTGGAGTTTGCATGTTCTCCCTGTGTTTGGGTTTCCTCTGGTCTCCATCAGCCCAAAACATGCGCCACAGAAACAGTCCAGCTGAGGTCCTGACCAGGACTCAAGACCATGGAGATGGTCACCAGGGCGCAGCACTGATCTGCCCACTGATCTGTCCACTGCTCCTGAGGACTGAAACTAGTGCCGAGTCTCTGGCTTCAGCTTCAGAGTTCAGACCAGGCTCTGAGAAGGTGTTTGGCCAAAACAGTCTCTATTGTTTAAATGCCTCTGGAACCTTTCATCTTTTTGGTCCATTTCCATCTGAAAAGTCCAAACTTGTGTCCTCAGACGTGAAAGCTGTGGAGTCATTAGACCAGTCCTCAGAATCCACAGAATCCTCAGAATCCACAGAATCCACACTGAGAGGAGTGTGTTCACACACATTCACATTATAATGAGCTGCTCCTCACACAGGGCTGGGGGTTCCTGAGGATCAGCTGAAAGGGTCAAATGTGATGTCTTTTTATGAGAGAGAAATACGAAGAATTCAACATTTTAGTAGTAGAAAATTCTTTTAAAAAAGTTGCAAAAAGAGAGGATTGAAAATGAAAGTCTCTGTCTTAAAAACGTGAAAAAGAAAACTAGTTCATTAGTGCTGCAAAGTTCTTCCTCACTTTACTTTCAGACTACGTCCACATGACAACACTCCTGTTTTTTTTTTTAAATGGAGGTTGAAAAAAATTCACGTCCACACACGTGTCGGATCAGTAAATATTCGCGTCCAGACGAAAATGGAGCTCTGAGTGAAAACGATGTAATACATACGCCACACCGATATGTGGCGCTGTAAACAGGAAACAGCCAGAGCCACCGGAAACACAACACTACAAAGAGCGCATGCACATAAAGTCCTTTCTCTTCCACAAACAAACAAACACAAGAAGATAATAATGATGGCGAACGCACACACGAAAACCGACTCTCTCATTTGGACCGACGACGAAGTGGAGTTACTTCTACGAGTTACGTTGAATTACAAAACACGTCAGTATCAGCAGAACGTCGACTGGGAGTCCTGCCAAAGCAGATGATGACACCATCGCAACATCATCGTTTTCCAAAAGCTGCGTTTTGCTCGTCCACACGACAACGCGACCCCCGGCGTTCTCAAATGAGAGAGTCGGCTTGCGTGTGTTATTATCATTATTATCTTCTTTTGTTTGTTTGTTTGTGGAAGAGAAAGGACTTTATGTGCATGCGCTCTTTGTAGTGTTGTGTTTCCGGTGGCTCTGGCTGTTTCCTGTTTACAGCGCCACATATTGGTGTGGCGTATGTATTACATTGTTTTCACTCAGCGCTCCGTTTTCATCTGGACGCAAATATTTATTGATCTGACACGTGTGTGGACGCAATTTTTTTTTTCAACCTGCATAAAAAAAAAAAATCCTGGATTCTTGAAGTCCAATTATGGTGCCACAAACCAGGACTAAACCAGGACTGAACCAGGACTGAACCAGGACTGAACCAGGACTGAACCAGGACTGAACCAGGACTGAACCAGGACTAAACCAGGACTGAACCAGGACTGAACCAGGACTAATCCAGGACTGAACCAGGACTAAACCAGGACTAAACCAGGACTAAATCAGGTCTAAAACGGGACTAAACCAGGATGATGTTTAAAAAAGTAAATCTTGGTTAAAAACGACCGGAATTATTGTTAAAAAGAATAAACATTTACACGATCGAGGAATAAATGAATTTGGCTTTAAAATCTGAATAAACCGCCCACTTATTTCGGAATAAAATTTAATTCCGAATAATAATTTTCATTAGGAATTAAGAGTTTACATGGCTGGTGGAATTATTTTTTATTCAGAATTAAAGCTCTCCTGTAAACGTGGCAACTGTACTCTTCCAAGTTTGTGTTGTCAGTATTGTTGTAGTACTTTTGTTGTAATAGTTTTGTTGTAGTACTTTTGACGTTACTACAAGTGTATTCTTTCGCGTGAATTTGGACTTTTTCACACTTGGACTAAAACATGTCTAGACGACGTTCCAGATCCTTTTAAATGTGTATTGTTAAAGCTGCACTGTGTAACTTTTTGTCTAGGGGTCCGTCACCTGCTCGTTTCCATGGATACGTCACTGCTCTGCCTGGAATGTTCCACAGTGTGACTTTAAACAGCTCTACTTTACATTTATTCAGTCACAGGTGGTTTTAGAGCTCAAAAATACCTAGAAAAACAGACATTCTGACTGTGAGCGGGGTCGCCTCTCCACAGATCTGACCTGTGACTCGGTCTGTGTTGGTCTCCATGGAGATAGAAAGGTTTAATGCCGTACTGTGGAACATTCCAGACAAAGGAATAACACACAACGTAACACTTGGCAAGGAAAATCGTGAATAAAACGTGACTTTTGGTGCGTTTTACTTTGAAAAAACTGATTTTTCGAGAATAGAGAGAATTTTTTTGTTTGTTTATTTATTGATTCATTTATTAATTTTGGCCCTAAATTCCGTGACGTTATTAGAACAGTTGTGTCATTTACGGTCCCGCTTATTTCTCTGCAACTTTTCATCGTTTTCCTTCTGTTTTTCTCCAGATTTTAATCTTAAAATAAATGAAATATTGATTGATTAATTGAAGTCTGTTCCCGTCTGTGATGTCATCAGCGACAGCCAATCAGAGCGGCCGTAGCTCCCAGACAGGAAATGTAAACAGACAGTCCAATAAAGCGACGCATCATAAAGCGACGTCCCTTCTGTCTCACTCCATTTTTCTTTTTTTATCCCTCTGTGTTTGTCTTCTTTTTCTCTCTACAACTTTCACTCTCTTCTCTCTCCTCTCTTCTCTCTCCTCTCTCTCTCTTCTCTCCTCACTCCCTCACTCTCTCCCCTCTCTTCTCTCTCCCTCACTCTCTCCTCTCTCCCTCACTCTCTCTTCTCTTTATCTCTTCTCTCTCTCCTCTCCTCTCTTCTCTCTCCCTCACTCTCTCCTCTCTCTTCTCTTTATCTCTTCTCTCTCTCTCTCTCCCTCACTCCTCTCTCTCTCTTCTCTTTCTTCTCTCTCTCGTCTCTCCCTCACTCTCTCTCCTCTTTATCTCTTCTCTCTCTCTCTTCTATCTCTCTCCCTCTCTCTCTCTTCTCTCTCTCCCTCACTCTCTCCTTTCTCTTCTCTTTCCTCCCTCTCTCCCCTCTCTCTCACTCACTCTCTTCTCTCTCTCCCTCACTCTCTCCTCTCTCTTCTCTTTCGCTCTTCTCTCTCTCCTCTTTATCTCTTCTCTCTCTCCCCTCTTTCTCCTCTCTTCTCTCTCCCTCACTCTCTCCTCTCCTCTTTATCTCTTCTCTCTCTCTTCTCACTTCTCTCTCACTCTCTCCTCTCTCTCTCTTTCTCACTCTTCTCTCTCTCTCACTCTCTCTCTCCTCTCCCTCCCTCTCTCTTCTCTCTCTCTCTTCTGTCTCTCCTCTCTCTCTTCTCTCTCTCTCTGTCCTATCTCTTCTCTCTCCCTCCTCTTTCTTTCTTCTCTGTCCTCTCTCTCTTCTCTGTCCTCCCTCACTCTCTATTTTTGTCTCTTTCTCTCTCTCTGTCTGTCTTGCTTTTCTCTCTCTACAACTTTCACTCTTCTCTCTTTCTCCCTCCTCTCTCTCTCCCTTCTCTCCCTTCTCTCTCTTTCTACTTTTTTCTCTCTTCCTCCCTCACTCTCTATTTTTGTCTCTTTCTCTCTCTACAACTTTCACTCTTCTCCCTCTCTCCTCCCTCCCTCTCTCCACGTGGGCTGTTTCGGGACTGTCTGGCTCCTCCTGTCCTCTGTCTGCTCCCTCCTTCCCTCCCTCCCCTCCTCCCTCCTTCCCTGGGTTCAGGCTCCTCCTCTCCTCCGTCTCCTCCCTTCTTTTTTCGGTTCAGTATAAGTACCTCGGCGTGTGGTGCAGGTCCAGACTCTTCATCCTGTCCAAGAGCCGACCCCGTCCCGGGGCCCGCTCATCTTCGGCTTTTTTATTTTTAATTTTTCTTTCACATTTTCCCAAAAACGGTGGATTATATTTGGGATAAACGGGATTTTCCGGATATCATTCCCAAAGCGATGGTGTCTTACGATGAACTTGGAACGTTGGTGCCAATCAAAAGGACTTTGCAAGTGATCGACTCCCAGAACCAAGCCAGCAAAGAACTCGAGGTGAGAATACGGATTTAAAGCTGCATTGTGTAGCTTTTCTCTTGTGATTCCTCCACGGAAATGTTCCACAGTATGGCATTAAGCCTTTCTACCTCCATGGAAACCAAACCAGACCGTGAAACAGGTCAGATCTGCGGAGATGCCGCTGTAAAACCCACCTGTGATTGAATAAATGTAAAGTAGAGCTGTTTAAAGTTACACTGTGGAACTTTCCAGGCACGGCAATGACGTCTCCATAGAAACAAGCAGGCGATGAACCCCCAATGAGAAAAGTTACACAATAAACCTTTTGCTCATTTTTGTAGCAATTTCACCGTTTTTCATGAGCTGTGACTGAATAAATGTAAAGTGGAGCTGTTTAAAGTCGCACTGTGGAACTTTCCAGGCACGGCAATGACATCTCCATAGAAACAAGCATCCAATGAGAAAAGTTACACAATAAACCTTTACGTTTTGGAGGGGTTTTGCTCATTTTTGTAGCAATTTCACGTTTTGGGGTGTTTTTTTGCTCATTTTTGTAGCGATTTCATGTTTTTTGTTTTTTTTTCTTCTTATTTTTGTAGCGATTTTGCGTGTTTTTTTTGTTTTGTTTTTGGTTTTTTTGCGTTTTTTCTTGCACATTTTCATGTCACGTATTCAGTTTGTGTCAATGTTTAACCAGATGTAGTCATCGAGTTTCACTGAAGCAATCAGAGCCAAACCTTCGCGTTATCAGGGAACCTTTTGGACTTAAAGATAGCCAGATTGCTGCTGCATTCAGTTTTTTTTTTTACAGTTTCCACAAGCTAATCTCCGAATGCCCCCCGTCCTGCAGTTTCGCGTATTCCCAGTTTCCTGTCTTTTAATTATGCAAAGGTGGTGAGCCGGGACTCCCTGTGAGGAGCCGCAGGGAGCCGCAGGGAGCCGCAGCCAGGTCCGCAGAGTGTTAACATTAGCATTTTGACTAATGAAACTCAATGTCTGTGTGCAGCACTTTAATTAGCTGTACTTGTGCAAAACTTCACCGTTCCGTGTTTTGTGGCTTTTTAGGAAGTGCGTTTTCCGAAATGTGAGTTTGAGTGACGGTAAAAAGATGTGCAAAAAGAAGAAGCGATCCGAAAGAATTGAGAAGTTTTCTAAAAGTTGCACAATGAAACTAGTGATCAGGTTTGACTTTTCGACCCTCTGCAGCGGCAAACTGTTCACACTAAGAAATGAAAAATATAAGAAGTCCAGACATTCCCTGAACCTTCTGCAAGACTTTTTTTTAGTCCTGGTTCAGTCCTGGATTAGTCCTGGATTAGTCCTGGTTTAGTTAATTCTTGGTTGTTGGACTGAAATGTGAGCTAAAACTTGTGTTAACACAAAAAAACAGTATTCGTGTTTCTCTTTTCCAGTTCTTTCTCTCTCTTTTGTCTTTCTTTGAACAATGGAACGACCGCACAGACTTTTCCAATATCGGTTTTGGAAACTCCGGCCGTAAATCCGGGTGTCTCGTGTTTGTGTGGTGGAACGTCTGTGCTGTAACTCTCTCTGCCACCAGAGGGCGCACTGGTTCAAAAGTTCAAATGACAAAAACTAAAAACATTACACTTCATTTTTAAGTCAAATTATTGTAATTAAAGCAACTTAAAAACCTTAAAACACTGGAAACTCTTTATAATAACTCCTAATTTTACACTTAATAAAACAAGTTGTATTTAAACAGTGAAATCATTGAGACACAAGGGTGTAGTACAGAAAAGTTACACAGTATAGCTTTTTAATTAGAATGACTCACACTTAACTACTACTAATTCTGGTTTAGTCCTGGTTTAGACTTGGTTTAGACCTGATTTAGTCCTGGTTTAGACCTGGTTTAGTCCTGGTTTAGTCCTGGTTTAGTCCTGGTTTTGTCTTGGTTTAGTCCTGGTTTAGACCTGGCTTAGTCCTGGTTTAGACCTGGCTTAGTCCTGGTTTAGTCCTGGCTTAGTCCTGGTTTAGACCTGGTTTTGTCTTGGTTTAGACCTGATTTAGTCCTGGTTCAGTCCTGGTTTAGTCCTGGTTCAGTCCTGGTTTAGTCTTGGTTCAGTCCTGGTTTAGTCTTGGTTCAGTCCTGGTTTAGTCTTGGTTCAGTCCTGGTTTAGTCCTGGTTTAGACCTGGTTTAGTCCACAGTATAGCGTTTTATTAAGAATGATTCAGGCTTAACTACTACTAACTCTCCTACTACTTTTATTTTCTGAGTTCAAAGTACAAAAAGGTTGATTTTATTTTAATTTTTCAAGTGACATTAACTAAAAAAAGACAAACTTGAGTCATTTAAACGTTGCCGGGGCTGGACTTTTGACTTTTTTCTCAGTGTCGGTCTGAGCCGCCCGTTTGGTGATGTGTAAAACAGCTGTGGGTCTGTTCGCTGAATTTTGCTGAAGCGTCGCAAAAAAACAGAGGAAAAAAAGTTGAAACCCGACTTTGGTCTGGGTCAAGAGGAAATGTCGGCTGTGGTCTGGTTTGGCCCTGGTTTTCACAGAGCAAAGCAAGAACTCTGTTCAAATGACTGCCACATGTGGACTTCAGAGCTGCAACTACCACTTTAAAAATGGGAAAGTGCACTTTTTTTAACCTAGATTTACTTTTTTAACCAAGATTTACGTTTTTAACCAAGATTCACTTTTTTAACCAAGATTTACGTTTTTAACCAAGATTGACGTTTTTTACCAAGATTTACCTTTTTAACCAAGATTTACCTTTTTAACCAAGATTTACGTTTTTAACCAAGATTTACGTTTTTAACCAAGATTTACGTTTTTAACCAAGATTTACCTTTTTAACCAAGATTTACCTTTTTAACCAAGATTGACGGTTTTAACCAAGATTTACCTTTTTAACCAAGATTTATGTTTTTAAACAGTCCTGTTTTAGTCCTGGTTTAGTCCTGGTCCAGTCCTGGATTAATGCCACACTTTGAAACTTTACTGGGATAATATTGAGGCAAGAATTTGGTGTGCAGTTAAGAGAAAAAGCAAAGAAAAGAGAGAAGAGAGAAAAGAGAGAGGAGAGACAAGGGAAAGAGAGAGGAAAGAGAGAAGAGTGAAAGAGAGAAAAGAGAAAGAAGAGAGAGAAAAGAGAGAGAGAAAAGAAAGACAGAGGAAAGAGAGAGAAGAGTGAAAGAGAGAAAAGAAAAAGAAGAGCGAGAAAGAGAAAAGAGAGAAAAGAAAAAAGAGAGAGAAAAGAGAGGAGAGAAAGAGAGAGGAGAGAAAGAGAGAAAAGAGAGAAAGAAGACAGAGAGAAGAGAAAGAAGAGAGAGGAGATAAAAGAGAGAAAGCGGGAAGAGAGAGAAAAGATGAATGAAGAGAAAAAGCAAAGAAAAGTTCCACCATATAGCTTTAACATGTTCGTGGGGTTTTTCTGTTTGTAAATGAACTTTTAAAATCTGCAGCTCTTTTCCCAGCGGTCAAAATCATTACGTCTGATTTTGGTTGTTGTTGGGCCGTAGCCAGATCCTTCTCTTATTTCTGAAACGCTCGAGGCTGAAGACGGGAGCTGGTAGAAGAAAGAGAGGAAAGGAGCGAGGGAAGGAGCGAGAGAGCAGGAGGAGGGGGAGGATACGTAAACCCAGGTGCAGTCCATTCTCACGCGAAGGCTCAAAGCTCAAAGAACAACCTGCCCCGACTCGTCACGGTCATAAAAGCTCCATTCTGCCTCTAATGCCCCACGAAGAGTAAACACACAGGAGGCCCCGGGGTGAGAGCTACTATTACTGCGTACTATTACTGCAGTATTACAGAGTACTACAGTCACCACCGGGTCGTCAAGAATATCGAGAACCAGACCGGTATCCAAACCAGATCCTTATTTTTCGCAGGTATCGATACTAAAAGAGTCCCGTTGACAGGACAGAGAGGAACCTTTCCTGGAGAAAGTTCTACCATTTCATTTTTGAATTGATTTTGATTTAAAAAAAAAAAAAATTCTTTTGAAAATCACAGTATATTGTCTGGTTTAGTCCTGGTTCCTGGTTCAGTCCTGGATCAGTCCCGGTTCAGTCCTGGTTTAGTCCTGGTTTAGTTTAGCCCTGGTTTAATTCTGGTTTAGTCCTGGTTTAGTCCTGGATTAGTCCTGGATTAGACCTGGTTTAGTCCTGATTTAGTCCTGGTTCAGTCCTGGTTTAATTCTGCTTTATTCCTGGTTCAGTCCTGGTTTAGCCCTGGATTGTGGTACCATAATTGGACTTGAGGAATCGTCAATATGTCAGCATGTACTTGAATCTGTTTAAAACTACATTTATTTCAGATTCTAAAATTCTTCAAAATCAGTAGAAATCTCCGCATGATCTGGATTCCAAGTGGCGATCTGCGGCGTGTTTTTCTCGTCACAAACATACGCCACTTTTAATAGCTCGCATTTGCTCCGAGGCCGACTCCCCGAAGGCGTTAACAACCACGTGACAAATTGGGCGCTAGCTTTCGGTAGCCGTCGCCGCGCCTGTCCGGTCGGTTGTCTTAGCATTAGCAGAGGTGGGAGGGGGTGTGTGCACGGAACAGCTGACGCATTCCTGGCATTCCTCCAACCCCCCCTCCCCTAAAGTTCCACCAAAAGACCAGGGCCGAGCCAGAGTCCAGACCTGGTTTAGACCTGGTACAGATCCGGCAGCTGTCGGTCCATGTGTGGGCTGGCCGTCTCTCTGTCTGGAATTCTCGTTACACTGAGAGACAACTGTCATTGTTTGTGCGTGTTTTCAATTAAATACGTGTAATTCATTCAAATAGTACGTTTTGTACAATAATTGTATCTTTGATCTTTGATCTTTTGATCTTTGATCTTTGATCTTGATAATTGTAAATTATATGTAATATGAGCATTTGTGGTTTCAAATGGCTGAAAGTTGAAAGTCACTGGAGGTTACTGGTCATGTTTTTTGTATTGTTTTAGTCCTGGTTTAGACCCAGTTTTGAACCAATCTTGACCTGGTATAGGCCTGGTTTAGATCTGGTTTGGACCTGGATTAGTCCTGATTTAGACCCAGTTTTGACCCAATTTTGACCTGGTTTGGACCTGGCTTAGTCCTGGTTTAGACCCAGTTTTGAACCAATCTTGACCTGGTTTGGACCTGGTTTAGTCCTGGGTTAGACCCAGGTTTGAGCCAATCTTGACCTGGTTTAGGCCTGGTTTGGACATGGTTTAGTCCTGGTTTAGACCCAGTTTTGAGCCAATCTTGACCTGGTATAGGCCTGGTTTAGATCTGGTTTGGACCTGGATTAGTCCTGATTTAGACCCAGTTTTGACCCAATTTTGACCTGGTTTGGACCTGGCTTAGTCCTGGTTTAGACCCAGTTTTGAACCAATTTTGACCTGGTTTGGACCTGGCTTAGTCCTGGTTTAGACCCAGTTTTGAACCAATCTTGACCTGGTTTGGACCTGGTTTGGACCTGGTTTAGTCCTGGTTTAGACCCAGTTTTGAGCCAATCTTGACCTGGTTTAGGCCTGGTTTGGACATGGTTTAGTCCTGGTTTAGACCCAGTTTTGAGCCAATCTTGACCTGGTTTAGGCCTGGTTTGGACCTAGTTTAGTACTGGTGTAGTTATGGTCACATTTTTGTTTTTCACACTACCTATAAATACATATTTGGTGACTCAAATTGTACAAAATGCAACAAAAAGGTTTTAAGAATCATCTCCTTCGATCTGTACAAAACAAACCAGAATGTGGCTTTGATGCGAGGAGCCGGTCTAACTCTCTCCTCTCTCCGTTGCCATAGGAACCCAGTAACAAGCGCGTCCGACCGGTCGCCAGGGTGACGTCGCTCGCCAACCTCATCTCTCCCAAGAATGGGGCCGTCCGGCGATTCGGCCAAACCATCCAGGTGAGAGTACTACGATTATTTACTACTGCTGCTACTACTACTACTACTACAATTATTACAACTACTACTACTGCTACTGCTACTACTACTACTACTACTACTACTACTACTACTACTACTACTACTACTACTACTACTACTACTACAATTATTACAACTACAACTACTACTACTACTACTTCTACTACTACTACAACAATTATTACAACTACTACTACTACTACTGCTACTACTACTAATACTACTATTACTACAACTACCACTACTACTATTACTATAATTATTACAACTACTACTGCTACTGCTACTACTACTACTACTACTACTACAACAATTATTACAACAACTACTACTACTTCTACTACTACTTCTACTACTATTACTACAACAATTATTACAACTACTACTGCTACTACCACTGCTACTGCTACTACTACTGGTACTACTACTACTACTACTACAACAATTATTACAACTACTACTACTACTTCTACTACTATTACTACAACAATTACAACTACTACTGCTACTACTACTACTGCTACTACCACTGCTACTGCTACTACTACTGGTACTACTACTGGTACTACTACTACTACTACATTGGATTCAGAAGTCAATGTACCCAAGTCTGGATAAATGCATGGAAAAAAATTCAACTAAACTAGACCAGGAACAAAACCAGGACTAAACCAGGACTTAACAAGGACTTAACAAGGACTTAACAAGGACTTAACAAGGACTAAACCAGGACTGAACCAGGACTAAACCAGGACTAAACCAGGACTAAACCAGGTCTGAACCAGGACTGAACCAGGACTGAACCAGGACTAAACCAGGACTAAACCAGGACTAAACCAGGACTGAACCAGGACTGAACCTACACATCTATAGTTGGCGTTGATGATCTAAACTTGATCTCTCTCTCTCTCTGATCTTTCGTCTTTGGTTCAGGCCTCTTTTCGGGGCGAAGGGAAGTCGCCGGTCGCGCCCCACAAACCCTGCTCCAAAGCCTCCGCCCCCACCCCCCCCAAACGCCGGAACAGCGCCCTCTGGTCCGAAAACCTGGACATGCACCAGAAAGTAACGCTGTCCGCCAAAGAGATCAAGAGACAAGAGGTGAGGTGCAAAACCACACAAACCCGCCATATTTAGGCTTTGTAGGTGTTCTTCTCTCAAACAAAACACTCTATTCCACCTCCACTGTGTTTTTAAACTCCATACACCTTCACTAGAATCAATGGATGATTTCAGTCGAGGAATTCGCAATCTCTACCGAACATCACGAGGTGGAACAGAGCGTTTTGAACTTTGGAGATGTAACAAACCCATTAAACCCATATTATTTAACATATTTTAGCGATCTTACCTTCTTGTCTTATCTTGTGTCCTCTACATTTTAACCGACTTGCGATTAAGACCAGCTCACTCGTCTGTTTCGTTTTGGCTGCTCTTTTAACGTCGGTGTTGATTCATGGCTGGTTCCTAAAACGGCTGCTTTCCTCCCTTCTCCTCCCCAGGCCATATTCGAGCTCTCACGCGGCGAGCACGACCTGATTGAGGATCTGCAGCTCGCACGCAAGGTGGGTTTAAATCTCCTCTGTGCCTACGGGAGGGCATCTGGGCCAAAGGGAGGGCAAACTCTTATTAAAGTACCTCATTTTTACCGTCTTTAAAAACCTGAACCTTGGAAGCCGAGGTCCAAAGCTCTTCCTCGCTTACTTTACGCATTCAGAGTATCGTAATGGTTCACCACGATGACTTTAGAACAGCTTTCAGAGAGTGGATGACAACAGCTAGCATGCTAACGCACACTTCCTGAAAACACGTAATTAAACGCAGGGAGTACACGGCGGACTTATTTTGGTTTTAGAAAACGTGAAAAACAGAGCTTGGAAGTGAGGTCCAAAGTTATTCCTAAATTTCAGAGACCAGAGCGGAGTTTGCAGGTAAAGCTAACAACTAGCATGTTAACACACACTTCCTGAAAACACGTTGTAATTAGACGCAGGCAGTTCACGGCGAACTTATTTTGGTCTTCGAAAACGTAAAACCCAGAACTTGAAAGTGAGGTCCAAAGTTATTCCTCATTTCCTAAATTTCAGAGACCAGAGCGAAGTTTGCAGGTAAAGCTAACAACAACTAGCATGCTAACACACAATTCCTGAAAAGACGTTGTAATTAGACGCAGGCAGTTCACGGCGAACTTATTTTGGTCTTCGAAAACGTAAAACCCAGAACTTGAAAGTGAGGTCCAAAGTTATTCCTCATTTCCTAAATTTCAGAGACCAGAGCGAAGTTTGCAGGTAAAGCTAACAACAACTAGCATGCTAACACACAATTCCTGAAAAGACGTTGTAATTAGACGCAGGCAGTTCACGGCGGACTTATTTTGGTCTTAGAAAACGTGAAAAACAGAACTTGGAAGTGAGGTCCAAAGTTATTCCTAAATTTCAGAAACCAGAGCGAAGTTTGCGGTAATGCTAACTATCATGCTAACACACACTTCCTGATCATCGGACAAAAAACAAAAACCCACGTTCAAATTAGAGGCAGACAGTTCACGGCAGACTTATTTTGACCTCAAGAACTGTTTATACAAAATATGTGTGCTGAGACGAGACAGATTTTAAAAACATGGGAACGAATCGGGTACACGACCTTTAAGCCGACATTAAATCAGAGGTTTGGCAGAAGAACGGGTTCGTACGCGCCAACAGCCATAAAAACACACGCCGCCGTTCTGCCGGTTATTTTTAGAAGATTATGCAGGCTAAAAATACCCCCGACTTCACTTAAAAACCTTTGCAGATGTCATGTTTTGTTTTGGGGAAGATGAGATAACCTTTATTTGTGTTTGTCAATGGTGAAATTACAGTGTTGCAACGCCAAAGTACAAGATTAACACAGACACATTAAAGCCACAGTGTGTAACTTTTTAGCCAAAAAAAATGCATGTTTTTTTTGTTTTATTTAGTTGTTTTAATGCACTGAAAAACATGTCTTTACTGTGAGCGGGCTTGCATCTCCACAAACCTGACTCCTCCTGCTTGTTTCTATGGAAATGTTGTTGTTTTTTTTGGCTATAATCTTACACATTTTGGCATCAGACTTATCTATCTCTGTGGAGAATGTTCCCAAGTGTGGTTTTAACTCTCTGTTTCCATGGAAGTGATGCAGGACAGCCAGAAAGTTACATACTGTACCTGTAAAGCATATTTAAAGGTGCACTGTGTAACTTTTCTGCTGGTGGGGGGTCATGTTTACATAGATCTAACCTATAACTCTGTTTGGTATCTCTGTTTAATGCCAAACTGTAGAACATTCTGGTTTAGACCTGGCTTAGTCCTGGTTTAGGCCCAGTTTTGAACCAATCTTGACCTGGTATAGGCCTTGTTTATACCTGGTTTAGTCCTGGTTTAGACTCAGTTTTGAACCAATCTTGACCTGGTATAGGCCTGGTTTATACCTGGTTTGGACCTGGTTTAGTCCTGGTTTAGACCCAGTTTTGAACCAATC
>JAVJIX010000018.1:4857500-4872500 GCA_036785185.1 Paratrypauchen microcephalus
AACATTTTCCGACTGCGTTCCCAGGACCCCACGCAGGCCCACTCCTCCCACACGCTCCAGGTCAACGACGTCTTCCACAAACAACAGTGGCTCAACTGCCTCAGGTCGGCCATTGCCCCCTTCCGCCCCATTTCGCAGTCCTCCCCCAGCTCCCCCTCCTCGCCCTCCCACTCCCACTTCTCCTCCCTTCGCCGCAGACCGTCCTCCGTCTCCGCCATAGTCCACATGGAAGAGGCGACGGACGAAAACACGCCGCGGGTCTCCCGATCCGCCCCGAACTCGCCCTGCTCCTGCCCCCTGACCCCGCAGCCCCCCAGACGCTCCCTGCCCTCCTGCTCCACCACGGCGTCACTCCTAAAATCCAAAAAGGACAAGAAATACATCTACTCTTTGGGAAAAAGGAAAGAGACGATGGTTTGAGTGGGAACTTCTCGGACATTTTGTAAATAATCTGAAAAATCCTGGACTATATTTATGTCTGTGTATTATATTTACAGTGTTCTGTGTTACTGTCCACTCCCTGGCAGCTATTATAACGTACCCTCCATTTTGAACGCCGCCGCTCCCACAGACTCTCACGGCCGTCGGGAAGTGTCGCGTTTGAATCGTTGTTGTTTACTCCTAACGTGATATTTAAGCTTTATTTTACTTATTTGTGGGATTCCTTTTGCTGTTTCGTATTTGAGAAAGCGTAGTGTTTTTTGTAGCAGCACTGTTGAGCGTTTAAAAGGAAGAAATTACAACGAAATTCGCCGGCGCATGGAGAATTGGGAGTTTAAATATGATTGGTTAGCCGCAGAGTTTTCATATTCACTTTATAAACTTACAAAATATAATTAATGGAGATTTTAACCATTAAAAAAAGTGTAACATTTTAAAATCTTAAAAAACGTTGTGTTAAACGTTTTAAATACAACCAAAATTAGCATATTAGCGTAGCAACATGGGCTAAACTAGCGTTACCCTATGCTATGCTACGGCTAATCTTTCTGATTAGTCCTGTCCACTTTGCAATATGATTGGCTGTCCGTAGAGTTTTTATATTAGCTTTACAAGCTTACAAAATGAAATTAATGGAGATTTTCACTGTTAAAAAACAGTAGAATCTTTAAAAAACGTAAATATGACGAAAATTTGCATATTAGCTTAGTAACATGGGCTTAACTTTGCACTAGCATCGCCCATTGAATGTCAATGGCTACGGCAATTTTTTTTTTGTTTAGCTTTTTGTAATTAATATATGCTAGTTGATGCCTTGTCAATCAAATGTTAGTCCCGCCCACTTTGCTCAAACAACCAATCACATTTAAGCTCGCGAAATTCCAGCGCCAGCCAATGAGGAGACGGTTTATTCACAAAGTTAGGTCTTATTTTTGTACATTCCTTTAAGCCAATATACTTTACGTTGTCGACAAAAATCACGCAACCTAAAACGAATATTTCGGTTTTCGAATCAGGTCTGAAGTTTCTTTTTAAAACTTTGAAAATGTTTTACAATCTGAGCCAAAAAATTGAGAATTATCTGGAGCTTTTTTTCAGTGTAACATCTTGCATAGTTTTTTAGCTACGAAACAGATATTAGTCCAATTGTACAGGATTGGATTGTGTTGGAAAGTTATGAAAAAGTAGGTGTTTTTTTGACGGATTTTCGAGAGAGGATGAAAAAGATGGAGATAAAGAATACTTCTGGGACGTTAAAATGAAAGTGCAGAATTTTTACTTTTGCAGAAGAAATGTTGAAAATACAAGTTTGAACGTTTATTTGTAAGTAGGGGAAGAGAGGATGCAAAATGATTTTTGGAAAGTGAAAGTGTTGATGGAAATGGAACTAAAGAAAATGGTGGAATGTGTGTAACTAAAAGCAATAAAGATGTAAGATTGCATTGAACTTCCTGGTTTGAACTGGTCTTTTTATCAATGGGAAACGTTAAAATCCAAACGGCAGGTTATAACAAGAAAATAGACTATAAACAGTAGTAATAATGGTAGTTGTGAGTGCGCCAATGCGCCCCACTAGCCTCGGTCTCGATGTTTCTAGAAGTTTCTTTCCGACGCGTCACGTAAAGTAAATAAAGAGTCTTGAATCCAAGTTTGTCTTTTCTATCTTTACTAAATTGAAAGGTCATACAGAGTGGGTGCAAATAAGGTGAATAAACAGGGAAGTGGAAAGATGAATTTCTGAGGCTTGTGGTTTTCCTGCGTGTGATGTGTTAGGCTCTGTATGTGTGGTGATGTCCTTCTTGTCGTCTTTGCGTGTCATATAGCGATGAGCTCCTGCCTGTCACTGGGAGACCGGGCTTCCTTGTACTCCGTGGCTCCCGACAGGACTCACCCTACGTTGCGTTGTCGACGGTGCTACTGGTTCTTCTTTGCTGTCCGTATGTGCCCTGTAGCGGTGCGCGTTCCCGTCTGTCACCCGGGAGACGGCCGATGTTACACTCTTGCTTGGTTCTTACACGACGTTTACGTGACGATACGTGACGATACGTGACGGTCAAAAGACTGTGTAGCTTCTGTGGTCCAGGACTGGCTAATACCCCGTCATCTCGGCTCATCCGATACTCTATGGTCTCGGGGTATCCTCCTGGCCACCAAACCGCGGCTTCTATCCACACTACCTATGTAGTGTGGACGTTTCTCCTTCTTCTCGTGTGGATGGGTGTGTGTGTGTTGGTGAGACGTGTCTTCTCCGTGTGTGTTGGTGGGATGTGTCTTCTACGGTGTCCGTGTGCTATCTGTGTCCGTGTGTTCTCTGAGGTCTGTATTTATAACAGGTAAGACCAAAGATAAAAGAACAAAGAATAAAGCGAGATCAAAGTCATCCAATCAGAAAGCATTCCCTGAACCTGAAGGCGGGACAAGAGCAGCTGCTATAAAAGGAGTATATATATATATAGAGAGAGAATGGGTTAAAAACGCAGAGAAGAATTTCTCCAGTGTGAGATCAATAAAGTTACTTCTTCTTCTTCTTCTACTCCAGAACACAGAACGTACGAAATGGCTCCTACATATCCCGGCCCCTAATTGGCTAAGCTTTAGCAAGTCAATTACTAACTTAAGAATTGGAGCCATTAACTAATTTACAGTTTTAAATTTAGCTGTTACATTTCTCGAACATTTTTCTTCAAAAAGGTTAAGGTTAAAAGGTAATTCTTCACTTTTTTTACAAGTAAGTATACTTTTCACAAATTACAGTTCATATCGGACGTGTAGTAGGTCCTTCTCTTCTTCAGTCTTCACCCTGTAAGAGACACAATTTGGTTATGGGTCTTCGTATGATACCCGTCGTCGTCCGGACTTCAGCGCTGCGGACCATCCCCTTGGAGTCTGGCATAACCTTGGTGATTCTGCCCAACATCCAGTCATTTCTTGCTAGGGATGGCTCAACGACGAGGACGACATCTCCGACCTTAAAGTCTCTCTTCGTTCCGCGCTACCTTTGCCGTTCTTGAAGCAACGGCAAGTAGAGAATCTGATTTCCGCCGCCGTGTCTTGTTTCCAGGTGGATGTGATGAAGAATAAGGTGTGTTGTTCTGTGTTGTTTACTGAGTAGGGCGGGAAGCTGGCTTCCCCAGGCGTCGCTGATCTGTTCCGACGCCCCCCCTACTCCAAACCTTTCTCTTTCTTTCTCTTTCTTCGATGGTACACCCGGTAGTGCGGTATGTACCATTCTCTTCGGCTCAGCTGTTCATCTGGGACTCCTGTGACATACCCTCTCTCTAGGATTTTGGTCATCAAATCTTTGTGCTTCCGAAAGAAGTCTGAAATCCTGATGGGTTTCCTCTTCAAGGAGTCGAGTATTTGCTCGGCTATACCTCGGTTGCCTGGCATCTCCATGCAGACATCCCTCAGAAGTAGCTCGGTGCAGCAATGGCCATCCGAAAGATGTGCCGATGTGGCCACAGCGCGCACAAACTGCTTGTCGTGTTGAGATGGCCCTTGCTCGTCCTCACGCCGGCGTTCCAGAAAATCTGCTTCGTAGTGCATGACCTCTATGGCCGACACAGAGATGCGATTAACGAAGTTCTGTTTTTCGGCGTCATCGAATTCTTTCTCTTGGCATCCGCTGACAGGCCCGTTGACTACCCAACCTAGGGCCGCCTTCACGGCATGCGGTCCGTTGTTTTGGCTGTTGATTGTCTCCCACGGCTCTTTAGCCTTGCGAAACCAGATGTTACATGACATGAAGCTCTCAATCTTCAAGCCTCTCGAGGCGAGATCGGTTGGACCCCAAGAGGTGTCAACCCTCGAGATTCACTGAGCTCCTGTAACAGCCCCTCTGACAACGGAGACACGGCCCGCCACAAATGTGTTTAGACGAAAAGCGTCATTTTCAGTGTACCTTAGTACCGTCGTGCTATTCGTCCAGAAGACCAAATCCTTCAGGGGGAGTTGAAGTTCTTCCTTCAACACCCGTTCAATCTTGACTGGGATCACTGCAGCCGACAATTCCATCTTAGGGATTGTAGCCTGCTTAAGAGGAGAGACCTGGGACTTCTCCATCAAAAGGCAGACATGTTTCTCCTCTTGCCCGTTCTTCAATAAGCAGTACGGCACAACCCCATATCCATCTTGACTTGCGTTTGAGAAATGATGGATTTGTGCGCCCTTTGTGGGCCCGACTGTGTTGGACTTAAAACATTTACTCACGCTGAGATCTGACAACTTGTCAAGGTCTTCTGGCTCCTTCTGCCATGCCTGTTGTAGCTTCTTTGGAATGTCCTCATTCCCGGCCCCGGTTTGTTCACCGCTTCTACACCCTGCACGTACGAGAGCACCACACTCAACAGCCGTACCTGTTGAGTTGTCATCTGCTTTGGTTTCCTCCTGTGAGTGATCTTGCTTTATGATGTGCAAAATAGTAGGATGCCTATAGGAACAGTCAGGGCAAGAGCTCTTTTCCTTACAGTCCTTAGCCATGTGGCCTGGCGTAAGACAGCTGAAACAAAGCTCTTGAGATCTCAGGAAGTCAGTTCTCTCATTCAAAGGCCGCTCTTTAATCTTGCTGCACACATTCAACCCATGCTTCCCCTTACAGTACAAGCAGGGACTTTGGAAGGAGTTGGCTGACTTTACTGCTGGTGCCCTCTTCTCTAATTGTCCTCTCTCTCTCTCTCTGTCCTCTCTCTCTCTCGCTGTCCTCTCTCTCTCTCTGTCCTCTCTCTCTCTCTCTGTCTCTCTCTGTCTCTCTCTGTCTCTCTCTGTCTCTCTCTGTCTCTCTCTGTCTCTCTCTCTGTCTCTCTCTGTCTCTCTCTCTCTCTCTCTCTATCTCTCTCTGTCTCTTGACTTCCGAGCATCTTTATTCTGGTCGTAAGCTCTTAATTTGGCATTTGCGGCTGCAATGGCAGCTTCCATCTGCAACCGCTCCTTTCTAGCTCTCAGATATGCCTCTTTTTCCTCAAATTCTTGTTGCAGGCGTATTTCCTCTTGCTGCCTGCGCATTTCCTCTTGCTGCCTTTCCTGCTGCAGGCGCATTTCCTCTTGCTGCCTTTCCTGCTGCAGGCGTCTTTCTTCTTGCTCAAGCTCTTGCCTCTGTATCATAGCCGCTTGGCTTGCTAACAGAGCTGCATGTTCTACTCTGGCTTTTGACCGCACTGAACTAGTAGTGGAACGTTGAGATGTAACTGAGTTAGCCCTAAAAGTGCTATCCTCCGGTCCAATGGCATCTTGATCTTTATCCGTGGCCCTTTTAGCAGTTGCGATCCATTCCTTTGTTTCATTGTCGTTTCGTCGCTTGGTTAGCTGTGACAAGATTCCGCTTCTCTCGTATTTTACTCGCTCCATATCAGCTTTATAGTAGTAGTCAGACAGCGCGCCAGCACTCGCTCCTGACATCATGTTTCCCGTATACATCCTTAGCCTGTGACAATTCCTCGAACTCCTCACAGCTTCTAACTCTTCCCAACTTTCACCGACACTCGGGAAAGGAGTTATTGGATGTGTCTTTAGGGCACATACTTCTATTTCCGGTGGCTAGCAGACTAGTAAAACTGATAAGAGAATAGTCAGACCTGACCCAGGGAGCGCTTGCTCCAGCCGTGGATGGAGTTTCCTGCTGGTTCAGGTTGGTTCTTTCTTCGGTTAAGTCTCCTGACTTGATACTGATTCGTTTGACTTTGATGTTTAGACTTTCGACGTGATGCTGTAGACTTCGTGACTCTAGATGTTGCTTATGAGTCCTTTGATTTTAGCGAGCCTTTTGACTTAAGTATGTTGCTATAGTCTTTTGACTTTATGTGAGTGCGCCAATGCGCCCCACTAGCCTCGGTCTCGATGTTTCTTGAATCCAAGTTTGTCTTTTCTATCTTTACTAAATTGAAAGGTCATACAGAGTGGGTGCAAATAAGGTGAATAAACAGGGAAGTGGAAAGATGAATTTCTGAGGCTTGTGGTTTTCCTGCGTGTGATGTGTTAGGCTCTGTATGTGTGGTGATGTCCTTCTTGTCGTCTTTGCGTGTCATATAGCGATGAGCTCCTGCCTGTCACTGAGAGACCGGGCTTCCTTGTACTCCGTGGCTCCCGACAGGACTCACCCTACGTTGCGTTGTCGACGGTGCTACTGGTTCTTCTTTGCTGTCCGTACGTGCCCTGTAGCGGTGCGCGTTCCCGTCTGTCACCCGGGAGACGGCCGATGTTACACTCTTGCTTGGTTCTTACACGACGTTTACGTGACGATACGTGACGATACGTGACGATACGTGACGATACGTGACGGTCAAAAGACTGTGTAGCTTCTGTGGTCCAGGACTGGCTAATACCCCGTCATCTCGGCTCATCCGATACTCTATGGTCTCGGGGTATCCTCCTGGCCACCAGACCGCGGCTTCTATCCACACTACCTATGTAGTGTGGACGTTTCTCCTTCTTCTCGTGTGGATGGGTGTGTGTGTGTTGGTGAGACGTGTCTTCTCCGTGTGTGTTGGTGGGATGTGTCTTCTACGGTGTCCGTGTGCTATCGGTGTCCGTGTGTTCTCTGAGGTCTGTATTTATAACAGGTAAGACCAAAGATAAAAGAACAAAGAATAAAGCGAGATCAAAGTCATCCAATCAGAAAGCATTCCCTGAACCTGAAGGCGGGACAAGAGCAGCTGCTATAAAAGGAGTATATATATATATATATATATATATATAGAATGGGTTAAAAATGCAGAGAAGAATTTCTCCAGTGTGAGATCAATAAAGTTACTTCTTCTTCTTCTTCTTCTTCTACTCCAGAACACAGAACGTACGAAATGGCTCCTACAGGTAGTAATCATGGTAATAACGTATTAATGATGGTAATGGTAGTAATTGTAATAATAATGGTAATGGTAGTAATAATGGTAATAATGGTAATAATACTAGTATTAATGGTAATAGTAGTAATAATGTAATGACAGTAATAATGGTAGTAACAATGGTAATAAGAGTAATATTAATCGTAATAATGGTAGTAATGGTAATAATGGTAATGTAATAATGGTAATAATACTAGTATTACTGGTAAGGATAGTAATAATAATGGTAGTAACAATGGTAATAAGAGTAGTAGTAATGGTAATAATAATGGTAATAGTGATAATGGTAATGGTAGTAATAATGGTAATAATAGTATTAATGGTAGTAATGATAATGATGATAATGGTAATTATCTATTTTATTCTATTTTATTTATTGCATGTTAAGTGTTGGTTTACATTCTGCTTCAAGCACCGCAGCAATTTCCTAATGTTGTGAACTTGTTCAAACATATGGCATTAAAACCTTTTCTGATTCTGATTCTGATTCTGATTCTGATAGTAATGGTAATATAATGGTAGTAATACTAGTATTAATGGTAATGGTAGTAATAATGTAATAACAGTAATAATGGTAGTAACAATGGTAGTAGTATTAATGGTAATAATGGTAGTAATAGTCATAGTAATGGTAATGTAATAATAGATAAAAGAAGAAATTCAATTTGTCAACTGGACAAAGTTTGTTTGGTCGAAAACGTTTCGCCGCTCATCTGAGAGGCTTCGTCAGTTCTGGTTAGAGTGCTGGTAAGACACTTGCTTATATTTCGCTGCAGGGAGGAGCTAACTAGCTCACTACTTTCTGAAACTATCTCGCCTATTGGTTTCTGTCTTTTGTTTCTCTGGCGTCTAGATTAGCATACCTATTCATCCCTACACGACTGTTTTTCACACCTCTGGCCCTGACCTGGCTAGCCCTATTGTATCTTTTGTTTGTTAGATCTAGGTTTAAGAATGGAATTATAGATGGGAGACAAATAATGTCTGACTCCACCAGAAATGGTGGAGTCAGACATTATTTGTCTCCCATCTATAATTGCTAATCTAGACGCCAGAGAAACAAAAGACAGAAACCAATAGGCGAGATAGTTTCGGAAAGTACTTAGCTAGTTAGCTCCTCCCTGCAGCGAGATATAAGCAAGTGTCTTACCAGCACTCTAACCAGAACTGACGAAGCCTCTCGGATGAGCGGCGAAATGTTTTCGACCAAACAAACTTTGTCCAGATGACAAATTGAATTTCTTCTTATCATGGATTCTACCTGGACGACTGAGGGACTCTTCACGCATCTAATGTAATAATACTAATAATGGTAAAAAAAATACTAGAATTAATGGTAATGTAGTAATAATGTAATAACAGTATTAATAATGGTAGTACCAATGGTAATAAGAGGAGTAGTAATGGTAATGGTAGTAATAATGGTAGTAATTGTTCTTGTGTCTGTGTGGAGTTTACATGTTCTCCCTGTGTCTGTGTGGAGTTTACATGTTCTCCCTGTGTCTGTGTGTAGTTTACATGTTCTCCCTGTACCTGTGGGTCTCTGGTTTCCTCCTGAGGTCATGGGTGTGGTCAGGTAAAGTGATCAGGGACTTTCCTCAACAACTGTTACTACTACTACTAGGGACTACAGGTAATAATGGTACTACAGATGAAAAATAGCCCTTGGGCTAATCCTGGCATATTTACATGCAAATGTTTATTAATGTGCATTGTCCCTGAAATAAATAAATAAACTGCTGCTACTACTACTAATATGTGCATTGTATCACCATGGTAACAGCTGAACATTCTGCCATAGAGATGCACGTAGAACACCCCCAGTGCAGAGTATCAATATTGCCCGTTAGAACCACTCGGTATTTTGTTCAAATCTCAACTCCTGGGAAGTTTTAAGCTCATAATGTAGATTTTTTTTACTCAACCCAAGTTTCTAATCCGTATACGTGAAACCAGATTTACTGCTTCATTAGGGAAGCCCGTCATGTGCATTTGACCTGTTGTTGTGCATTTGACCCGTCCATCTTTTAATCTTTTTGAACAGCTCAGTTAGTCCAGAACTCTACAGCACAACTTTTAACAGGAACCAAAAAAACAAGAACATATCACACCAATCCTCGCGTCTTTGCACCGGCTTCCTGTTGGATTTAAAATTCATTTTGAGATTTTATTGTTTGTTTTTAAAGCTTTGAATGGGCCGGCCCCAAAGTACATCTCGGACCTCATCCAGATTTGCTCCCCCAAACACACTGAGTCCGAGAGCCAGCTCCAGCTTGTGGTGCCTAAAACGAGACTTAAAACCATTATTTATTTAATAATAATAATAATAATAATAATAATAATAATAATAATAATAATAATAATAATAATAATAATAATAATAATAATAATAATAATAATAATTATTATTATTATTATTATTAGTAGTAGTAGTAGTAGTAGTAGTAGTAGTAGTATATTTTTTATTTTATTTTTATTTATTTTTTCTTGAATTTTATTTTTATTTTATAATTTTTAATAGAATTTTATTTTTATTTACTTATTTTATTCATTAAAAAAAAAATCATTTTTAGCTTTATGCATTGTAACACTTCATGCTGTTTTTATTTATGATTTACTGTCTTTTATTGTGTTGTCTGTGCAGCGCTGTCATGTTTATAAAATGTGCTGTAGAAATAAAGTGGACTGGATCTCAGCCGACCCGTGAGCCGGGTCTGTGCGAGGGGGAGTCAGGCTGCAGCTCTGATTTATCGTTCTGTCTCAAGAGGAGCAGAAATACGCCAAAAGTAACATTAGGAAATCAGTTCTTTTAAAGGAGACGTCCCTGAGCGGCTCCAGTTATTTTAGGATTAAACCGACAGAGACAAACGGCTCTTTACAAATGATGATTTACTGTTCGGCTTAAGGAGAAAAACACAGAGTCACTACGAGGAGTAACGTCAGCCAAGTAGAAGGAGTAATGTCAGCCAAGTGGAAGTAGGAGTAACGTCAGCCAAGTAGAAGTAGGAGTAATGTCAGCCAAGTGGAAGTAGGAGTAACATCAGCCAAGTAGGAGTAATGTCAGCCAAGTGGAAGTAGGAGTAATGTCAGCCAAGTGGAAGTAGGAGTAACGTCAGCCAAGTAGAAGTAGGAGTAACATCAGCCAAGTAGGAGTAACGTCAGCCAAGTAGAAGTAGGAGTAACGTCAGCCAAGTACAAGTAGAAGTAACGTCAGCTACGTAGAAGTAGGAGTAACATCAGCCAAGTAGGAGTAACGTCAGCCAAGTACAAGTAGGAGTAACGTCAGCCAAGTGGAAGTAGGAGTAACGTCAGCCAAGTGGAAGTAGGAGTAACGTCAGCCAAGTAGGAGTAACGTCAGCCAAGTGGAAGTAGGAGTAACGTCAGCCAAGTAGGAGTAACGTCAGCCAAGTAGAAGTAGGAGTAACATCAGCCAAGTACGAGTAACGTCAGCCAAGTGGAAGTAGGAGTAACGTCAGCCAAGTAGAAGTAGGAGTAACGTCAGCTACGTAGAAGTAGGAGTAACATCAGCCAAGTGGAAGTAGGAGTAATGTCAGCCAAGTAGAAGTAGGAGTAAGTAGGAGTAACGTCAGCCAAGTAGAAGTACAAAGTAGTGGTCCAAGAAATGACTCAAGTGAGAGTCAAAAAGTATTTGGGGAAACAACTACCCAAGTAAGAGTACTGTAAAATATACATTGCAAGTAGGAGTAAAAGTATTGCGTCTAGAAACTACATAGAGAAGTACAGTATTTTAAGCTATTCAAATACTGTTGTTGCTGTGTCTGTTTAGCCAACGTTATCGTTTTCATTGAACTTTCATGTATAAACAAGCAAGTTTTTTTGTCGAGCTGAGGTACCCGATAATCCTTGACATTTGTTGTCGTTTGTTTGGGTCAATTGTTGTCGCCTCTGTAGACGGAGCAGCTCAGCTAGAGCCGAGGGACGGTGACGCAAACGGTAATCGAGTGGCGTCCCATTTCTTAGGGGAACATTCGTACCCCGAGCCCTCTCAGCTCGATATCGAGGGGCAAGACAAAGACGTAGATAAAGGGGAAGGGGTAAGACAGAGGAATGGGACGCAGCCTTAGACAAACTTTATTGACCCACAAGAGAAATTATTTGTCATAAGGGGAATTATTATAACCTACATGACAAAATGAATCAAGCACAAAGGGCCCATGCAGCCTCCGTTTTAGATTTCATATTTTCCCCGAAGACTGGACTATGCTCTTTTTTTAAAAATGCATGTTTCCCACGGCAATCAGTTAGGACATTTTCCAACTGTCTGATATCCGATGTGTCCGAAGTTTTCTCTGATCAAGCATCTTATAATGAAATGGGAGCGCAAAGTATAACAGGCGATCACATTAATGTTAGTCGTGTCGGAAAAACCGGAATGTTTGAAAAATAGTAAAGTGCCGCTACTTCGACGATGAAAACAAAAAACGTCGAAGTAGTGGGACGCTTGAAAAATAATGTTTATTCCGTTACCCCGACAAGTAGACGTCAGTGTCGAAATAGCGGCGTGTAACCAGTCCCACAAAAGCCGATGAACAGAGTTCGGTGCTTCGCTCGTTGATTCTGCAGAATTTCGTGGTGTTTCTCAGTCCCCTGTGATTTTTTTCCTCGTCAGCGGTCATATTTGTTTTGATTTGGTCGTACACTCATTTTCTTCGTTTTACCAAATCCCACATAAGCTCCAGTGATGAGAAACTCCCTGCGGTTAAGCCCATGTTGATGTTTGAGGTGTGAGATGATGCCAGCTCCACCGTTTGCCGTTGCGTAAGACTTTTACATAACAGCGCTCGTCTTTTCAGCACGTGTCAGTTTGAGTGGAGTAGACTGAGCAGAGCGGCGTGGTGCCCAGTTCTGTCACCACCTCCGGTTTGTTTTCCTCCAAACTCGCCCTTTAAACACCAGGTTTCACTGAGCGATGGAAAGCAGAACGTTTCAAAAACAACAGCTGGAGAAGCCATCCTCACCTCCTACCATCCACAGAAGGTGCACTGTGTAACTTCTTGTAACACTTTTCTCCATGGAGATGTTATTGCTTTGTCTGGAATGTTCCACAGTACGGCATTAAACCTTTCCATCTTCACGGAGACCAAACCAGACCATGTTACAGGTCAGATCTGTGGAGAGGCGACCCCGCTCACAGTCAGAATGTTGTTTTTCTAGGTATTTTTAAGGTACAGTCATACCTCACCTTACGGAATTAATTCGTTCCAGAAGTGGTTTCGTAACGTGATTTTTTTTGTAAGTAGTCGCAATGTAAAAGGCCTGATTTGTACCAAGGCCCCCAATACTACCCCCTAAACCCTTTAAAAAATTTAAAAGTATACCAATTTTGTATGAAATATGTGTTAAAAGTAAAAGAAAATTGTAGACGGGTTTCGGCCATATTCCTTTGCGATATCACTCAACCGCATGCCACTTTCATATTTATTTATCATCTCCCATTTTACTTCTATTGATAACAGAGCCCGCTTCTTCTTTTCACTCGCACTGGGAATCACTTTCTTGGAGCCCATGATGAATAACGAAGAATAAAGTTGCAATGAGCACACTCGAAAAACTCATGAAACAGTAACTCTGTCCTTTATGCGTGTTAGAACTCCGTGACGAACGAGGGTCGAAGGCACACGAAAAGCATCATGGGTATCATGGAGATGCAGCTTCCTCCGAGCCAATGGGAGGCCAGCGGGGTGTTGGGAGATAGCCAATGGGAGCGCAACTCTATCGCGCCAATTTCAAAACAAAATACAGGATGCTACAAGTGTATTCACGTTATATTTTTATAACATCGTTAGCCTTGATTGAATGTCTCACTCTGCCTCATGGAACCCTCTTATGCATATTATCAGAATAAGACAATTATTATTATTATTTTACTTTACTTATTTGCATAAATAAGTTTTTCCTCTTGATTAGCAGTAACAGCTAAACAGCTTCTACTCCTGAGATAAAGCGAACTTTAGTGCGGATTTGCAACCCTGTTACCTGCAACCCTGTTACTGGGGTTAGAGGAAACAAATAAATAAATAAATAAACAAAATAAATCATGTAATAAAAATTGTACCATTGATCCATAAGCTGAGCTAATCAAGCATTTGATAGTTTATTACCGATTATTGATGAATATGTAGCACAAAATCAGAAAAGTGAAGGTTTATTTTTCAAGAATTTTAAAGCCAAAATCTCCAATTATTATAGCCTATTGGTTTTCTACTTTATTTTACTCTATTTTATTTGGTGCACTCATATGGCAATAAAACCTTTCTGATTCTGATTCTGATTCTGATTCTGATCGAAAGTAATTGAGGCAAGTTTTAATCTTTTTGCTGAGTATTTTGTGTGACTGATAAATTTGACATTTTCATCCAGAATGAGGCCAAGGTATTTAACTTTATTTTTCAGATTTTTTTTTTTACACAACACAAAGTTCTACTGAAATTTGGAAGCCTGTGAAACACTGGATCGCAAAGTTAAGATCTGAAAATCCACCTAAGATGAGTCAGAACATCCACATAAACACTCCACCCTCCCTGGACCTGTTTTTTCTTTGACAAAAGTCGATGAAGGATCAGTCACAACGTTTCCCTGCACGCCAAGAAAACCGAATAACTGCCTCGGTCCGGTTTAAAGGTCCGATATTACGCAAAACTGACTCTTGTGAGCTTTAAGTCACGTTATAATGATGAACAGCCCTGGAGCTGTGTTTTCATTCACATGTTTATTATTTATTTATTAGTCTGTCATCTCCAAAAGCTTCCTGTACAGAGCGTTTTCACGTGACGTCGTAATCCGGACGCCCGCCATTTTGGGGGGATTCGAAGTGCCGCGAACAGTGCACTTATGTCGAAAAGTAAAAAAAAAAAGCAAAATGATCAAAACTATTGTCAGGTCCTCGGCGACACAATAGACCGGACAGAGAAAAACACCTGCAGTTCTATTGTTTACCTAAAGAAGTGACCGACCAGGACTAAACCAGGACTAAACCAGGTCTAAACAAGGTCTAAACCAGGACTAAACCAGGACTAAACAAGGACTAAAACAAGGACTAAACCAGGACTAAAGCAGGACTGAACCAGGACTAAACCAGGACTAAACCAGGACTAAACTAGGTCTAAACCAGGACTAAACCAGGTCTAAACCAGGACTAAACCAGTTCTAAACAAGAACTAAACCAGGTCTAAACCAGGACTAAACAAGGTCTAAACCAGGACTAAACAAGGTCTAAACAAGGTCTAAAAAAAAACTAAACAAAAAAAAAAAACAGGTCTAAACCAGGACTAAACCAGGACTAAACAAGGTTTAAACAAGGACTAAAACAGGTCTAAACCAGGTCTAAACCAGGACTAAACAAGATCTAAACCAGGTCTAAACCAGGACTAAACAAGGACTAAACCAGGACTAAACCAGGTCTAAACCAGGTCTAAACCAGGACTAAACAAGGTCTAAACCAGGACTAAACAAGGTCTAAACCAGGTCTAAACCAGGACTAAACCAGGACTAAACAAGGTCTAAACAAGGACTAAAACAGGTCTAAACCAGGACTAAACAAGATCTAAACCAGGTCTAAACAAGGACTAAACCAGGACTAAACAAGGAATAAACCAGGACTAAACCAGGTCTAAACCAGGACTAAACCAGGTCTAAACCAGGACTAAACCAGGTCTAAACCAGGTCTAAACCAGGACTAAACCAGGTCTAAACCAGGACTAAA